>LR738711.1:764079275-764171032 GCA_902687465.1 Secale cereale
CTCCCCCCCCCCCCCCCCCCGTGCATGAGGGATCTGGGGGTTATATAGGCCAACCCCCCAAGGATACAATGGTAATGTTACACGACCGTGGGGCCGGATTGTAATCGTCCTGGATGCCGATGTTGGGACCCACCGGGTACAGGGCTCGCCGTGTTCTCTGGGCGCAGGGGCCGCCAGGAATGGGGGGCACTGTGTGCCATCTTGTCGATCGCCGAGGATTGGTCGAGCAGAGTCGGGTACGGCGTGCTCCGTCATGTCTCCGTCTGCCGGCGTCATGGGCTGTGATGATTACACTGTTGCCACGCCCCGGCTGACTAGGGGCATGGGCGAGGCACTGTTGCCTAGGTCATAGGTAAGTGCACCTCATCCCATCGTACGGCTAAGATGGGACGGGAGCTGAACCGTGGCCGGATTGGGGAACACGCCACGGATCGGCCTGGCATGTTGACGAAGTCTTGGTGCGCCGGTCTGGGGAGTCTTGCCGGATTGCAGGCCTTGGCCCGACTGGAGGGTCTTGCCGGATTGCGGGCCTTGGCCGGACTAGAGAGTCTTGCTGGATCGCGGACTTTGGCCGGACTGAGCGACCCGGCCAAGTCCGAGGCGGACCGCGGGGCGATGTTGGCCCTGTTGTTTTTGAAAAGGATCCGGCTTCCTTTGCCTGCCTGGGGTTCACCCCCCGACACGTGGGGCCCACGAGGCAGGGAGGCGCGCCCCCACCCTCGTGGACGCCATTCCGTGGTTCTCAAGTCTCCTGTGCATATTTTGCTCCAAAAATATATCTCCCAAAGTTTCATTCCGTTTGGACTCCGTTTGATATTCCTTTTCTATAAAACCATGAAATAGGCAAAAAAACAACAATCTGGACTGGGCCTTTGGGTTAATAGGTTAGTCCAAAAAATAATATAAAAGTGTATAACAAAGCCCATTAAACATCCAAAACATCATAAATAATAGCATGGAACAATAAAAATGATAGATACGTTGGAGACGTATCAAGCATCCCCAAGCTTAATTCCTGCTCGTCCTCGAGTAGGTAAATGATAAAAACAGAATTTTTGATGTGGAATGCTAACCAACATAATTTTCAATGTAGTTCTCTTTATTGTGGCATGAATGTTCAGATCTTAAAGATTCAAGACAAAAGTTTATATTGACATAAGAAATAAAAATACTTCAAGCATACTAACAAAGCAATCATGTCTTCTCAAAATATCAAGGCTAAGGAAAGTTATCCCTACAAAATCATACAGTCTGGCTATGCTCCCTCTTCATCACATAAAATATTCTTATCATGCACAACCCCGGTTTCAGCCAAGCACTTGTTTTCATACTCTATTCTTTCAAACCTTTCAACTTTCACGCAATACATGAGTGTGAGCCATGGATATAGCACTATGTGGAATAGAGTGGTGGTTGTGGAGAAGACAAAAAGGAGGGAGATAGTCTCACATCGACTAGGCGTATCAACGGGCTATGCAGATGCCCATCAATAGATATCAATGTGAGTGAGTAGGGATTGCCATGCAACAGATGCACTAGAGCTAAATATGTATGAAAGCTCAACAAAAGAAACTAAGTGGGTGTGCATCCAACTTGCTTGCTCATGAAGACCTAGGGCATTTGAGGAGGCCCATCGTTGGAACATGCAAGCCAAGGTCTATAATGAAAATTCCCACTAGTATATGAAAGTGACTAAAATGAGACTCTCTGTCATGAAGAACATGGTGCTAGTTTGAAGCACAAGTGTGGAAAAAGATAATAGCAATTGTCCCTTTTTTTCTTTTTTTTTCTTTTTTTTTCTTTTTTCGAGGGGACTTTTCTTTTGTTTGGCCTTTCCTCACATGGGACAATGCTCTAATAAAGATGATCATCACACTTACATTAATTTACAACTCGATATTACAACTCGATACTAGTACAAAGTATGACTCTATATGAGTGCCTCCGGCGGTGTACCGGGATGTGCAATGAATCAAGAGTGACATGTATGAAAAATTATGCTTGGTGGCTTTGCCACTAATACGATGTCAACTACATGATCACGCGTGGCAATATGACAATATGAAGCGTGTCATATGAATGGAACGGTGGTAAGTTGCATGGCAATATATCTCGGAATGGCTATGGAAATGCCATGATGGGTAGATATGGTGGCTGTTTTGAGGAAGATATATGGTGGCTGTTTTGAGGAAGTTATATAGTGGGTGTATGGCATCGGCGAAAGTTGAGCTGTACAAGAGAGGCTAGCAATGGTGGAAGGGTGAGAGTGCGTATAATCCATGGACTCAACATTAGTCATAAGAACTCATATACTTATTGCAAAAATTTGCGAGTCATCAAAACAAAGCAATCAACGCATGCTCCTAGGGGGGAGGTTGGTAGGAGTTAACCATCGCACGCCCCCGACCTCCACACAAAGGTTGACACTCTACGAATACCTCATGCTCTAACTTCATCCCATAGCGGTTACCATACATGCATGCTACGGGAATCACTAACCTTAACACAAGTATTTCTAAATTTCATAATAAATCCACTAGCATGATTCTAATATCATTATCCTCATATCTCAAAACAATTATCAAGCACCCAACTTGTCATCATATTCAATGCACTTAGTATGAAAGTTTTTACTACATTCATCTTGGATGCCTATCATGTTAAAGCTATTTTTATAGCCAAAGTACATTACCATGCTGTTCTAAAAGACTCTCAACAGGGTATAAGTGAAGCATGAGAGATCAACAATTTCTAGAAAATAAAATTACCACCGTGCTCTAAAAGATATAAGTGAAGCACTAGAGCAAACTATTTAACTCAAAAGATATAAGTGAAGCACATAGAGTGTTCTAACAATTCCTAGGCCATATTTATCTCTCTCAAAAAGGTGTGTCCAGCAAGGATAATTGTGGCAAACTAACAAGCAAAGACTCAAATAATACATGACGCTCCAAGTAAAACACATATCATGTGGTGAATAAAAATATAGTCCCGAGTATAGTTATCGATAGATGAAGACGGAAGAGGGGATGCCTTCCCGGGGCATCCCCAAGCTTAGGCTTTTGGTTGTACTTGAATTTTACCTTGGTGTGCCTTGGGCATCCCCAATCTTAGGCTCTTGCCACTCTTTTTTCCTTAGTCCATCAAAGCAATACTCAAAACTTGAAAACTTCACAACACAAAACTTAGACAAAAATCTCGTGAGATCCGTTAGTATAAGAAAACTAACCACCACTCAAAAGTACTGTAATGAACTCATTCTTTGTTTATATTGGTGTTAAACCTACTGTATTACAACTTCTCTATGATTCATACTCCCCAATACTACTCATTGATTCATCAATAAGCAAACAACACACGAAAAACAGAATCTGTCAAAAACATAATAGTTTGTAGTAATCTGTAACTTTCGTATACTTCTGTAACTCCAAAAAAATTGAAATAAATTGGTAAATGTGAGGAATTTGTCTATTAATCATCTGTAAAAAATAATCAACTAAATTTCACACTCCAGTAAAATCTCGTGACCATTCTAGCGAGCGCTAACGATTCTGTTTTTTACAGCAAGATCATATAAAATTCACACAAGTCTTCCCAAAGCTTCTACTTGGCACAAACACTAATTAAAACACAAAACCACATCTAAACAGAAGCTAGATGCAATATTTATTCCTAAACAGAAGCAAAAACAAAAAATATAAAATTGGGTTGCCTCCCGACAAGCGCTATCGTTTTACGCCCCTAGCTAGGCACGATACATGGATAGACCTAGGTATTGCCATCTTTGGAAGGCAATCCATAAGTGGCTCTCATAATAGATTCATAAGGTAATTTAATTTTATTTCTAGGAAAGTGTTCAATGCCTTTCCTTAATGGAAATTGGAATCTAATATTTCCTTCCTTCATATCAATAATTGCACCAATCGTTCTAAGGAAAGGTCTACCATGAATAATAGGACATGAAGGATTGCAATCTATATCAAGCACAATGAAATCTACGGGCACATAATTCCTATTGGCAACAATAAGAAAATCATTAATCCTTCCCATAGGTTTCTTAATAGTAGAATCCGCAAGATGCAAATTTAAAGAAAAATCATCAAGCACATGGAAACCTAACAAATCACACAAAGTTTTTGGGATAGTGGAGACACTTGCACCCAAATCACACAAAGCAAAGCATTCATGATCTTTAATTTTAATTTTAATAGTAGGTTCCCACTCATCATAAAGCTTTCTAGGGATAGAAACTTCTAATTCAAGTTTTTCTTTATAAGATTGCATTAGAGCATCAACTATGTTTTTGGTAAAAGCTTTATTTTGACTATAAGCATGCGGAGAATTCAGTACGGATTGCAACAAGGAAATACAATCAATCAAAGATCAATTATCATAATTGAATCCCTTGAAATCCAAAGTAGAGGGTTCATCACTATGCAAAGTTTTAATCTCTTCAATCCCACTTTTAGCAATTTTAGCATCAAGATCAAAAAAGTCCGAATCATTGGGACACCTTTTAATAGTGGACTCATCTCCAATCCAATCTTTATCAAGATTCCTACTAGAAAACAAGGATCTAATAGGAGACACATCAATAACTTTCAGATCTTCATCTTTATTTTCATGATAACTAGAAGAACACGCTTTTATATAACTATCTTTTTTAGCATGCATCCTAGCGGTTCTTTCTTTGCATTCCTCAATGGAAATTCTCATAGCCTTGAGAGACTCATCGATATCATACTCAGGTGGAATAGATATAAGTTTCAAAGAATCAACATCAAGAGTAATTCTATCCACACTTCTAGCCAATTCATCAATCTTAAGCATTTTTTCTTCAAGCAAAGCATTGAAATTCTTTAGCGAATTCATAAACTCCTTAACACTAGTTTCAAATTCAGAAGGCATATTTCCATAAGAGTTATTGTAGGAATTACCATAATTATTAGAGGAATTACTAGGAAAAGGCCTAGGATTAAAGTTTCCTCTATAAGCATTGTTACCAAAATTATTCCTACCAACAAAATTCACATCCAAAGATTCATTATTATTTTCAATCAACTTGGATAAAGCCATATCGTTAGGATCAGAAGAAGCACTCTTAGCAGCAAATAATTATATAAGTTCATCCATCTTCCCACTCAAAGCACTAATCTTTTCAATAGCATGCACTTTTTTACTAGTAGATCTTTCGGTGTGCCATTGAGAATAATTAACCATAATATTATCTAGGAGTTTGGTAGCTTCTCCTAAGGTAGTTTCCATAAAAGTGCCTCCTGCGGCCGGATCTAAAAGATTTCTAGAAGCAAAATTCAAGCCAATATAAAAGTTTTGAATATTCATCCATAAGTTCAAACCATGTGTAGGGCAATTACGTATCATTAATTTCATTCTCTCCCAAGCTTAAAATTCATAATATCGTTTTTAAGAGAGATGATCTTAGCAGGAGGAAAATACTTAGAGATAAAAGCGTCTTTGCACTTATTCCATGAATCAATACTATTTCTAGGCAAAGAGGAAAACCAAGTTTTAGCACGATCTCTAAGTGAAAACGGAAATAACTTCAATTTAACAATATTGTTATCCGTATCCCTTTTCTTTTGCATATCACACAAATCAACAAAGTTGTTTAGATGGGTAGCGGCACCTTCACTAGGAAGGCCGGAAAATTGATCTTTCATAACAAGATTCAACAGAGCAGCATTGATCTCACAAGATTCAACATCGGTAATAGGAGCAATCGGAATGCTAATAAAATCATTATTGTTGGTACTGGAGAAGTCACACAATCTGGTATTGTTCTGAGCCATAGTGACAAGCAAGCAATCCAACACACAAGGAAACAAGAAGCAAGCGAACGATAAACACACGGCAAAAAGAAGGGCAAATAAAACGGCAAGGGTGAAGTGGGGGAGAGGAAAATGAGAGGCAAATAAATGTAATGCGAAGGATAAGGGTTTGTGATAGGTACTTGGTATATGACTTTTGCGTAAGTCTCCCCGGCATCGACGCCATAAATTCTTCTTGCTACTTCTCGAGCTCGCGTTGTATTACCTCGAAGAGGAAAGGGTGATGCAGCACAGTAGCGTAAGTATTTCCCTTAGTTTTTGAGAACCAAGGTATCAATCCAGTAGGAGACCACGCGCAAGTCCCTCGCACCTGCACAAACAAATAAGAACTTCGCAGCTAACGCGATAAGGGGTTGTCAAACCCTTTACGGTCACTTAGGAAAGTGAGATTTGATTGATATGATAGTTTGATATATTTGGTATTTTTGGATATTGTAATGCCCAGGATGGGACTATATCTCCTACGGGTCGAGGCACGGCTTAAAGATATAAGCCCATTCTGGAATGATCGCAAGTTTGGTACCTTTGCACAACTCATGTAAAAATGGGGATGGAAAACTGAAAAGATAGTTGGCTTACACTCGCCACGTCACACAAATTCATTACATATCCAATCATCATGCAATTAAACATCACAGCCCATCTAAGGGTAAAATCCAAATGTCAAGATACCAAACATAACTTAATCCACAGGTCTAGATCGAATCCTAGTAGAAGCTCTACTGATCAGTCGGATAGTTCACGTAGTAACGGCTACACTCCTCGTCGTACTCCCAGTCTAGCTCAGTGCCATCGCCTGGGTAGCTCACCATCATACCTGCATCTGGTGTGATGAAGTAACTGTGAGCCACAGAGGACTCAGCAATCCCGTTCCCGGGTAACACGACTATTTAAGCCTTGGGTGTGGAACAAGGCTGAAGAAAGAATAAGAGTCTGCAGCAGCACTAGCCTAGCTTACGTAAAAGAGAGCGAGAAGAGAAGGTGCCTCGGTCGAGAGATGATCACGAAGTGATCCTAAGTAAAGCAAGTCAAACATAACCCCACCGTGTTCACTTCCCGAATCCCTTTCGAAAAATGACCGTCATGGTACACACGCTGGTAGTGTATTGGAACATGGTGTCAAGTTTTCTACAACCGGATATTAACAAGCTCCCATCTGCCACATAACCGCGGGCACGGCTTTCTAAAGTTCAAAACCCTGCAGGGGTGTTCCAACTTGGCCCATGACAAGCCCACGATCCGCGGAGTCGCAACTCCAAAGGTGGGAAGACCCGAGTATTCTCGGAATCCCGTGCTCAAGATACTCCGAACTAAGGTAAGACTAATCCAGCAAATCCTCCCGGCGTGCCGACACCCTGATAGTAGCCGCGCGTATCTCGTCTCAGGCCACGACCGGATGGGTGAAGCTACGGGTTTTTACCAAACCTCGAGTTTCCTCGTGGTGGCCCCGCAGGCTCCCCGTTTCGGACCAACACTCATGTGGAGCACTGGCCCGGGGTTG
This sequence comes from Secale cereale, assembly GCA_902687465.1. Classification (NCBI taxonomy): domain Eukaryota; kingdom Viridiplantae; phylum Streptophyta; class Magnoliopsida; order Poales; family Poaceae; genus Secale; species Secale cereale. The sequence continues at coordinate 764,086,626 of LR738711.1, forward strand.
TTGATTAAGAAAGAGGGTTAATTACTCCCTATGCAAGTTTATTTAGTTATTAGGCAAATAGTACCAATGTTGGGACTTGCTGGAAAAGACTTAGCACTTAGCGGTTTATCGAGGGGGTCCCATAACCCCAACCGTGTGAGGAACGCATAATCAAGGAACATAACACCGGTTTATACGGTTCCTAGCGGCATGAGTGGAACAAAACACCAAGCCAAAGGCTTAGCCTTCCACCCATTGCCAATATATAGATGATTTCGTTTAAGCATTTATATAGTGTGATATAACCCAACAAACTTCAACATGAAGCAAGCATCTTCAACTTCACCTGCAACTAGCAATGCTATAAGAGGGGCTGAGCGAAGCCTACGTATAGCCAATCAATGGTTTGCAATGGTAGGGTGGTTAAACAGGTTCATGGTTAACAATAGGAGGCTGACAGGAAAAGCATGGGCATCGAGGCAAATACTATAGAGCGTTATTCTAGCAATAGGCAGAGATAGTAATGGTATCCGGGTTCGGTCATCTTGCCTGAAGAGTTGTCGATGGGATCGTAAGAGAGCCCTTCGTTCTCAACCTCGGTAGTAACCTCGTGCTCGTACTCGTACTCAGCTTCCGGCTCTACTCAACACAAACACACAAGGCACGAAATCAACAAGATGCAATGCGCACACAAAATATGTTGGATGCACGACTGATGCACTATGGGAGCACACGAAGCATGACAAAATGCGATCAAGCAAAATGCTTCAAAACATGATAACAATAGGATATTATGAATCTACATGAAAAATCACACAAGTTTCATATAGGACTTGCTCAAAACGGAGCTACGGGCTAAAATTTACACACAAAACAATAAACATGCGAAAGCTGAAAATTACAGCCACATAGCAACTTCGTAGCAATATATAAATAAGCTACAGCACTCAAACATCATGGGAAAGAGTATGGACATAAACTAGACATATCAGAAAATAAGTCCATTGGAGCACCCCCAAAGGAGCCATGGATCAATAGCAACAAGCTATGACATATTGAACTTGACAACAAAATCCTGACAGCAGTATTTTATTGCAACTTGGGAGCAAACATTAAATATGCTACAGCCACTCAAATAAGCATGTGAGAGCATGAATGGATAGCCAACAATATATGCTACAAGGAATCATCAAGAGTCACCCCAAAACTATCATGGATTGGCCTAGAACAGCAAGCAAACATGGCATCTGGAAATTACAGATTCCAGACTTAGTGAAATTTCACTAAGTGTTAAAACAGTAGTTTCATCATGGCATCTTTGAGAGCAAGTTTAAGTCACTTCAAAGCTAAACATGGGAAGTGGTAAACACCACAGCAAATTACACATGATGGTGAATCCAAAACACCTAAGCATGCATCATGGGGACAATCACAATGATAGCAATGAGCTCCTCAAAATGACATCTCACCACAAGTTTAACAACATAACAGCCACATAGCACTTTGCAACGGAGATAAACATGGCAAGATTAATTCTATCATGCAAGCCTAAGCAATCAACATGTAGAGCATGACAAGACGAAGACGTGGACATGTCATTTGCACCATTTGGATAAACATGCAAAAAGTTCTAACATTGCAAAGATGGCATGAAAACATCTACTAACAGGAGTTTTTTTATCAAGATGCACTCTTGCAACAGGTTTTTAAGCATTTAGATTATCTCAAAAATGCATGGCATAATGGAACAAAATGTAGTACATGTCTCCACGAACAATTTGACATATCATTCACTCAAATCGGACCATCACACAAAAAGTTATCACCATGCTAAAATTACATCAGACAGGTAAAATCTGGGGACTTAGTGGAAAATGGGGCTACCTCCGGGTCAACAGAAAGTCAACGCAGGCTGGATCTGGAGTCAAACGGGCTTCGGGCTTCGGATCTGCGGAGACAGAGGCGGATTGGGCTGCGCGCGAAGCGGATCGGGCACTGGGCTTCGCGGAGCGGGGTCGCGCTAACGGGCCTCGCCGATCTGGCCCGCTAGGGCGCAGGAGATCTGGATCGGCTCGGGGGATCCTCCCGATCCACGAGCGCGGCGGCGGTTGGCGAACTTGCCCGACGGGGGCCGGCGATTGGAGCGGAGGGAACTGGCCGCGCGGCCTGGCGGAGCCCAGCGGCTGGCGAGGGAGGCTGCCGGCCCAGGAAGGCCTGGCGGGGCGGACCGCTGAGGGCTGGGCCTCGCTCGGGGCCCGGGAAGGGAGGCCCAGGAGGCGCGCGATCGGATCGGGACGAGGGTTCCGCTCCCTCGATCCCCAGGTGGCGGCGGCTGTCGGGCGCCCTGAGGCCTCGGGCGACGGGAAGAAGCAGGGCCCGGCGGCGCCCTTCGGTGGAGGGAGGCAGGCGAGGTGGGGGGCGCCGGCGGCCTGGCCGGGGCGGCGGCGGTGCCCGGCCGGCGCGGCGTGGCGGCGGGGAGGCGGCGGTGACCGGAGGCGGCCGGAGGTAGTGGCGGGGCGGATTCCGGCGAGCTCCTCCGGCGAGTTCCGCCGGAGTGGAGGAAGAGGCTGGAGGAAGAAGAAGATGGCTAGGGTTTGCTATATTTGGGGCAAAAATTGGAGAAGGTGGACAAATATATAGGCACAAGGAGCTAGGGTTGTCCAAATGAGGTGTGGTTTTCGGCCACGCGATCAGAATTGGATGACCTAGATGAAGGGAGGGGTTTGGGCTGGTTTGGTGGGCTGTTGGAGGGGTGTCTTGGGCCTCAAAGTGGAGGTACTTTCAGCCAACGAGAATAACTGTTGGGGTAGCAAACGAACTCCAAACGCGACGAGATTTGACAGGCGGGTTACACACACCAAAACAACAACACACAACAAGTCTCGCGCCAAACCGGTAATATTACACGGCCAAACACCAAAGTAGGCCTACGGGACGCCACAGACACGTGAGAGAGCTCCGGAACACGAAACGGACAATGGGAAGCAACGCATGGGACCGGATGCAAACAACAACACAAATGCAATGCAATGCACATGACTACATGATATGGATGAATGAACACACGCACACAACAAAAGAACGAAAACCCGAAAGACAAAGAACCCGGAATGGAATTGATGAAGCCAGAGATATTATATATTGCCCAAAAGGGAAAGTATTACATCCGGGGCATTACAAACTCTCCTCTACTACAAAAAGATCTCGTCCCGAGATCTAGGACTGGAAAAAGGAAGGGTACTCGAAACGAAGATGATCTTCTCATTCCCACGTAGCTTCTCGGTCGGTATGGTGTGACCATTTGACTTTCAAGAATTTGATGAACTTGTTGCGGGTCTTGCGCTCGGTTTCTTCGAGAATAGCAACAGGATGCTCTCGGTAAGACAAGTCTTGTTGAAGATCAATCTCTTCAAACGGAATCATGCGTTCAGGAGTCTTGAAGCACTTGCAGAGTTGAGACACATGAAACACATCATGAACATTGGCGAAGTTGGAAGGGAGCTCAAGTTGATAGGCTAGATTGCCTCTTTTGCCAAGGATCTTGAAAGGCCCGACATATCTAGGAGCAAGCTTTCCTTTGATACCGAATCTTTGGGTTCCTTTCATAGGAGAAACACGGAGATAGACATGATCACCAATGTTGAAGGCCAAATCACGATGCTTGCCGTCATAGTAGCTCTTCTGACGCGACTGAGCGGCCTTGACATTCTCACGTATGACTTTGCACATTTCTTCAGCTTCTGAGATCAAGTCATTGCCAAGAAGTTGACGTTCACCAGTCTCGGACCAGTTGAGAGGGGTACGGCACTTTCTGCCATAGAGGATTTCAAATGGAGCTTTGCCGGCACTTGCTTGAAAGCTGTTGTTGTAAGAGAACTCGGCGAATGGAAGGCAATCTTCCCATTTCATGCCAAAAGATATGACATAGGCTCTGAGCATGTCTTCTAGAATCTGATTCACTCGCTCGACTTGACCACTAGTCTGAGGGTGAAAAGCAGTGCTGAACCTGATCTTAGTGCCCATGGCAAACTGAAAGGAGTCCCAGAAATTTGAAGTGAACAAACTTCCACGGTCTGAGGAGATAACTTGAGGAATGCCATGTAAGGACACAATTCTGGAAGTGTACAACTCTGCAGGTTGAGCTGCATTGATGGATTCTTTGACTGGAAGGAAGTGAGCGACATTGGTAAGCTTGTCAATCACCACGAAGATAGAATCATTCCCTCTCTTGGACTTAGGAAAGCCAGTGACGAAATCCATTTCAATGTGGTCGAATTTCCACTTGGGAATAGGAAGAGATTGGAGAAGACCGGCTGGACGTTGATGCTCTGCCTTCACTCTTCTGCGGACATCACATTCATTCACGAATTTGGCAATCTCCCTTTTCATGCGTGTCCACCAGTAAGATTGCTTGAGGTCTTGGTACATCTTGGAACTGCCAGGATGAATGGAAAGGAGGGAATCATGTGCTTCTTCCATTATGAGCTTCCTGAGATCACCTTTGGGAACGACAAGTCTGTCCTCAAAGAACAAGGTATCTCTCTCATCAACGCGATATCACTTGTATTTGGGAGTACCCTTTGCAATACCAAGTTTCACTTTCTGCACCATAGCATCACTGAGTTGGGCCTCACGGACCTGATCTTCCAAGGTAGGAGCAACTTGAAGATTTGCAAGAAAACCTTGCGGAACAACTTGGAGGTTGAGCTTCCTGAAAGCTTCACAAAGCTCAGGCTGGAACGGCTTGATAAGAAGGCTGTTGCAATATGCCTTTCTGCTCAAAGCATCTGCAATCACATTCGCCTTGCCAGGAGTGTATTCAATGATGGGATCATACTCTTGGATCATTTCAACCCAACGAGTCTGGCGGAGGTTCAGATTCGGCTGTGTGAAGATGTACTTCAAGCTCTTGTGATCGGTGAAGATGTCGACTTTTCTGCCCAGCAGCAGGTGTCTCCACGTAATCAAAGCATGTACCACAGATGCTAGTTCAAGATCATGTGTGGGGTAGTTCTTCTCACGTGGCTTCAGCTGACGAGAAGTGTATGCCACAATTCTCTTGTCTTGCATAAGCACACCACCAAGACCTTGAAGAGAAGCATCACAGAATACTTCGTAGGGCTTGGACTCATCTGGAGGAGTTAGAACTGGAGCAGAGACGAGTTTTTCTTTGAGAGTCTTGAATGCCACTTCACAATCTGGAGACCTGTAGTACTTGACATTCTTCTGCAGCAAGTTGGAAAGAGGCTTGGCAATCTTGGAGAAGTTCTCAACGAACCTTCTACAATAGCTGGCAAGACCAAGGAAGCTTCGGAGTTGCTTGACGTTCTGAGGAGCTTCCCAGTTGACAATTGCTTCAACTTTCTCGGGGTTTACCGCAATACCGTCAGCGGAGATTATATGGCCCAGATACAAGATCTTATCGAGCCAAAATTCGCACTTGGAAAACTTGGCATAGAACTTATGTTCACGGAGTCTATCAAGAACGAGACGGAGGTGCTTTTCGTGATCTTCTTCATTCTTGGAAAATACCAAAATGTTATCCAGATACACAAGCACAAACTCGCCGGTGTAGGGGTTGAAAATGTAGTGCATCATTCTCGAGAAGGTAGGTGGAGCATTAGCGAGACCAAAGGACATGACTGTATACTCATATGAGCCGTAGCTCGTTCTGAAGGCAGTCTTGGGGATATCTTCTTCTCGAATGCGAATTTGGTGATAGCCCATTCGGAGATCGAGCTTAGAGAACACTTTAGCTCCTTTGAGCTGCTCGAACAGTTCGTTGATGTTGGGGAGCGGATACTTGTTCTTTATTGTCTTCTTGTTCAATGGCCGGTAATCGACGCAGAGACGCTCCATGCCATCCTTCTTCTTGACAAATAAGACACCACAGCCCCAAGGAGACGTACTAGGCCTAATGAGACCCATACGCTCCTGTTCATCAAGCTGCTTCTTCAATTCCTTCAATTCTTTAGGAGAGAGCTTGTACGGACGCTGGCATGCTGGCTCAGTACCCGGCTCGAGTTCAATGACGAATTCCACTTGACGGTGTGGAGGCATGCCTGGAAGTTCTGCAGGAAAGACATCTTGGTATTCGTTAACCACCGGAATTTGAGATATGGCATTCATCTCGCCCTTGTCATTGAGAGAGAAAAGCCTGATTGTGTTATCCCTGGAGGCGAAGATAATCACATCGTCATCGGAATGAGTAATCTTGACTTCCTTTTGTGCACAGTCAATTTGAGCATCATGCTGAGAAAGCCAGTCCATTCCGAGGATAAGATCGATGTCGGAATTGCCAAGAACCACCGGTTTAGCCAGAAAGCGATAATCACCCATGCGAATAGAAACATCCGGAGAAAATATATTAGAAGTCATACGTCTTCCCGGAGAAATGACTTGCAACTTCTGAGGCAGACTTTGGACGTCAACATTATACTTGGATGCAAATGGTTGAGACATGAAAGAACATGAAGCACCCGAATCAAACAACACTTTAGCTGGAAAAGAGTTAACTGAAAGGTTACCCAATATCACATCAGAAGAATTCTCCGCTTGCGCTGCATTCATCAGATTCACCCTTGCTTGCTTGGGAATGTGCTTGACAATAGCTGTACTGACAGGTGGAGGAGGTGGAAGGCGCTTCGGGTTGGGGCACTTGTTAGCATAGTGACCTTTCTGAGTGCACTTGTTGCAAGTCACTTCTGAGAGAGGACGGAAATGAGAACCACTTGACTTGGAACCTTGAGACTGAAACTGATTCCTCGACTGGTTGCTCGGGTTATGTGGGTGGGAGAAACCACGACCACCGGAGTTCTTGTTGTTGTTGGAGTTGTTGGAGTTGTTGTAGGGAGCTCGAATCACTGGAGGAGGAGGAAGCCAAAATTTCTGTTGTTTCGCGACCACTTGAGAAGATGAGGAGGAGTGAACGGCATCTCGAATCCTCTTTTTGGAAGCCTCCATCTTGAGCTGGGCTGCCTCTTGCTTGAGTGCCATGTTATAGAATTTGTCGAACTCATCGGGCTCGAACAAGGTGAGAGCAAGTTGAAGTTCATCCTTGAGACCTCCGCGGAACTGATAGATCTTGCTCTTGGCATCCGGAATGTCTTGCTTAGCATAGCGGGCAAGATTTTTTAACTTGGCATTATACTGGTAGACAGTCATTGAGCCTTCCTTCAGGTTGCGGAGTTGCTCACGCATACCCTCGATGACACTTGTTGGAATATGGTGAGAGCGAAAATCCTTGCAGAAATCATCCCAAGAGATCACACGCCCTGGCCTAGAGTCTTTGTACTGCTGCCACCAGTCAGCTGCTTGGTCCTTGAGTTGGAAGGCTGCAGAGTTCACATAATCTTCTTCCCTTACGTTACTGCACTCAAAATGCTTCTTGATATCGGTTATCCAATCTTCAGCATCAAGAGGGTCGACACAGTAACTGAAAGCTTTTGGTTGATTGGCCAAGAACTGGTTGAGAGTAGCATGGTGCTGTTGGTTGAAGAAATTGCCTTGATTCCCTGGAGCACCCTGATTAGCTTGATTAGCTTGCATCTGATGCATCATCTGCATCAAGATCTGGGTGTTCTGATTTGTAGTCTGCATAATCGCTCTCCAAGCCTCAGACGAAGGAGGAGGGGAAGGAGGACGATCTGGGACCTCTTCACCCTCTGGGTTAGCGTTGGGAACTCGTTTCGGAGCCATCCTGAAAGAGATGACCACGAATCAGCAATTTGATTGACAGAAGGTATAAACTGAAACAACGGATTGAAATGCAACATAGTCTTCACAAGAATCATTCGAACAAGAGGAACGAATGAAATTCTCAGTTTAATGATAACAACAATCTTCACGAGAATCCACATAGGGGACAAAAGGTAATAAGAAAAACACAAGGTACAGATGGAACAAACACAAGATAGGAGCTTCGTTCTAACATCTTTGTGCTGTAAGATTATGGAACGCGTTACGAAAGGGTTTTGCAATCCCCGGATCAGCATAGCCAAGGACCCTTTAAGATGCAACTCCCGATCGGAACATCGGCCATAAACCACTTCACTCAATGTAGAACCCCGAACTCACTAACCTGCATTCGTTGGAAGAATGCCTACGATCTACTGGATAAACCCACCTATTAATTTCCGAAAGTTTCCAGTTATGCAATCAGGTGTTGGGGATACAGGGGAAGCACCGTGCAATCAACTCTAAACCTACATCCAGCTGTATCCATCCTTCAACACATAACCAGTCTTTCTCGGAAACTGTCTACCTCAGACCTTCGAAAAGCATCCACTATAACAAGCTATGGCAATACTCCCGAACTACCTCCCCAGTACTGGGTGATGTCGGGGTTATCTTGTCACTAACCGTATAGGAGAGATTTTCGATGTCGGCCGTCTTAAGTATTTAGTACTGTCGCGATATGCTTGTGACGACAATACCCCGAAGCTCAACTCCCCGGGACACTGCCACAACCCCTAATGTCAGGAGGCATCGAGAACAATATTCTCATCACAAGAACATCGAAACAATCCAACAATACTCGCGAGATTCCAAAAAAAAATTTGGTGCAATTTTTGAAAGTAGAAGAGGCAAGAGTAGTCGTCAGGAGTCCTCACTAGAGTGAAAGGGGATGAGAAGCAAAGAAATCCTACTCTCCGATATAAATATAGGACTCAAAATATTTTCAGTGTGTGCCTAGACTCGACCGTCAACGATTCGATCAATCAGTGGGGGCTTCTAGGTCGGAGAAGGCTCTGAATACCAACTTGTAATGCCCAGGATGGGACTATATCTCCTACGTGTCGAGGCACGACTTAAAGATATAAGCCCATTCTGGAATGATCGCAAGTTTGGTACCTTTGCACAACTCATGTAAAAATGGGGATGCAAAACTGAAAAGATAGTTGGCTTACACTCGCCACGTCACACAAATTCATTACATATCCAATCATCATACAATTAAACATCACAGCTCATCTAAGGGTAAAATCCAAATGTCAAGTTACCAAACATAACTTAATCCACAGGTCTAGATCGAATCCTAGTAGAAGCTCTACTGATCAGTCGGATAGTTCACGTAGTAACGGCTACGCTCCTCGTCGTACTCCCAGTCTAGCTCAGTGCCATCGCCTGGGTAGCTCACCATCGTACCTGCGTCTGGTGTGGTGAAGTAACTGTGAGCCACAGAGGACTCAGCAATCCCGTTCCCGGGTAACACGACTATTTAAGCTTTGGGTGTGGAACAAGGCTGAAGAAAGAATAAGAGTCTGCAGCAGCACTAGCCTAGCTTACATAAAAGAGAGCGAGAAGAGAAGGTGCCTCGGTCGAGAGATGATCACGAAGTGATCCTAACTAAAGCAAGTCAAACATAACCCCACCGTGTTCACTTCCCGAATTCCTTTCGGAAAATGACCGTCACGGTTCACACGCTGGTAGTGTATTGGAACATGGTGTCAAGTTTTCTACAACCGGATATTAACAAGCTCCCATCTGCCACATAACCGCGGGCACGGCTTTCGAAAGTTCAAAACCCTGCAGGGGTGTTCCAACTTGGCCCATGACAAGCCCACGATCCGCGGAGTCGCAACTCCAAAGGTGGGAAGACCCGAGTATTCTCGGAATCCCGTGCTAAAGATACTCCGAACTAAGGTAACGCTAATCCAGCAAATCCTCCCGGCGTGCCGACACCCTGATAGTAGCCGCGCGTATCTCGTCTCAGGCCACGACCGGATGGGTGAAGCTACGGGTTTTTACCAAACCTCGAGTTTCCTCGTGGTTGCCCCACAGGCTCCCCGTTTCGGACCAACACTCATGTGGAGCACTGGCCCGGGGTTGTTGATTAAGAAAGAGGGTTAATTACTTCCTATGCAAGTTTATTTAGTTATTAGGCAAATAGTACCAATGTTGGGACTTGCTGGAAAAGACTTAGCACTTAGCGGTTTATCGAGGGGGTCCCATAACCCCAACCGTGTGAGGAACGCATAATCAAGGAACATAACACCGGTTTATACGGTTCCTAGCGGCATGAGTGGAACAAAACACCAAGCCAAAGGCTTAGCCTTCCACCCATTGCCAATATATAGATGATTTCGTTTAAGCATTTATATAGTGTGATATAACCCAACAAACTTCAACATGAAGCAAGCATCTTCAACTTCACCTGCAACTAGCAATGCTATAAGAGGGGCTGAGCGAAGCCTACGTATAGCCAATCGATGGTTTGCATAGATAGGGTGGTTAAACAGGTTCATGGTTAACAATAGGAGGCTGACAAGAAAAGCATGGGCATCGAGGCAAATACTATAGAGCGTTATTATAGCAATAGGCAAAGATAGTAATGGTATCCGGGTTCGGTCATCTTGCCTGAAGAGTTGTCGATGGGATCGTAAGAGAGCTCCTCGTTCTCAACCTCGGTAGTAACCTCGTGCTCGTAATCGTACTCAGCTTCCTGCTCTACTCAACACAAACACACAGGCACGAAATCAACAAGATGCAATGCGCACACAAAATATGCTGGATGCACGACTGATGCACTATGGGAGCACACGGAGCATGACAAAATGCGATCAAGCAAAATGCTTCAAAACATGATAACAATAGGATATTATGAATCTACATAAAAAATCACACAAGTTTCATATAGGACTTGCTCAAAACGGAGCTACGGGCTAAAAGTTACACACAAAACAATAAACATGCGAAAGCTAAAAATTACAGCCACATAGCAACTTCGTAGCAATATATAAATAAGCTACAGCACTCAAACATCATGGGAAAGAGTATGGACATAAACTAGACATATCCTACAGAAAATAAGTCCATTGGAGCACCCCCAAAGGAGCCATGGATCAATAGCAACAAGCTATGACATATTGAACTTGACAACAAAATCCTGACAGCAGTATTTTATTGCAACTTGGGAGCAAAAATTAAATATGCTACAGCCACTCAAATAAGCATGTGAGAGCATGAATGGATAGCCAACAATATATGCTACAAGGAATCATCAAGAGTCACCCCAAAACTATCATGGATTGGCCTAGAACAGCAAGCAAACATGGCATCTGGAAATTACAGATTCCAGACTTAGTGAAATTTAACTAAGTGTTAAAACAGTAGTTTCATCATGGCATCTTTGAGAGCAACTTTAAGTCACCTCAAAGATAAACATGGCAAGTGGTAAACACCACAGCAAAGTACACATGATGGTGAATCCAAAACACCTAAGCATGCATCATGGGGACAATCACAATGATAGCAATGAGCTCCTCAAAATGACATCTCATAACAAGTTTAACAACATAACAGCCACATAGCACTTTGCAACGGAGATAAACATGGCAAGATTAATTTTATCATGCAAGCCTAAGCAATCAACATGTAGAGCATGACAAGACGAACACGTGGACATGTCATTTGCACCATTTGGATAAACATGCAAAAAGTTATCACATTGCAAAGATGGCATGGAAACATCTACTAACAGCAGTTTTTTATCAAGATGCACTCTTGCAACAGGTTTTTAAGCATTTAGATGATCTCAAAAATGCATGGCATAATGAAACAAAATGTAGTACATGTCTCCACGAACAATTTGACATATCATTCACTCAAATCGGACCATCACACAAAAAGTTATCACCATGCTAAAATTGCATTAGATAGGTAAAATCTGGGGACTTAGTGGAAAACGGGGCTACCTCCGGGTCAACAGAAAGTCAACGCGGGCTGGATCTGGAGTCAAACGGGCTTCGGGCTTCGGATCTGCGGAGACAGAGGCGGATCGGGCCAAGCACGAAGCGGATCGGGCGCTGGGCTTCGCGGAGCGGGGTCGCGCTAACGGGCCTCGCCGATCTGGCCCGCTAGGGCGCAGGAGATCTGGATCGGCTCGGGGGATCCTCCCGATCCCCGAGCGCGGCGGCGGTTGGCGAACTCGCCCGACGGGGGCCGGCGATTGGAGCGGAGGGAACTGGGCCGCGCGGCCTGGCGGAGCCCAGCGGCTGGCGAGGGAGGCTGCCGGCCCAGGAAGGCCTGGCGGGGCGGACCGCTGAGGGCTGGGCCTCGCTCGGGGCCCGGGAAGGGAGGCCCAGGAGGTGCGTGATCAGATCGGGACGAGGGTTCCGCTCCCTCGATCCCCAGGTGGCGGCGGCTGTCGGGCGCCCTGAGGCCTCGGGCGACGGGAAGAAGCAGGGCCCGGCGGCGCCCTTCGGTGGAGGGAGGCAGGCGAGGTGGGGGGCGCCGGCGGCCTGGCCGGGGCGGCGGCGGTGCCCGGCCGGCGCGGCGTGGCGGCGGTGAGGCGGTGGTGACCGGAGGCGGCCGGAGGTGGTGGCGGGGCGGATTCCTGCGAGGGTCCGGCGAACTCCTCCGGCGAGCTCCGCCGGAGTGGAGGAAGAGGCTGGAGGAAGAAGAAGATGGCTAGGGTTTGCTATATTTGGGGCAAAAATTGGGGAAGGTGGACAAATATATAGGCACAAGGAGCTAGGGTTGTCCAAATGAGGTGTGGTTTTCGGCCACGCGATCAGAATTGGATGGCCTAGATGAAGGGATGGGTTTGGGCTGGTTTGGTGGGCTGTTGGAGGGGTGTCTTGGGCCTCAAAGTGGAGGTACTTTCAGCCCACGAGAATTACTGTTGGGGTAGCAAACGAACTCCAAACGCGACGAGATTTGACAGGCGGGTTACACACACCAAAACAACAACACACGACAAGTCTCGCGCCAAACCGATAACGTTACACGGCCAAACACCAAAGTAGGCCTACGGGACGCCACGGACACGTGAGAGAGCTCCGGAACGCGAAACGGACAACGGGAAGGAACGTGTGGGACCGGATGCAAACAACAACACAAATGCAATGCAATGCACATGACTACATGATATGAATGAATGAACACACGCACATGACAAAAGAACGAAAACCCGAAAGACAAAGAACCCGGAATGGAATTGATGAAGCCAGAGATATTATATATTGCCCAAAAGGGAAAGTATTACATCCGGGGCATTACAGATATAAGAACAAAAAGTAAAAACGAAAAAGTAAAGTAGACTATAGATTGACATGTTGAGAATAGACCCGGGGGCCATAGGTTTCTCTAGTGGCTTCTCTCATGATAGCAGAATTCTACGGTGGGTGAATGAATTACTGTCGAGAAATTGATAGAAAAGAGAATAATTATGAGACTATCTAGGCATGATCATTATATATAGGAATCACGTCCGAAACAAGTAGACCGAAACGATTCTGCATCTACTACTATTACTCCACACATCGACCGCTATCCAGCATGCATCTAGAGTATTAAGTTCATAAGAACAGAGTAACGCCTTAAGCAAGATGACATGATGTAGAGGGATCAACTCAAATAACACCATATAAACCCCATCTTTTTATCCTCGATGGCAACAATACTATACATGCCTTACTGCCCCTGCTGTCACTAGGAAAGGACACCGCAATGAACCCAAAGCCAAGCACTTATCCCATTTCAAGAACTATAGATCTGGTAGGCCAAACCAAACCAATAATTTGAAGAGACTTACAAGGATATTATAATCATACATAAAAGAGTTCAGAAAAGAACCAAATATTTCTCAAAGATAATTTTGATCATAAACCCACAATTCATCGGATCTCGACAAACACACCGCAAAAAGAGATTACATCGAATAGATCTCCTCGAAGACCGAGGAGAACTTGGTATTGAGATCCAAAGAGAGAGAGAGAAGAAGCCATCTAGGTACTAACTATGGACACGAAGGTCTGTAGTAAACTAGTCACAACTCATGGTGAGGCGATGATGATGATGTAGAAGCACTCCGTGGTACATCCCTCCTCCGACGGAGCTCCGGAACAAGCCCCAAGATGGGATCTCACGGGAACAGAAGGTTGCGGCGGTGGAACTAGGGTTTTATCTTCGTGTCTGATGTTTTTGGGGTACGTAGGTATATATAGGTGGAAGGAGGGCACCGGGGTCTAGACATGGGGCCCACGACGCAGGGGGCGCGCCCTGTAGGGGGGCACCCCCCACCCTCGCGGACGCCACATAAGCTCTATTCCATGGTTCTCAAGTCTCCCGTGCGTATTTTTCTCCAAAAATGTCTCTCCTGAAGTTTCATTCCGTTTGGACTCCGTTTGATATTCCTTCTCTGTAAAACCCTGAAATAGGCAAAAAACAACAATCTGGACTGGGCCTTTGGGTTAATAAGTTAGTCCCAAAAGTAATATAAAAGTGTATAACAAAGCTCATTAAACATCCAAAACATCATAAATAATAGCATGGAACAAATAAAAATTATTGATACGTTGGAGACGTATCAACTGACTCACATGATCCCAAGTTGTTTTCGTGCCCTCTCCACTAAATTTAATAAAATTAGAAACCTTGTAACCTTGAGGGTACAAAACTGCATCAAAGTGTTCAGGATAAGACTTTTATTATACACGACTCTTTACTTTTGGCTTGTTTCCGAAAGTTTCTTGAAACATCTTATGCAAATCCTCTCTTAATTTGGCTAAAACTGGATCCAAAGTAGATGAAGATTTTTGTGGCAATGACATAGGAGCACCCTGAGTACTAGCTAGCAGTGCAACTTGTGGGATGGGCGCCGAACTATAATTCTGCGGAAGACCAAACATGCTTGCGCCTATAGGTGGTGTGACAAAGTGATTCGACGTTCATAACGAATTGGGCACACTCATAATAGGATTAGGATATGTTGGTGCAACCACAAGTTGGTTGGTTTGAGTAGGGTAAAAATTCAACGGCATATTATATTGTTGTTTCATACGTGGTGCCGATGAAATAGGTAAAGTTGGACTAGGGTTTTCAAATATACCAACAGTACCACTAGATGACGGAGGCTTATTTTTCTGAGCATTAGCAGTAGCCACAAAAGAATTGTATGCCATCACATTACCCTTACTAGCAAGACTCTCAATCACAGCCACTTGCTCTAGAGAAAAAAACTTTACTTAGAGTGATTTCATCTTGTTCATCAATAAGAGGAGGGAAATTGACTTTCCAACCGGAGTGATGTTGCCTTGACGGTCCTTATTGAAACTTGAAAGAAATGCCTCCAAATCCTCCTCCTTGCGCTTCTTCTTCAGCGCCTCAAAAGCCTCTTCATGCTACTTCTTGCGTGCTTCGTAAGCTTGGAGATGTTCATCCTATAGTTCATCAAGACTGGGCTTAATGATGTTATCGATGCTAACTTCTAAGGGCATGGGGCGATCCGACATGGTTGATGATGATTCTTGATCTTTCGTCCCCAACGGAGTCGCCAAAAAGTGTGTTCGCACACGAACATGTCACCGTGTACCTCCTATGCTGAGGGTGATGCACCGCAGCTCACGTCGAAGGAGACCCGTCCGGAAGCGCGGTACGCAAGCAATCCAGTGGGCGCTTTTGAGCATCTGAATCCCCACACGCCCGGGAGGGACCCCGTCTAGACACATGGCGGCTATGGGTTGCCCTAGGTCTATTCACTCACCCCTAGGACCTCAAGGATCGCTACCTTTCAATGCGAAGAACGAACGAAGAACGAGAGAGGAAGAAGAAGGGAGAGATGTAAAAAAATAGGGTAAAAGTAGTACATTGATTTGTCGATTGTGTGTTGTTCAATTGGCCATCACCTCTTATCTATTTATGAGATTGCTGGACTTCCCGTACAAGAAAAGGACTAAAAAACCCATCCAAAACGTCAAAAACCCTAACCTAACTTGGACAGGAATCTTTGGCAATTTTCTAGATCAATTCGGCCTCACCGATTGGTTGGCTTTGGTCCCACCGAGTGAACGTGGCCAACTCTCTGTAAATTTCTGTAATTTCCCGGATCAACTCGGTCTCACCGATTAGTTTGCTTCAGTCCCACCGAGTGAGCGTTGCTAACTTTCTGTAACTTTCTATAATTTTCTGGATCAACTCGGTCTCACCGAGTCTATCAACTCAGTCGGTCCGAAATGACTCTGTAGCTTCTGTTTCTGACTTTGTTTTGCCTCCACATGTTGCATACGACCTTGGATTAAGACGATTATTACATTAAATTCAACGGATTTGACGAGACTCGCAACTTTCATGTTGAAACCTTTTCCATCAGAGGCCAACTTAATTGAGTTTATGGCCATTTTATAATCTGATGTCAATATGAACATCTCTGAACTTGTCATAACTTTTGCATCCGAGCTCCGTTTTGGACCATCTTCATATCCATCTTGATCTTCTCGAATAGAGGTATCCCATGGTGACTTCCAATTATAATTGTAAATTAATATTGACATAGCTTTAAGCAACTTTTATGATTGTGCCACTTTTGAGCGTACCACGCTTCCGGATGGGTCTCCTTCGACGTGAGCTGAGGTGCATCACCCCCGGCATCGAGGGTACACAACTAGTAGAAAACATGCCTATTGTCCCGGTTCGTAAGGGCCTTTTGTCCCGGTTCTTGAACCGGGACTAAAGGGTCGGTACTAATGCCCTATCCCTTTAGTCCCGGTTCAAACAAGAACCGGGACAGATGGGCCTCCACGTGGCCTGTGCGCGGAGCCCAGGCAGGAGGACCTTTGGTCCCAGTTGGTGGCACCAACCGGGACCAATAGGCATCCACGCGTCAGCATTTCTGTGGCTGGGGTTTTTGTTTTTTTGAAAGGGGGAGGGGGTTGGGGGTTTTGGGGGGTTAATTTAGGTGTTTCATATATTGTGTTAGCTAGCTAATTAATAGAGAGAAGTGTCCTCTCTTATGTCCGTGCTTGGTCGACGCTACGTACTATACATACGTATAGAGAGGACTAGACACGCTAGCTAGCTAGTAAGAAAACGAAGGAAACAGAAGATCGTCATCAACATATATATGCGTACAGAGAGAAGTGATATCGACCACCTCTCCATCTTCGAGAGATTGGTCGAACAACAAGTTCTCGTATATCGATCCGACACTACCGGGTACATATATATATATATATATATATATACAATAATTATCTCTTACAAATATAATCTCCTATCATACGGACGCATGGTCCACATAGTATTCTCCGTCTTCAGCAATCACGTGGTCAAGGAAGAATGCCGCCAATTCCTCTTGAATTGCTCGTAGACGATCTGGTGGTAGGAGTGCACATAGCTTCACAATGGCTAATCGGACGTTTTCTGGTAGAAGCCCCCTCAATGCAACTCTAAGCAGTTGCGTCATAATCACGTGGCAGTCATGAGACTTTAGGTTCTGTAACTTTTTCTCTGGCATATTTATTATTCCCTTTATATTCGACGAGAAGCCAGTCGAGACCTTCATACTGAGCAGTCATTCAAAGAAGATTTCTTTCTCTTCTTTCGTAAGAGCATAGCTGGCAGGACCTTCATACTGCTTCGGAGGCATGCCATCTTTTTCATGCAAACGTTACAGGTCCTCCCGTGCCTCAGGTGTATCTTTTGTCTTTCCATACACGCCCAAGAATCCTAGCAGGTTCATGCAAAGGTTATTCGTCATGTACATCATGTCGATTGAAGAGCGGACCTCTAGGTCTTTCCAGTAGGGTAGGTTCCAAAATATAGGTTTCTTCTTCCACATGGGTGCGTGTCCCTTAGCGTCATTCGGAATAGCTAGTGCGCCGGGACCCTTTCCAAAGATTACGTGTAAATCATTGACCATAGCAAGTACGTGATCACCGGTACGCATGGCGGGCTTCTTCCGATGATCTGCCTCACCTTTGAAATGCTTGCCTTTCTTTCGACATTGATGGTTGGTCGGAAGAAATTGACGATGGCCCAGGTACACATTCTTCCTACATTTGTCCAGGTATATACTTTTAGTGTCATCTAAACAGTGCGTGCATGCGTGGTATCCTTTGTTTGTCAGTCCTGAAAGGTTACCGAGAGCGGGCCAATCATTGACGGTCACGAACAACAACGCATCTAGGTTAAATTCCTCCTGTCTGTGCTCATCCCACGCACGTACACTATTTCCATTCCACAACTGTAAAAGTTCTTCAACTAATGGCCTTGGGTACACATCAATGTCGTTACCGGGTTGCTTAGGGCCTTGGATGATAATTGGCATCATAATGAACTTTCGCTTCATGCACATCCAAGGAGGAAGGTTATACATATATAGAGTCACGGGCCAGGTGCTGTGATTGCTGCTCTGGTCCCCGAAAGGATTAATGTCATCCGTGCTTGAAGCAAACCATACGTTCCTTGGGTCCTTTGCAAACTCCTCCTAGTACTTTCTCTCGATTTTTCTCCACTGCGACCCGTCAGCGGGTGCTCTCAACTTCCCATCTTTCTTACGGTCCTCACTGTGCCATCGCATCAACTTGGCATGCTCTCCGTTTCTGAACAGGCGTTTCAACCGTGGTATTATAGGATCATACCACATCACCTTCGCAGGAACCCTCTTCCTGGAGGGCTGGCCGTCAACATCACCAGGGTCATCTCGTCTCATCTTATACCGCAATGCACCGCATACCGGGCATGCGTTCAGAACCTTGTATGCATCGCAGTAGAGGATGCAGCCATTAGGGCATGCATGTATCTTCTGCACCTCCAATCCTGGAGGGCATACGACCGTCTTTGCTGCGTATGTACTATCGGGCAATTCGTTATCCTTTGGAAGCTTCTTCTTCAATATTTTCAGTAGCTTCTCAAATCCTTTGTCAGCAACAGCATTCTCTGCCTTCCACTGCAGCAATTCCAGTACGGTACCGAGCTTTGTGTTGCCATCTTTGCAATTGCGGTACAACCCTTTTTTGTGATCCTCTAACATGCGATCGAACTTCAGCTTCTCCTTTTGACTTTCGCATTGCGTCCTTGCATCGACAATGACCCGACAGAGATCATCATCATCGGGCACATCGTCTGGTTCCTCTTGATCTTCAGCAGCTTCACCCGTTGCAGCATCATTGGGCACATCGTCTGGTTCCTCTTGATCTTCACCAGGTCCCCCCATTGCAGCATCACCGTATTCAGGGGGCACATAGTTGTCATCGTACTCTTCTTCTTCGCCGTCTTCCAGCATAACCCCTATTTCTCCGTGCCTCGTCCAAACATTATAGTGTGGCATGAAACCCTTGTAAAGCAGGTGGGAGTGAAGGATTTTTCGGTTAGAGTAAGACATCGTATTCCCACATTTAGTGCATGGACAACACATAAAACCATTCTGCTTGTTTGCCTCAGCCGCATCGAGAAACTCATGCACGCCCTTAATGTACTCGGAGGTGTGTCTGTCACCGTACATCCATTGCCGGTTCATCTGCGTGCATTATATATAATTAAGTGTGTCAAAAACCATTACAGAACATCATAAATAGATAATTGAGTGATCAAATTAATAGAAGTTCATCATCACATTAAAACCAAAGTACATACATAGTTCTCATCTAACAACATATAGCTCGCCAGAGCATCTAATTAATTTTCACCATACATTGAGACTATGTAAAACATTTCAATGCGAAAACAAATGCTATCATAATCGCGACCAAGGTAACAATTGATCCAACGGCATAATGATACCAAGCCTCGGTATGAATGTCATATTTTCTAATCTTTCTAATCTTCAACCGCATTGCAACCATCTTGATCTTGTGATCATCGACGACATCCGCAACATGCAACTCCAATATCATCTTCTCGTCCTCAATTTTTTTTTATTTTTTCCTTCAATAATTTGTTTTCTTCTTCAACTAAATTTAACCTCTCGACAATAGGGTCCATCTTGATCTTGTGATCATCGATGACTTCCGCAACATGCAACTCCAATTCCATCTTCTCCTCCTCCGTTTTTCCAATTTTTTCTTCAAGGAAATGTTCTCCTCTTCAACTAAATTTAACCTCTCCACAAGAGGGTCGGTTGGAATTTCTGGTTCAACTACCTCCTAGACAAATAAAAATATCTATGCATGTCAGGTTGGTCGACATAATTGTCATAAACACTAAAACAAATAGTTATAAATTAAAGATAATATACCACATCTGAATCGTAGACAGGACGAGGGCCCACGTGGGCGAATATCAAAACCATCGCACTATATAATAACAAGAAATAATAAACATAAGAAAATTAGACAAATATCTATCTAAAGCAATAATAAAAGTAAGAAAAGCAAGGACATAACAAGAGGCTCACCACGGTGGTGCCGGTGACGAGATCGGCGGGGGCGATCGACGGCGGCGAAGACGGGGATGGGACGTGATGGACCGCTAAACCTAGACAAATCTCGGAGAAAATGGAGCTTGGAGTTCGAGCTTCGAGAGGAGGAAAGCTTAACTAGTGTGGCTCGGGCATTCCATCGAACACGTTGTGTGCATAGGAGGTGAGCTAGAGCACCACCAAGCCCTATCCCCCTCGGACAGAAAAAACAGAGCAGTGTGCTCTGCTCTTACGCGAGGGGGTATATATAGGCAACCGGGACCATTGGTCCCAGTTGGTGACATGAACCGGGACTAAAGGGGAGCCTTTGGTCCCGGTTCATGCCACTAACCGGGACCAATGGTGGTGGGCCAGGAGCAAGGTCCATTGGTCCCGGTTCGTCCCACCAACCAGGACCAAAAGGTCCAGACGAACCGGGACCAATGGCCCACGTGGCCTGGCCGCCCCCCTGGGATCAAGAACCGGGTCGAATGCCCCCATTGGTCCCGGTTCTGGACTGAACCGAGACTAATGGGTTGACCCGGCCTGGACCATTGCCCCGTTTTCTACTAGTGCACGATGACGTGTTCATGTGCGAACACACTTTTTGGCGACTATGCTGGGGATGAAGCTTTGAATGGTCTCCAGCATGTTCTTGCTACGAAGATATCATCATCAAGTTGCTGCAATCTACAAAGGTAATATGAATACCCAATCCCCCTTTGTAGATGCAAATAATCCATATGTTGTTGGATCACCTAATGAGCATAATGTATCGGCTAGCCATAGTTTTATCAATCATGCATCTAATCATGCGCAAGGGCCGATGCAAAACAATCTTCATGCTTTAAGTTCTTATGATTTTAGTAACGCACACCATATGTATCCAAACTCTCATGCATCGGCAACCCCACAAATCCATATGCCGATGAACAACATGATGGGTTTGGTTAATCAATTTGAAACACCTCATGTTAAAATTTCCAATAGCATACAAGAAAGTGTTTGACCCTTTTATTCATCGGCAACTAATTTGCAATATGTGAATCCAACCTTGCCGGTGGATGGGAGAATTGGCCATGCTACTACTAGCTATTTGGCCTGTTACTCTCAATCGTCATATGCTACACCTCATGTTAGTAATTTTTCGGCACCGTATATAACTGTAGATTCTCATAATTCGGCTCCGCACCTTCATGGTCATAGCCGAATAAGTGAAAAATATCCAGCAGTGCACATGCCGCCATCTAATATTGTAGCATATAATGCATGCTCTATGCAATTCAAGAATTTCGGCAACACTCACGAATCATTGCCGAAAGAATCTGAAAGTATTGCGGAGCAATCCCTTCCAGAAGCGGTTGTGGCTGTGTTAAAAAAGAGCTTGACACAAAACAAGAGGATTAGTGATCTTTTCCTTGAACAATATGAAAAAGTGGTTGTTTCCTAATTATGATACCATAAAGGCTAGAGTTTTGCTAGAAGATGAAACTTCATCAATTGTTAGAATTGGCGAAAGAACATATGGTTATACAGCAGTACATACACCTCCAGCTAGTACCGCAACATATTATACACCCCCTACACACTTGCAAAATTTCGGCTACACTAATAGTTCATTCCTGAAAGATCCTAGAAGCATTGGGGGGCAAACTAATCTAGAGCGGGCTGAAATTGAGAGGGGGGTTAAAGCTTTGCGTGGTAGGGTGCAAGTACTTCACCAAGAGAGAATTGATAGGGATTTGGCTCAAAGAAAAGAGGCCTTGCCAATTGATATAACCAATGAAAAGAAGGGTGATTCAAAACATGAAAGTGCCTCGGTTGAAAAAACTGAATCAAGTAGTATATTTTCGAATCCATCAAATCCAAAGAGGCAAGCATCATTGAGAAAGGGCATGGCAAGCATAGGAAAACAACAGTGGTTAATTTTTCTGAAGTTAATGGAACCTACTTCCTGCCCTATGAGTTTCGTGTTGTAGAGATTCACAAGCCTCAAGGACAAGAGCAAGTAGTTGAATAAAGTTCGGCTGACAAGGATCTTCAAAGTAATGATGCATGGAATCAAGAAAAAGATGGTGACAAGGTGTTGGGGAGCCATCCAAAGATAGAGCGGGATATTGTTCATGTCACACCACCATCATGCTCTCCCAACATATTTGAAGAGGTATGTCTAGCATGTAATTTACCTGTTTTCATATTTGGTCGCAATATTGTTGATGCATCTATTAGAAAAATCCTCATAAGTAATTTTGAAAGACCAATGTAGAAGTGTAATTTACTTGTTAGCACTAAAATTGTTTTAGAGCATATCGGTCAACCCATTGCGCCATTTATAAAGACCGATACTGAATTATTATTGTAGCCAATGCTATCCTCATTGCTTTATCTGAAGTTCATATCCAATTGGTTAGCTTTGCTGATTTCTTACTTGGCTTACACTTGGTATCAATTGAGACATGTATATTCTAACTATCTTCGTTTCAGATATTTAAAGCCAAGATTAAATTCTTTTGAGAAAACCGATGCTATTATAATATCTTATCGGAAGACATCGGATATAGAGTGCAAAACACATTGCGTAACCGAATGGAGAGATTCCAAATATGAACCATTCATTTGCTTACCTCCAAAGTCATTCTCACACCAAGATCGGCTAGAAAATAAGAAGTATACGTTCAATTCAAGCATGTGTGATCAAATATTTGATTTGTTGCTGAAAAATAATTATATAAGAATTCTTGATCACCATGTCAAACCATCAATTCAAGGATGAATGTATTGGAGGTTGCATCATTCGTTCAAACATAATTTTAAAGATTGCAATATGTTTCACCAAATAGTCAAATCAACCATTGATAAGGGACGACTGAGAATTGTTGAGACACCAAAGGATGACCAGTCTATTCTGCTTGGTCTTGATGGCAAAACATTTTTGCATCAGTTGCTTCAAGCCGATCCATCTACAGAGAAGGTAAAAACTACAGGTGACGGGATCAAGCTTTCAAGTAAAGAATTGCTGAAGATCACAATGAACATAAACTTGATGGTGAGAATTCCATTGAAGCTACAATGAAGACACCAAGGACTGGGGGGCTGCAAGCAAATCCAATGATCGAGGAAACCAAATCAAAAGAAAACAGAGGCCGGAATAAGCGCATGTGTAAGAAATCAAAAATAACTTTCGCTCAACTATTGGATAAATATCAAAAGAAGAGTGAAGAGAAGAATGCTTATCGGCCAAATCATGCAAAGAAACCAAGATCATCCCCAAGGCGAAAATATGAAATTGGCAAAGTGAGAATCTTCATGCAACATATTCATATGCTTATTTTGGGCCGCCCATGCCAATGCAGTGGGTGCCTCCCTAGGCTCATGTAGATCCATATACATCATGGGACTCGTATGATACAAGGGCACATTCTCCAAATTATTTTGGACCATCTCACCAATATTATGCAGCTCCGAGAAGATCAACATTTGAATAATCACATGTTAAAGACCATTTCAATCATAAGGAATCGGTTGGGATCTCAAGGAAGAAGAAAGAGGTGGTCAAGCAAGTTTACCATGTTAAAAAAGATGGTCGTAAGAGTGCAACTTCAGATTTGATCTCAAATGAAAAGGAGCCAATTAAAGTATTGACATTGGCTACTAAAGGTAATGAGGCAAGTCAATCAAGTGCCAAATCTGAAGATAATAAGTTGAGAGTGCATAAGGTAAAACAAAAATTGCCATTACTTCAAACAAAATCACTGTTGAGGTGCCCACTTGGCTTATCGTATTGTCAAAAGAAGGAATTACAAAAGCTTAGTGCACAAGAGCTGAAAAAGAAGAACATGGAATGGGTCCCCAAGAGGAGCAGTCAAAATAAAAATGATGTGCAACCTTCTATTGCAAAAAGTGTTACAAAAGTGAAGAAAGAGAAGGACGAATGCCAAAAACAATTAAGCCGGAGGTTTGCATCACCCCATAAAAATCACCGGTTAACACATCATTCACATTCACCAAACATGCCATTGATGTCCTTGCCATGGAATTCATCCCCAGGTACGATTGGTAACCCTCCATGGGCTTATTTAGATCCATGGATGCAACCTAATTTCTTATATCATGAAAGGGTATTACCAAATCACTATATATTTGATTAGCTACAAGTTTGTTGCTGATACAAATGGCCGAAATACTAGATTTTTCATTTGTTTATTTCAGCTATACATGCTTTTGTGAATGAAGTTTACGTGGACCTTATGTTAACGACCGATATTTACCTATCGCCCTACGAATATGTCAAAGTATGGTCGTTGTATTATTCTAACATCGTCCTTAGTTCGATTGGAGAGCGAGACAAGTACTATGGAGATTATGTTTTGATAATTGAATTCATAACAATGGCCACGGTGTTGGTGTTGTTTATATATCTCCATATAGTGTTGTTCTGTGAAGCCTCATGCCTCTTAAAATATTTATTGCACAATAATCAAAGCCGAATATACAATGTTATTCGGTTTGGAACTTTTTCCATATGTGCTAAACATATTGAGGCTTTCGCTGATTCATTATGAGTAGTGCAACAAATATCCAAGGGTTATCAAAGTTTTGGCGAATCACTTATAGTTTATCTTGGGGTATGTCTAGATGCAAATTTACATTGGGTTGCTTTAAAAAAAATTCATATATCTAGACATGACAATTCAGAAGAGTCGGCACATCAAGCATCCGTCTACTATGTTAATCATGTTGTATTGCATTTTTATCAATAGCCGATACTTAGTCTTAGCAACATAGGTAAGGCCGAACCGAAGTTCATCCCTTCGACCACTAATGAAACTTTTATGCAGGTGAATCAAGGATAGGAAGAAGTTCATTCGTGATTATCTGCGAAATCCTAGCAAAAGGGTGAACAATATGGTTCGGAGGATGGTTTTGGGATACATATCTATGGAACTTTATTACCTGATTGTTATAGAAGTTGAGAAGTTTTCACCCAAGTTTGCATGAAGAGGTTCAAACAAGCAATGGCCGATACACAATTATCTCCCAAAGAGTACAAATGGATGATTGAGTGTTGACATCGTCTTTAGAATAAATACGGTGCAAATTATTTTTCAGCATTCAAGCTTTGCCGAAAAACAGTGGGGCATGTGTTGACGCTCAAAAATGGCACATTCATAAAAGTAGTTTGGGCTATATCAAGACTAATTCAAACTTATGATTGGAGGTCCCCTCCGAATGGCTCTCTTTAAGAATATCGAGATGGATATGAAGGTGGTTTAAAATGGAGCTCAGAAGCAATAGTTATGACAAGTTCAGAGACGCTCATGTTGACACCAGATTAAAAATGGCATTAAACTTAGTCATGATGGCCTCTGATGGGGAATGTTTCAACACAAAAGTTGCGTGTCTTCGAATTGGTTGACTTTGATATTAAAATCGTCTTAATACGAGGTCGTATGCAACCTATGGAGGCAAAACAATGTCAAAAACAGAAGCTGCAAAGTCATTTCGGACCAACCGAGTTGATTGACTCGGTGAGACCGAGTTGCTCCGAAAAATTACAGAAGTATACAGAGAGTTGGCAGCGTTCAATCGATGGGACCGAAGCAAACCATTCGGTGAGACCGAGTTGATCCGGATAGGATACATCAAGTTGGCAAAGTCAACTCGGTGGGACCGAAACAAACCTATCAGCGAGACCGAGTTGATCCGAAAAATTGCCAAAGATTCCTGTCCGAGTAAGGTTAGGATTTTTGATGTTTTGGACGGAATTTTTAGTCATTTTCTTGTACGGGAAGTCCAGGCGCCTCACAAATAGATGAGAGGTGATGGCCAATTGAACAACACACAATAGAACAAACACATCTACTTTTACCTTTACTTTTATCTCTCTCCCTTGTTCTTCTTCTTCCTCGTTCTTCGTTCGTTCTTCGTTCGCAGGGCGGCGAATCTCGAGGCCCTAGGGGCGATTAGGTCGACCTAGGGCAGCCCATAGCCACCGCGAGCCCGGACGGGGTCCCTCCCGGTAAAGCGGGGCTTCATGTCTATAAAAGCACCCACCGGATTGCTTGCGTACCGCGCTTCCGGACAGGTCTCCTTTTACGTGAGCTGCGGTGCATCACCCCCGGCGTCGAGGGTACACGGTGACGTGTTCGTGTGCGAACAAAAAGGAGGAAAATTTAGCATGGTACACAAGTCAGAATTTCCATGTTATGTTAATTAAACTCGCCATAGTGTACATGATATTTTCATGTGCCATTCCTAACTTTTCCTTGTGTCTACACTTGAAATCAAGTGTCTGCACATGGTGTATTCTCTTAAAATTTTCATGGACAAGTACTACCAATTTCAGAAATTTGCATGTGTTGTAGACAAAAATGGCTAAGGAGGGGCTTTCGTCTGATTAGCTAGTTCGTGAGGTAATAACTTACCAAGAGAAAACAAAACAAAATAATGTGGGACTTATAAGATTTGCCATGTCGTGAACAATAAAATTGATTTTGCCACATTGTTCAATTGTTTTTTGATTCAGTGATTTACTGTTCGATTTATCACTACTCTTTGGGTGACTGATAAGATTATGCCTTATCTTCACTGTTGATCATTTGGGCCAATTTATTGATGTGACAAGCGATTTATTGGGAATCTACATATAAAACGGGCCTACTCATAGCACTGTGTTTGCAAAAATTATGTTTATTTGTGTTTTGTGGTCCATGTTACGCGATATGTGTCATCGTCCTATTTTGTTTGTCATTATACGAGTATTAAAAGGCTAGGAATCAAGGTAACACTTTTGTCCAATGTTATTTTGATGTTGAATATAGCATATTTTAGTGTTGGAAACGTGGGATTTGCATAAAAATGGCCGATTAATAGTCGACCGATAAAATCTATTAACCAACCGATTTTCGATTAATATCTAATCCTCAACTGACCGATATGCTAATGATAAGCAATATCGTCAACATTGGTTTGCCATGAACTATAATTTTCAAATTTCACATACAAGTTTGGTCAACTAGCAGAAAAAGGCGTGGATATGCAGTGGTGTCCATAAACAAATCTCTAAAGTTGATACTCGAATACTTCACCTAAGATGAAGGAGAGAAATTCCTAGAGGAAATTCATGCATTAATGTGCGGAAATCACCTTGCGCCCTAGTCCACCGCAGCTAAAGTGCTCTGCCAAGGGTTTACGGGATAACCATGGTGCAAGACGCCTCACGCTTCAGTGATCCCATGGAGATTGGAGATCCCGAGGATGAATATTGGAGAGGATGCGGGATGCCACGGTGATGGCATCCCAAATCCCCTCCTTGTTCAGCGCCTTCTTCGTTATGGCATGGAGGCGCACCAAGTCTTTGGCAGGGAAGGTGAAGAACAATGCCAAGTCCGATAGTCGTCTCTTGTTGACGTTGGCATGGCGGTCAAAGGAGTTCATGTCGAGGACGGGCATGACCGCACGGGCCTGCTGATAGGCGTCACGAAGGTGTTGCACCTTCACACCCACGTCCATTAACGCCTTAGCCAGACGATCTTCGATCGCATCGCGCTCGGTACAATCCCGGCTGATGCGCTCCATCAGTGTGTGAACCTCACGATGTGTGGCACCCCGATCCACATGGAGCAGGGGCCTTCGCACGTCAGCCCAGGATAACACCTGACGCACGACAGGTCCTAGATACAACATTCCAGGTACAATAATGATCATCAAATAAACGTGTATATGATTACACCATTGATGAATACAGTTATCTGGCATAGCCCTAAGGGTATGTAAATGGCAGCGGAAGTCTTGGTATGGTAGCATAACAACTCTGGCTGGGCTCCAAAATGCACAGGACTGGCAAGATTATGGCCTAGCACGACAGACCAAGCGAACCATTCGAGTATGACCTACAAAACTGGCATGACACGTCAGGTCAGTACATTCAATGTACTTGCAAGACAACCAAATACATAGCATCCAAACAAATAGAAGACCAGGCAAGAACCAAGCACATGCAACAACTTTTCTTATATTAATTTCTAAACATGGCATGATATAGATCAACTGAGCATGAACAACTTCATATCATCTACTAACATGATAATAACATGGCATATCAAAACATGCTTATTACATGGTAAAAGCAAGACGTATCATATCATCTCCATCAGGGCATAATTCAACAAATAAATCAAAGCATGGCATGGCATCATGAGACTATGCTAAAAACAAATTACTGTACATATATTCAATGCATGCACGATAGGTTAACTTTATGCAACCATCTCTGGTTCTACCATGGTTCTTAAAATGCAACATATTACTCAAGCAATGCAACCAAACTTGTGCACCGAGTCCCTCAGACTCTTTTACCAACGGGTTGCCTCGCAACCGAATGGTGATCACCCACAGATCACAAATGGAACCACACTTGGTTCAACACTCACCGAGACCTCGTCTCGTGATCATATCAAAACATTGCCGTGACTTCTCACGACTCTCTCATAGTCCAATCACCACATTCTTGTCACCACATTAATTAATTTGATTATTACAGGTTTATCCTCCATTTTGACCAAGACCCGATAGCGTGACCTACTACAAACAATGTGCTATCGATAGACTTTATAAACACTCTGCAGAGGTAGCGCACTGTACCCACACCATGGAACCCATGGGCTCGTCATCCCATTCGGGTGGACCAACGGCATTCCGACGAAACCGACCTACTGCCATGACACTCTCCCGGCCACTCCGACTCACTCCCCATTGAGCTAGTCCTGGGTGGCCCCATGTCTACCAAAGACACAACAACCATCGTCGTGGCCAAACGGTCCCAACGGGGACCCGGTACCATAACAACAACAACAACGGGCACACAAGGCTTATGTCCGCCTACCTGATCAAGGTAGCATGCGCCCATAACCTTCCCTAGTTGGAGGCACTGACCAAAGGCACGACAATAGATCGTATTAAGGCCTTCCCACAAAGGCAAATGTGGCTGCATTGAAAAAGTTCGATTTGGTGGCACTATGACTCGATCTCATAGATGACGGTGGAGGTTGGTTATTATTAAGTCATTTTATTAACTTCTCCATCATCATGAGCATATTTAACATGAATGCAATAATGAGCATGCAGCATACAAAAGCATGTACAAAATATCGAACTTCTCAAGTGCATAACAAAAGCATAAAGAACATGAGAATACTAAGTACTAGCATATTAACAGTGCATTAAAATCACCATAGCATTTTATAATGATGTTAATAAAATCAAGTAGAGTAGTGACATGGCATTATTAATAACAACATTCTGGCTAGCAAGGAAAAAGGTGCCAGGAATACACAAGCATGGATGGTAGGCATAATGAAATGACTGCAACTGAAAAGAATAAGAAACAGCTACAACTACACACACAAGGTGCAAGCAAAGTCAACATACAAGTTCGGGGGCTCATGATAAGAGGTTGGCATGCCTGGGGCCGACAATACTCTGGGAAGAAATGGGACACGATCGCGGAAAAGTTTGCCGGAAATAGTTCTCTCTCGGAGGAGGCTGTTTTAGGACAAGGGAAAAATGGTCATTTTCAATATGCGAAAACATTATGAAAAAGATACCAACGTAAAGAGATCAACGAACAGAGAACATGAGCGCTGGAATCACCTCAATCGGAGTTACGGGTAAAATGATATGGACGTTTAAAGCTTAGGGACTAGTCTATAAAAATACTTCTACAAACAGGTCCCTGGCAGTTTGAACAGAACGTGTCTTTTCCGAGAATACGCTTTCCTGCGAAGAAAGTGTATCTTCGCCCGATGAAGAAGCTGAATATTCTTTCTTTAAGCGAAGACGTACTCTCAGGAGTACGCCTCCACCTAACCACGTCAGTGGGCCGGCCCGTCAGCGCTAAGTGGCCGACAGGTAGGGCCCAGGGCAGGGTCGTCGTCGTCTTCGTCTCGCCCATGTTCGCCCGCGGTCCAGAGGGAGGTCGCCGGCGCGGGAGCTCGTCCGACTGGCTCGGCCATCGCTGGCAGCGCCCGACCCACCGAAACGATCAGCAGATGGAGGCGCGTCCATCCCCGCACAAATCGGGCCTCGAAGAGGGCGGGGACGAGGGCACCATGGACCACGGCGGACGGTGACTTCGGTCGACGATAGGAACACAGCGAGAGGCTACCGGAGGACAAGAAGGAGGGCGGGGAAGGCTATAGGGTGGTGGTGGATGGCTCTAGTGGAGGAGGGAGAGAGGGAGCGGCTTGCTACTGCCGGCATCGAAGAGAACATAGGCGGCGGCCATGGCGGCCATTGGAGGGGATCGGGAGCTCCGAGGCGACGGGGAGAGCTGCGAGTGGTTGGGGAGGGTTGTGGACTGCGAGGGGGGCTCGGGAGGGCTACTTATAGCCACGGGGAGAGCTCGGGAAGGGGGGTAAGGAGGAGGCACGCGGCAGGCAGCGTGTCCACGCACCGGCGATGGTGCAGTGTCGGCAGACGCGGCTAACGTGCTCGGGGAGCGGCGGGAAGGCGGTGAGGGGAGAGCGGGCGAGCGCCAGAGGCTCACAGAGACGAGCAGCGCTCTGAGACGAACAGAGGAGGAGGACAGAAGAGAAGATAGCGACGACGGTCACAGTGGCGCACTGTTCAACCATTGGCACGGCTCGCCGGAGAAGAAAACGAAGGGGGCAGGAGGTCCACGGGGAAGACGACGCCGAGGGGGCACTGCTGGGCAACAAAGGCGTGGCCAGAGCTGGTCGGAGCAGTGCTGCCGACGATTACAGTGGCTAGACCGCCGTTTTGACTGGCTGCCCTCGTGATCACCACGGATAAGGCGTGCTCGGGTTTTTTTACTGATGTAAGTTCATGTCTACCATGTAGTCCTTCGAATCTTGAGTGGTATTGCGGTAAAGAAATGGGCAGAGACAAAGGGAGGTGAGTAAATTAAGCTTCACAAGGTTGCTGTCGTGAACTTGGCCGCCTTCAAGAGATAAAACTAGAGAGGGTAAAATGTAAAAATGATGTATGGGAGGCTTAGGGTAACAAGAACTACGGTCCTGGGAGTTTTGAGGCCATTAGGACAACTATTTAGCATAGTTGCTTTACAACTGCTAAAATATGTCCAGAAACCAAATGAGGAAGAAGCACTCACTAGGAATGATGGACTGAGCTAAGATTTGGCAAATCTTGATGATTTGGTCATACAATGATGCTGTAAAAGTTTCATACCAAATGGACTTGCCAAATTGGTACTTGCTTCACAAACATCACTTTTGACCAAAAACTTAGGAAAAATCTAGGAAATGTTGGTTACATGCTTTTCTTTTTTGTCCAGAATTGAACAAAAAAGAAATATCTTGGGGTGATGAGTTATATGAATAGGAGAAGGCTTGGGAATATTTTCAGCTATAATGGAGCAAGATAAACTATATTTGCTTCACAAATAGAATATTTGGGCAGAAAGCAAGAATTGCTTCTGTGCTCTCATAGCTCAATAAAATGAGTTAAATTTAGGTGGGGGCTAATGATTTGGAGTACTTGAGAGGGTGGAAAAGTTTCATCCCATTTGAAAACTTTATGAAGGTACTTCCTTCACAAAGTTGTATTCTAGTCAGAAACTTCGAAAAATAACACAAGATGCTAGGATGAAAGGATTGAGCTCATATTTGGTATAAATGGGTGATTTATCAATGTTAGTCACCTTGTCAAATTACAACTCAATTGGAATTAAGAATAAGGCAGAAACTTGCATTGGATCTTGTGCCAAAATTTTGAACTGTGGAACATGATATTAGGATGGAACTAGTGATTATATAGCAAGGACAAGCTCCACAATTTATGTGAGAATTTCCTCTGCTATAAAAATGGTAGTTCTATTGGAAAAAGGCACAAATGCAATATTTGCTTAAAATAGGAAAAGGCAATTTTCCTTATTTTAATGTCGCCAATACTTTTGCCACAGCTTGGGTTAGGCATAAGTATCAACTCCACCAATCCTCATGAATTTAGGAGATGGCTAGTAATGCCTTTGGATTTTATTCCTCAAACAGACAAGAAAAGGAATAAATCACAATTCAAATATACTGCATGAGACTTAGCAATATTTTTGCATATTCAAGGAATAGGAGGATAGGAGGATCTCTTGGAATAGATGGAATGACCAACAGATCAAGGAAAATGATGTCTCCTTTGTAATCACAAAGGCCACATATAAATTCCAAAATCTTGGAATTAGGGTTTGAGAGGATTTGAGGTGATGCAAATGAGGTCTGGCCTACGAATAAAGTCATGAGCAAGGTTTTGAAGGGTTGGAAAATGGCAAGTATTCTCAGAGTCCTCCAGCAACTCATGAGAAAATTTTAAAAATGATTGCCAGGAAGAAATAACAACACAAAATTGATGACCCAATTTTGAGGCTGTTACAAACCTTCCACTCTTAAAAAGAATCTCGTCCTCGAGATTCCTAGGGTTACTTCAGCAATTAAAAGATAGCCACTCCGGGGAAAAACCTCTGGATTAAATTTTAACCCTTTGGTGTTATAGAGACAAGTTGGGTTACCGATAATTGGTACACCCAAAGAGAGTCATGGGAAAAACATAGTTACCTCCACGGCTAGGGGCACTGGAGATCAGACTCCTGAAAAATGCTGGATGCACCCCAATGAACAGCGGTTTCACCTGCTGACACGTGGGTCCAGGGCCCACTGGCAACCTCCTTCTTCTACCTCCGGCTTGCTGCTTCATCTCCGTTGCCACTCCGCGTGCGGCTAGGCACCCTCGCGCATCTAGCTCCTAGGGCGATGAGGACCCTAGTGTCGTAGTGCGTGGCATGCACGGCAACGGTGCAACGAGCACTCGCGTCGCGGGCTAGCACCTTGTCGGCATTGCTCGCGGATTCGCCTCCTGGACACCGGTGATCGGGCGATGAGCGATTTTCCTGGACCTCGCTCATGGTACACCAGGGTTAGGCTATAAAAGACGGCAGCGCGGCTCTCCTCCAACACACCAACGCCATGCCGCTCTACTACCTCTTTAGTTTGGACGAGATCGAGCCGAGCTCCTTCGGCGAGGCTGTGTTCCTGGTGGCAATGCGGTGGTTCCTAGCTGCTCTGCTGGGCACGCTGATCGGCTCATCGTTCCTCCCGATGATGCTCATCAGGAACGAGCAGGCTCGGAATAATGCGCGGCTCGGTGCGGTGGATCGAGGTGCGGGAGAAGATGGTGTACTGGGTGGTCCTCCGCCACGCTTGATCCTCCGCCGCTTTGTGCCGGCGAAGTAATTGCGTGCTGCGATGGAGCGGGGTGGCGACGTGCCTGCGCTACGCAAGGCAGTGGTGAGGGTGGCAGTGGGGTCCATATGCAGGTGAGATGGTTGCGCCAGCTCAGCATGCACACTGCGGTGCGGGAAAAATTTCGTGGATGGTTCCACGAAAAATTAGGTGTTGAGGTAGAATCAGAGTTGAAATATGTATTGTGGTTGATGTACTGGTTTGAGAGAATAAAGTTGGCGGCGTTTCTCCGGAAATGAAATTAGGAGCAAGAATTTGAGACTAGGATTACCCAGATAAAAAGGCTTCTGCGAGACTCTTATCTCGGAAAGTCGGGCACATGAGGTGTGCACTGATAGGGATGGATATATGTCTGTGCATTCCCCACGAGTACTGTACGAAAGTACTCGTGGGTGAACCGGGTGTGCGTGTGATATGCAGTAAAATCTAAACTAGCAAACAAATGCAATAAATAAGTAATGAAAATCCCAACAGACAAGAAATTCTAAAGTGTTTTAATGCCAATGGGTATATGTATTCCTAGTACACATATACCTACACCAGCGCACGTTTTATTATAGACTCGAGATGAGTCAATGTTATTTTAGGGCATGTGATCAATTAATTAAAATCTGGTTAGCAACATATTGCCAACCCTGTCAAACATTTCTGCTTGACATAGCGACAAGCAAAAACAACACAAAAAACCAAAATCACGAAAACATACATAACAAACGGATTACACCAGTGCAGGCATCCAAGAAAGCACGAACGCGCTACGTGCTAAACGAGACTGCTCACTCCAGGATATATAATTATATCCTCATATCGAGGATGAACAGACTGACTGACCTACTTGCAGAAACATCGGACTGCGTGACTGGGGTCATGCGGAAGACTGGCCTTGCTGGGACTCTCTGGGAGGACGAAGACTGAGCCAGTCTCCATCTTCATCGTCCGACAACACTGTGGGTGGGGACTCGGCTACTTGGGGTGTGGCTGAAGTTGATCCCAGTAAATGCTGCTGGTGGATCCGGTAGAGAGCCTGGCCGAAGGTGATGGGGGTTGGTCTAGGCCACATCACAGGCCGAGAGGGTAACACTGGTTCGGATGGCATGGGGTGAATAACTTGAGATGCGAATCTACGAGCCTCATGGTAAGCTTCCATGACGACTCATACTGCATCATTGTCTTGGGTTCTAAACTCGGCAAGCATCTTGGGAATCATCATCCCCTGGGCAGTGATATACTACACCATGCGAGCGATTGTGGGGTCATCTCTTGGGATAGTAGGAGAAGGTTGCATTCCTGCTTCTGCCACAGTGGGGAAAAAGCTACCACTTGTGGGAACTTGGTTCGGAGGTGAAGGATGGCCTCCATAGCAGCGGCCTGAATAGCCAAATCAGTAGTTGGCATGGCTCTTCCCTGAAGAACCAAGGACTGACCATCTGCTGCGGGACCTGGGTGGATGTGCACTCGAGCATCATAGCGGTGAAGGTGAGGGACGGGTGCTGATTGAAACACCAGATATTCAGGGCTAGCGTTACAGCCAAACGCTTTGATGAGCATCTCAATAAGGAGAGGTGGAAAGCCAGGGTGGTTGACGGCAAAGGTGCTTGTGTAAAACTTGGGAGCTTTTAGGGCTCTAGTCATGGCTGGAGTGTTACTAGCTAGGCTTCTTTGCAGGGACATGGCTGACTGAGGAGTGAGTGATCCGGCTAGAGAAAAGGGGATTTTATAGGCAGCTATGCGGGGCATGCCAGCATGGTGCGGACCCTTACCCTGAAGGGTATGCGGTGCGCCCAACCGGAAAAGATAAGGGCGCTATTCGTCCACGGATAACTAGGCGGGGACAGCGGGGTGAGGACGTGTCGGTCCCGACTACGCCACCTGTTGATTAACAGTGGCCATGCCAGATGCCAGGGTCGGGTCAAATCCCTTAGGGTCATTAAGGGTTGATGGTAGCGGTGATCTAATGCTAGGATGATCTATGCCAGCCTGGCTGCTCTAATACCATGTCCTGTGGCACCCCGATCCGCATGGAGCAGGGGCCTTCGCACGTCAGCCCAAGATAACACCTGACACACGACAGGTCCAAGATACAACATTCCAGGTACAGTAATGTTCATCAAATAAACGTGTATATGATTACACCATTGATGGATACAATTATCTGGCATAGCCCAAAGGCTATTTAAATGGCAGCGGAAGTCTTGGTTTGGCAGCATAACAACTCTGGCTATGCTCCACAACTCACAGGACTGGCAAGATTACGGCCTAGCACGACGGACCAAGCGAACCACTCGAGTATGACCTACAAAACTGGCATGACACGCCATGTCAGTACGTTGAATGCACTTGCAAGACAACTAAATACATAGCATCCACACAAACAGAAGACCAGGCAAGAACCAAGCGCATGCAACAACTTATCTTATATTAATTTTTAAACATGGCATGATATAGATCAACTGAGTATGAACAACTTCATATCATCTACTAAAATGATAATAACATGGCATATCAAAACATGCTTATAACATGGTAAAAGCAAGACGTATCATATCATGTCCATCAGGGCATAATTCAACAAATAAATCAAATCATGGCATGGCATCATGAGACTATGCTGAAAATAAATTACTGTACATATATTCAATGCAGGCACGACAGGTTAACTTTATGCAACCATCTCTGGTTCTACCAAGGTTCTTAAAATGCAACATATTACTCAAGCAATGCAACCAAACTTGTGCATCGAGTCCCTCAAACTCTTTTACCAATGGGTTGCCTCGCAACCAAACGGTGATCACCCACAGATCACAAATGGAACCACACTTGGTTCAACACTCACCGAGACCTCGTCTCGTGATCATATCAAAACATTGTCGTGACTTCTCATGACTCTCTCATAGTCCAATCACCGCATTCTTGTTAGCACATTAATTAATTTGATTATTACAGGTTTATCCTCCATTTCGACCAAGACCCGATAGTGTGACCTACTACGAGCTGTGTGTGATCGATAGACTTTATAAACACTCTGCAGAGGTAGCGCACTGTACCCACACCACGGAACCCATGGCCTCGTCATCCCACTCGGGTGGACCAACAGCATTCCGACGAAACCGACCTACTGCCATGACACTCTCCCGGCCACTCCGATTCACTCCCCACTGGGCTAGTCCTGGGTGGCCCCGTGTCTACCAAAGACACAATGACCACCGTCGTGGCCAAACGGTCCCAAACGGGGACCCGTTACCATAACAACAACAATAACGGGCATACAAGGCTTATGTCCGCCTACCTGATCTGGGTAGCGCGCTCCCATAACCTTCCCTAGTTTGAGGCACCGACCAGAGGCACGACAATATATCGTATTAAAGCCTTCCCACAAAGGCAAATGTGGCTGCACTGAAAAAGTTCGATTTGGTGGCACTATGACTCGATCTCATCGATGACGGAGGATGTTGGTTATTATTAAGTCATTTTATTAACTTCTCCATCATCATGAGCATATTTAACATGAATGCAATAATGAGCATGCAACATACAAAAGCATGTACAAAATATCGAACTTCTCGAGTGCATAACAAAAGCATAAAGAACATGAAAATACTAAGTACTAGCATATTAACGGTGCATTAAAATCACCATATCATTCTATAACGATGTTAATAAAATCAAGTAGAGTAGTGACATGGCATTATTAATAACAACATTCTAGCTAGCAAGGCAAAAGATGACATGAATACACAAGCATGCATGGTAGGCGTAATGAAATGACTGAACTGAAAACAATAAGAAACAGCTGCAACTACACACACACAAGGTGCAAGCAAAGTCAACATGCAAGTTCGGGGGCTCATGATAAGAGGTTGGCTTGCCTGGGGCCGACAAATACTCCGGGAAGAAGTGGGACACGATCGCGGAAAAGTTTGCCGGAAACAGTTCTCTCTCGGAGGAGGCTGTTTTAGGGCAAGGGTAAAATGGTCATTTTCAGTATGAGAAAACATTATGAAAATGATACCAACAGAAAGAGCTCAACGAATAGAGAATGTGAGCGATGGAATCACCTCAATCGGAGTGATGGGTAAAAAGATACGGATGTTTAAAGCTCAGGGACTAGTCTGTAAAAATACTTCTACAAACAGGTCCCTAGCAGTTTGAAGAGAACGTGTCTTTTCTGAGAATACGCTTTCCTGCGGAGAAAGCGTATCTTTTCTGAGAGTACGCCTCCACTTAACCACGTCTGCGGGCCGGCCCGTCAGCGCTAAGTGGCCGACAGGTGGGGCCCAGGGCACGGTCGTCGTCATCTTCGTCTCGCCCATGTTCGCCCGCGGTCCAGAAGGAGGTCGCCAGCGCGGGAGCTCGTCCAGCCGGCTCCGGCCATCGCTGGCGACGCCCGACCCACCGAAACGATCAGCTAACGGAGGCGCGTCCATCCCCGCATGAAACGGGCCTCGAAGACGGCGGGGACGAGGGCACCATGGACCACGGCAGACGGCAGCTTCGGTCGATGATAGGTACACGGCGAGAGGCCACCGGAGGACAAGGAGGAGGGCGGGGAAGGCTATGGGGTGGTGGTGGATGGCTCTAGTGGAGGAGGGAGAGAGGGAGCGGCTTGCTACTGTCGGCATCGAAGAGAACAGAGGCGGCGGGCATGGCGGCCATTGGAGGGGATGGGGAGCTCCGAGGCGAGGGGGAGAGCTGCGAGTGGTTGGGGAGGGTTGTGGACTGCGAGGGGGGCTCGGAAGGGCTACTTATAGCCACGGGGAGAGCTCGGGTAGGGGGGAGGAGGTGGCACGTGGCAGGCGACGTGTCCATGCACCGGCAACGGCGCAGTGTTGGCAGACGCGGCCAACGTGCTCGGGAAGCGGCGGGAAGGCGACGAGGGGAGAGCGGACAAGCG
Organism: Secale cereale; assembly: GCA_902687465.1. Classification (NCBI taxonomy): domain Eukaryota; kingdom Viridiplantae; phylum Streptophyta; class Magnoliopsida; order Poales; family Poaceae; genus Secale; species Secale cereale. Next base: position 764,124,883 of record LR738711.1, read on the forward strand.
CTAGAGGCTCACGGAGACGAGCAGCGCTCTAAGACAAACATAGGAAGAGGACAGAAGAGAAGATAGCGACGACGGTCATAGTGGCGCAATATTCGATCATTGGCACGGCTCGCCGGAGAAGAAAACGAAGGGGACGGGAGGTCTAGGGGGAAGATGGCGCCGAGGGGGCACTGCTGGGCAACAAAGGCGAGGCCAGAGCTGGTCGAAGCAGTGCTACCGACGACAATAGTGGCTTGACCACCGTTTTGACTGGCTGCCCTCGTGATCACCACGGACAAGGCGTGCTGGGGTTTTTTACTGATGTAATTTCATGTCTACCATGTAGTCCTTCGAAGCTTGAGTGGTACCGCGGTAAAGAAATGGGCAGAGACAAAGGGAGGTGAGTAAACTAAGCTTCACAAGGTTGCTGTGGTAAACTTGGCCGCCTTCAAGAGATAAAACTAGAGAGGGTAAAATGTAAAAATGATGTCTGGGAGGCTTAAGGTAACAAGAACTACGTTCTTGGGAGTTTTAAGGCCATTAGGACAACTATTTAGCATAGTTGCTTTATAAGTGCTTAACTATGTCCAGAAACTAAATGAGGAAGAAGCATTCACTAGGAATGAAGGACTGAGCTAAGATTTGGCAAAGCTTGATGATTTGGTCATACAATGATGTTGTAAAAGTTTCATACCAAATGGACTTGCCAAATTGGTACTTGCTTCACAAACATCACTTCTGACCAAAAACTTAGGAAAAGTCTAGGAAAATGTTGGTTACATGAAATGATCCAAGATCTCGGGGAGATGAGTTATATGAATAGGAGAAGGCTTGGGAATATTTTCAGCTATAATGGAGCAAGATAAACTATACTTGCTTCACAAACTGAAAATTTGGGCAGAAAGCAAGAATTGCTTCTGTGCTCTCATAGCTAAATAAAATGAGCTAAATTTAGGTGGGGGATAATGATTTGGTATACTTGAGAGGGTGGAAAAGTTTCATCCCATTTGGAAACTTTATGAAGGTACTTCCTTCACAAAGTTGTACTCTGGTCAGAAACTTCAAAAAATAACACAAGGAGCTAGGATGAAAGGATTGAGCTCATATTTGGTATACATGGGTGATTTATTAATGTTAATCACCCTGCCAAATTACAGCTCAATTGGAATTAAGAATAAGGCACTTCCTTTGCAAAATTTCAAAGAAGGCATAAACTTGCATTGGAACACGTGCCAAAATTTTGAACTGTGGAACATGAGATTAGGATGGAACTAGTGATTATATATCAAGGACAATCTCCACAATTTATGTGAGAATTTTCTCTGCTATAAAAATAGTAGTTCCTTTGGAAAAAGGCAGAAATGCAATATTGGCTTAAAATAGGAAAAGACAATTTTCCTTATTTTAATGTGGCCAATATTTTTGCCAGAGCTTGGGTTAGGCATAAGTATCAACTCCACCAATCCTCATGAATTTAGGAGATGGCTAGCTATGCCTTTGGATTTTATTTCTCAGACAGACAAGAAAAGGAATAAATTACAATTCAAAAATATTGCATGAGACTTACCAATATTTTTGCATATTCAAGGATTAGGAGGATAGGAGGATCTCTTGGAATAGATGGAATGACCAACACATCAAGGAAAATGATGTCTCCTTTATAATCACAAAGGCCACATATAAATTCCAAAAGCTTGGAATTAGGGTTGGAGAGGATTTGAGGTGATGCAAATGAGGTCTGGCCTACTGGCAAATTCATGAGCAAGGTTTTGAAGGGTTGGAAAATGGCAAGAATTCTCAGAGTCCTCCAGCAACTCATGAGAAAATTTGAAAAATGATTGCCAGGAAGAAATAACATCACAAAATTGATAACCCAATTTTGTGGATGTTACACGATGGAGGAGGTCTGTCGCCTCTTCCATGGCGATCTATGACTGATGGTACTTCTAGGCAGTGGACGCGAGCTCCTTCTTCAGCTCTGGGTTCTCCTCTCGGATGACGCAAAGCTCCTCATCGGTCTTCCTCTTGAGGACGTCAAGCTCTATGAAAGGATTGAGAAGAGAATGTGTCTATAGGGGGGGGGGGGGTTAATAGACTCTAGCGAGAAAAGTGGCAGCTTTTAACATACTTCATGTTGGAGTGGAGTTTTAGCACATGTTTAACTTTCACAATACACAACAAGCATGTATGACAAGATAATATAGTTATTGTAAAGTAAAGCATGCAACTTTGACCACTTGACTAAAGCAAAAAACTATATTTTTCCCAATTTTATTTCTTGGCAGATTTTAGCAACTTAGCACAAGTCAAGCAATCAACCTGCACATGCAATTCTAAGAGTATAGCAGCGGAAAGTAAACACAATTGCATATGAATGTAAATGGGAGGAGTTTAGAAGGAGCAAACGCAAGTGAAGACGACGATGTTTTTTGTCTTGGTTCCGATAGGTGGTGCTATCGTACATCCAAGTTGATGGAGACTTCAACCCACGAAGGGTAACGGCTGCGCGAGTCCACGGAGGGCTCCACCCACAAAGGGTCCACAAAGAAGCAACCTTGTCTATCCCACCATGGCCATCGCCCATGATGGACTTGCCTCACTAGCGGTAGATCTTCATGAAGTAGGGATCTCCTTGCCCTTACAAATTCCTTGGTTCAACTCCACAATCTTGTCGGAGGCTCCCAAGTGACACCTAACCAATCTAGGAGACACCACTCTCCAAAAGGTAATAAACGGTGTGTTGATGATGAACTCCTTGCTCAAATGCTTCAAGTTATAGTCTCCCCAACACTCAAATAGCTCCTCGCTGATTTGGATATGGTGGAAGAAGGAATTGAGTGGAAAGCAACTTGGGAAAGGCTAGAGAACAAGATTCATATGGTAGGAATGGAATATCTTGATCTCAACACTTGAGTAGGTGGTTCTCTCTCAGAACATGAATGATGGAAGTGTAGGTGTGTTCTGATGGCTCTCCCCACGAGTGAAGAGTGGGTGGAGGGGTATATATAGCCTCTACACAAAATCTAACCGTTACACACAATTTACCAAACTCGGTGGGACCGATTCAAAGAACTCGGTCAGACTGATTTAGTTAATAATGTGACCATTAGGTATTTCGGTGGGACCGATATCATCAACTCGGTGAGATCGATTTCATTAGGGTTAGGGCATAACGTAATCTCGGTGGGACCGATTACACAAACTCGGTGAGACCGATTTTGGTAACAAGCACACAGAGAGTTGGTCAGGCAAACTCGGTGGGACCGATTCTCTTATTTCGGTGAGACCGAAATATTATGAACATGCAACAGAGAGTTTGCATTACAGACTCGGTGGGACTGATTGCACATCTCGGTTAGACCGAAAATATTGCAACAGGCAACAGAGAGTTTGCAATCCCATCTTGGTGAGACCGAGTTCCCTTTAGGTGAGACCGAAATGATTAGGTATTCTGGCAGTGGCTATGTCAAATGAACTCGGTGGCGTCGGATGGATATTTTCGGTGGGGCCGAATTTTACTTTTGGTTTGGGACATATGTGGATGTGACAAAGTGGTTGAGGGTTTTGGAGCATATCACTAAGCATCATGAGCAAGCAAGCCATTAAGAAACACCTCATCCCCTTTTAATAGTATTTGCTTTCTATGGATCACTGAAATAGAAAATGTAGATTCCTTAGCTTTGAGCTTGAGACAATCCTTTGTCCTTAACATCTTGAAGGTGTTCCACATCCTCTAGTCCATGCCACTCCATCTGTTGAACTTTTCTAAAATCTACTAGATGAAAACATTAGTCCAACAAAAGATATGTTGACGTTAATTACCAAAATCACCCAGGGAGCACTTGTGCTTTCAATCTCCCCCTTTTTGGTAATTGATGACAACATACATCAAAGCTTTATATAAGGATATAAATAATAACATGTAAAGCTTTGGAAGGAACATGTACATGCATAGGCTCCCCCTACATGTATGCAATCATGTAAATGAGGAATATAAGAACATATGAAAGCATGGGCATGACAGAGCAAGCAAAGAGTTACATGTATCTTGGCTATATGCATCAGAGCAAATGATATGAATATATGAAGTGTATCCTCATGTTCATGATTCCTTCTTGCAAACAATATGTACATTAGCAAGAAATCTTCAGGTTCATGAGTGTGATGCATATACTTACCTTGTGATCTTGAGCTGACTTAAGATGGGATGAACCTGAGTAAACAAGGTTAGATAACACAGGTACATCTACTTGACAGAATAACAAAAGAGCCACAAGGGTACCAAGATTGGGATAACATGTAGAGTGTGAGTACTAGGTACTCTTCATTACAGAAATGTTCCCAAAGGTAAAAGATGCGCGATCAATTCAAAGACTTTCTTCCCTAGCAGTCTTTCTCCCCCTGAATCTTATATTGGATAATGGAAGAAATTAGGGAAATAGAATCAGAGCAAAACAGATCAGATAGACATGTCTTTCCCCTCATAGAGACATGTAACTACTCTCCTCTTGAACACCAGGCATCTGGGGCAAGTGATTTTACTCCCCTAAGCTTTGAGCTCTCTCTTTCCCTTAAGCTTTGATGTGAGCTCTCTCTCCCCCTTTGACATCAATTTCCAGGAAGGGTTCTTCTAGAGTGTGAGTCAAAATGGGTTTGATCCTTGAGTCACAAAGTAGAGCTGGATATACATGAGATGCTGGTAGAGGACAAGTCTCATTGAGTGGAGCTGGAACATATATGCAGGATGCAAATGTCAAACTGTCTCCTCAGTATTGAAATCGAAAGCACCGAGTTGTTCGCTTCGGTGGCACCGAGATGATTCGGTTCGACTGAAGGAAGTAAATTGGTCGGTCCGAGTTCAACATTGAGAGAACCGTTTTCCATCTCAGCTCACTTAGGCAAATAAGATCTCATAAGGATTTGCAAGGAATTAACTAAAAGATTTGCAATGAATTAGATGCAAAAAATGCAGAGAAAAGAAAAATCTAGATGAAGTTTTTTTTCTTTTTGATAAGGGGAGGGGAACAAAATGCAAGTGTCAAATGCAAGAAACACAAGAAAAACCTTAGAGAACTTCATCTAGAATTGGTCGGCAGCAAAGTCACCTATGTTAGAGTATATTGACTTAGGAGTCAAGTGAAGACACTTGATCATAGGTCATACTCATCGTTTAAGCTCAAAATGGGGTGCCATTTTTCGTTTAAGCATTTTGATGTATTCACATCTTTTTGAGATGCTTTGACCCATGACTTGTGGCAAAGCTTCTCTAAGATGGAATGGCATACCTTAGGTAGTGGTGTTGGTCTTGATCATGTAGTTGAACTTGTGTGGGTTGCTCAAGGTTGATGAAGCTCATCAAGGATTGGGAGCACCACTTGTAGTTTGAGTTCATCTACCTACATGAGTTAGTCTTGCAAGGAAGAGCACTTGTGTATCCATAATGACAATCATGAAAATTTGATACCAAATGAAATTTGATATATAGAAATTGTCAAAGGATATGTTGAGGGGTTTCATGCTTCCTTGTCTTCAACCACCGCAGTGTAGGGACTTGGTGATGTAGAGATTGCTCAATATATGAGTGAGTTGCAATATCATGGATTTAGATTAATCCAAGTGCCTACAAGAGTTAGATAGCATGCAAGGGTACAAATATATCCAAGACATATGTTCATAAGGGAAAAGTTAAGTGTTAGTCAAAGGCTTATGCCATGCATGTATCGAATGGAGTTCCTACTCCAAGTTTGAGGCATCAATAATGTTCAATTCACCTCTCAACCCACAAAACACTTTCTCATCAAGTTGTTTAGTAAATATATCCACTAATTGCTTATCGGTGCAAACATGTTTAAGATTGATATCACCCTTAGCGACAAGATTTCGAATGAAATGATGACGAATTTCAATATGTTTAGTTCGAGAGTGTTGCAAAGCATTATGAGAAATCTTAATGGCACTTTCATTGTCACAAAGAAATGGTACATGTTTCACATATATCCCATAATCTTTAAGAGTTTGGGTCATCCAAAGCAATTGAGCACAACATGAACCAGCGGCAATGTATTCTGCTTTGGCGGTGGATAAGGATACCGATTTTTGTTTCTTGGTGGACCAAGAGACAAGAGGTCTACCAAGAAATTGACAAGTAGCCGAAGTGGACTTTCTATCAACCTTGTCACCGGCATAGTCTGAGTCGGAGTGGCCAACAAGATCAAAAGGGGACCTCTTAGGATACCAAATGCCAAAATTTAGTGTATACATTAGATATCTCACTATCCTTTTCACAAACTTAAGATGACATTCTTTAGGAGCCGCTTGGTATCGTGCACACATGCACACACTTAGCATAATATCGCGACGAGAGGCACATAAATATAACAATGAACCAATCATAGAGCGGTAAACCTTTTGATCAACCAGTTCACCATCCTTAGTTAAGTCAAGATGTCCACTAGTAGGCATGGATGTAGTCATTGAGGGAGTCCTGGACTAAGGGTTCCTCGGGCGTTCGGCCTGTTATCCATGGGCCGGATTGATGGGCTGTGAAGACATGAAGGCCGAAGACCATACCCGTGTCCCGATTGGACTCTACTTGGCGTGGAAGGCAAGCTTGACGACCAACTATGAAGATTCCTTCTTATGTAACCGACTCTATGTAACCCTAGACCCCCCCGGTGTCTATATAAATCGGAGGGAGTAGTCCGGAGAGGAGATACACATTACCATAGTCATATAGGCTAGGCTTCTAGGGTTTAGCCATTACGATATCGTGGTAGATTAACTCTTGTAATACTCATATTCATCAAGATCAATCAAGTAGTAAGTAGGGTATTACCTCCATAGAGAGGGCCCGAATCTGGGTAAACATCGTGTCCCCAGTCTCCTGTAACCATCGACCTTAGACGCACAGTTCGGGACCCCCTACCCGAGATCCGCCGGTTTTTACACCGACATTGGTGCTTTTATTAAGAGTTCCACTTTGACGTCTAGGAAAGGTTCGATGGCTCGCCTTGTCCTTAAAGACAACATCACCTCTGGGGGAGTCCTGGCCCTAGGCCCAATCCTCCGGCTGGGCGGCTTTACCATGATCGCCCGTTCGGCCGTTGAGCCGACGATGACCTCTCGGGCCATCGAAAACCCCCTTCGCATCAGCTCCGAACACTCCAAGAAGATGGATCCGACAGATTTCTCGTCCTTGAACGAGCTCCTAGATCGCATCGCCGCTTTGGGAGTCACCACAAATTACGATCGGATCGGGCTTAAAACCGATCAAGGAGAAATCAAAACTCCGTCGGTTACTCACCAGATAGCGGTCGTCGAGGAGCAGGACGGAGAGTCTTCTTCTATATCGAAGATGGACTGTGTTTGGATCGCCGATCAAGAAGAACCGGACATCCACCAATGAAAGGATGCGACCAGCCCTCGGAACATAGAATCAGACGACAGTCCTAAACAATCAGAAGATACTCCGGGCCCCGGACTATTGAGTCTGGCAGGTCTTCAGACTCCGGACAATCGGTCGGGTCAGGGTTCGGACTTAATTCCACCCACCCACCCAGACATAGATGTTCTCATGAGCGTAAAACAGCAGTACCAGGAAAAGGTCCACCACTTCTGGGCCAGATTCCTCCTTGTCAAAGACAAGATAAAAGATTGCCGCGACGAGGACGCGATATCAGCGTTCTGCAACAATCGCATGGATGAGGGGATTCTCAACGCCATCAATCGCCGACACATACTGAAGTTCTCCGAGTTAGCAACTATCGTACAGAAGTACATCGTGATGGAAAGCGCCTGGAAAACTCAGGCAGCTTACTTGGAACCGTCGGTCCCCACTCGACTGGTCCTACAGGCGAAGAGGGCGCACCCCCATGGCACGCCCAATCCAACAGTCAAGAAGCATAAACCCATGCGAAATACACACGACACTTGATACCATGGCAACCCACAACCTTAGAGCATGTTGGATACTCCGGCAGGTAGCCAAGAGCGGCGAGGAGATCTTATCAAGGACACCCCAGAGCAGCACCCTCCAGAAAATGATGACATAAGAGTATTGACGGTCTTCGATACATTCGCTTCAAAGAATAAGCGCAAAAGGGCACTTAGTGACCTCGTCGAAGTCTGCCAAATAGCCGCAATAAACCCTTGGAACGACACGGCCATAACATTTAATGTCGGTGACGAACCAAGGTATAGCATAGTCCGGGCGCCAGCCGCATTAGTCCTCAGTCCCATCGTGGACGTGTTTCGACTTACTAAGGTCCTCATGGACGGCGGCAGCGGACTAAACCTCATTAACGAGGACACACTCCACAAAATGGAAATAGACAGGAGCCGCATCAAGCAAAGTAGCACAACCTTCCGAGGAATCATTCCCAGTAGGGAGGCGCAATGCGCGGGCATAATCACACTTACGTGGTATTCGGCACGCCGGAGAATTATCGGTCCGAAGAAATTACTTTCCAAGTGGCCCCTTTCAGCAGTAGATACCACGCCCTGTTGGGGCGGGATGCTTTTACACGCTTTCAAGCTATACCTCATTACGGGTATATGAAGCTCAAAATTCCCGGTCCAAACGGTATAATCACTCTCGTAAGTGATCCGGACATAACACTCCGCGCTGAAAACAAAACCGCATCCCTGGCCCTTGAGGCGCTATCTGAAGCCCTCACGGCCGAAGAGTTAACCGCACTACGCTCCACGGTGGACAGGGACGATGTGATCCTCGACAAACGCCCCAAATCCACCTCCTTCAAACCAGCAGAAGAAATAGTCAAATTTCAGGTCCACCCAATGGACCCCAAGAAGACATCATCTATCGGAGCGCAACCGAAACCAATAGTTGACGCCGCACTACGAGAATTCCTCCGCGAAAACTGGGATATATTTGCCTGGCATCCTTCGGACATGCCAGGGATCCCACGCAAGCTGGCCGAACATAGCCTCAATGTATTAAAGGGATTTAAACCGGTCAAGCAAACACTGCGGCGCTTTTCCGAACCCAAGCGACAAGCCATGGGGGAGGAGCTGGCCAAGCTTATCGAGGCCGAATTCATTAGAGAAATCAAACATCCGGACTAGCTGGCAAACCTGGTGATGGTACCAAAGAAGGACAAATCATGGCGCATGTGTGTCGATTTCAAAGACCTCAACAAGGCTTGCCCAAAGGATCCCTTCCCCCTCCCTCGCATCGATCTAATCTTTGACGCCACTGTAGGACATGACTCACTGCGCTTCCTCGACGCATATTCCGGATACCATCAAATCAAAATGAAGGAGTCCGATCAAGCTGCAACAGCGTTTATTACCCCATATGGGCCATTCTGTTTCAACACCATGCCTTTCGGGCTCAAGAACGCCGGCACCACATACCAACGCATGATTCAAACATGCCTGGAGAAGCAGATCGTCAAGATAGTAGAAGCCTACATCGATGACATCGTCATCAAAACTAGGCACGTCGAAACACTAATAGACGACTTACGTCTTACATTCAACAACCTCCGTGCGTATGACATCAAGCTCAACCCGGAAAAATGTGTCTTTGGCGTCCCCGCTGGAAAACTGATGTGCTTCATTGTCTCCAATAGAGGAATAGAAGCAAATCCTGCTAAAATCCAAGCTCTGTCAAATTTGGCTACGCCAACAGACCTCAAACAAGTCCAAAAACTAGCGGGTTGCATGGCAGCGTTAAGTCGCTTTATCTCCAGATTAGGAGAAAAGGCACTACCACTCTATCGCCTCTGACGACGCATCGACAACTTCGAATGAACAGATGCGGCGACTGCCGAACTGTAGGAAATAAAGGCCCTCCTAGCAAGCAACCCAATCCTGGCCGCACCAAACGCCGGCGAACCCATGTTGCTATACATATCGGCAACACATCAGGTGCTGAGCGCCGTGCTCGTCGTCGAACGAGAACAGGACGGACACAAATTCCCACTTCAAAAACTAGTATACTACGTATCTACTATCCTCACACCATGCAAATCCCGGTACCCCCATTATCAAAAGATAGCATACGTGGTCTTCATGATATCCTGAAAGCTACGATACTACTTCCAGGAGTGTTCAATCACGGCGGCCTCTGAAGTACCACTGAACGACATAATAAACAACTGCAATGCTACGGGCCGGATTGCCAAATGGGCCATCGAGCTACTTCCATTTGACATAGCATACAAGCCACGTCGAGCCATCAAATCCCAAGTACTGGCTGACTTCGTCGCCGAATGGACAGAGGCCGAACTCCCTAAAGAGTACGGCGCATATTCTAATTGGGCTATGTATTTTAACGGCTCCAAAATGTTGACGGGGCTGGGAGCAGGCGTCGTATTAACGTCCCCCACTGGAGATGTCATCCAGTATGTGCTCCAAATATTATACACAGACTCCAACAACGCAGCCGAATACGAGGACTTATTGCATGGTCTTCGGATGGCCTTATCCATGGGCATACAACGCCGGGAAGTGCGTGGGGACTCAAACCTCGCAATATCTCAAACAAATGGCAACTTTGATGCCAAATATCCAAAGATGGCAGCTTATCGTAATGCCGTCTTAAAAATGTCGGCTCGGTTCGAGGGGCTTGAATTTCATCACGTCGGCCGAGAAAGTAACCAGACACCGAACGTCCTTGCTCGCATTGGCGCTAAGCGCGACCCCATTCCACTTAACATCTTCCTGGAAAGGCTTTTTAAGCCATCCGTGGTGTGGCAAGGGGAGGGCGGAAATAGCAGTCCGGATCCGAACTCAACCCCTGATTCCGAACACATCGATATCATCGGGGACTCAGCCACCGAAGTTGGCCCATCTCATTATGGCAGTCATTGCCCCATGGACCGAACCTTTCTTGGCCTACATTAATAGGAAGGAACTCCCTGAAGACCAGAATGAGGCCCGCTGCATCATCCGGCGTTCGAAGGCCTACAAGGTTCACGACGGAGAGCTCTACAAGAAAAGTACTACCGAAGTACTTCAAAGATGTATCTCCGAGGAAAAGGGGCGGCAGATTTTGGCGGAATCTCATGCCGGTCTAGGCGGACACCACGCCGCAGCCCGGGCCCTTGTTAGCAAGGCCTTCCGTATAGGGTTTTATTGGCCGATGGCCCGAGCAGATGCGCAAGACCTTGTCCAATGCTGCGTCAGATGCCAACTCTTCGCCAACCAAAGCCATATGCCCCCAACTGCCTTCCAAAAAATCCCCATTGATTGGCCTTTCGCGGTCTGGGGACTGGACAGGGTTGGACCCCTCAAAGGGGGAAGCCATAAGAAAAAATATCTGCTGGTCATGGTGGACAAATTCACTAAGTGGATAGAGGCTAAACCAGTCAAAACGGTCGAGTCCGTGCCGGTGATAACATTCATATCCGATGTTGTGCATCGTTATGGTGTCCCACACAGAATCATCACCGACAACGGCTCCAATTTCACATCCAATGAGGTAAAAATCTGGTGTGCTAATCTGGGCATTAAGCTCGATTACGCCTCTGTCTACCACCCGCAAACAAATGGTCAAGTCGAACGAGCCAATGGTCTTATTATGAGCGGCATCAAACCCAGACTAGTGTGGTCTTTGAAAGAATCTGACAAGCACTGGGTTGAGGAGCTCGACTCTGTACTCTAGGGGTTGCGGACCACGTCCAACCATACTACCGGATAAACACCTTTCTTCATGGCGTATGGCGCTGCTACTTCTCGAGCTTGCGTTGTATTCCCTCGAAGAGGAAAGGGTGATGCAGCATAGTAGCGTAAGTATTTCCCTCAGTTTTTGAGAACCAAGGTATCAATCCAGTAGGAGACCACGCGCTAGTCCCTCGCACCTGCACAAGCAAATAAGAACTTCGCAGCCAACGCGATAAGGGGTTGTCAATCCCTTTACGATCACTTACAAAAGTGAGATCTGATAGATAGGATAGTTTGATATTTTTGGTATTTTTTGGATATAAGAACAAAAAGGAAAAAAGAAAAGCAAAGTAAAGTAGATTGTAGATTGATATGTTGAGAATAGACCCAGGGGCCATAGGTTTCACTAGTGGCTTATCTCATGATAGCAGAATTCTACGGTGGGTGAACAAATTACTGTCGAGCAATTGATAGAAAAGCGAATAATTATGAGAATATGTAGGCATGATCATTATATATAGGCATCATGTCCGAGACAAGTAGATCGAAACGATTCTGCATCTACTACTATTACTCCACACATCGACCGCTATCCAGCATGCATCTAGAGTATTAAGTTCATAAGAACGGAGTAATGCTTTAAGCAAGATGACATGATGTAGAGGGATAAACTCAAGCAATATGATATAAACCCCATCTTTTTATCCTCGATGGCAACAATACAATACGTGCCTTGCTGCCCCTACTGTCACTGGGAAAGGACACTTCAAGATTGAACCCAAAGCCAGGCACTTCTCCCATTGCAAGAACTATAGATCTAGTAGGCCAAACCAAACCGATAATTCGAAGAGACTTGCAAGGATATTATAATCATACATAAAAGAAGTCAGAAAAGAACCAAATATTTCTCATAGATAATCTTGATGATAAACCCACAATTCATCGGATCTCAACAAACACACCTCAAAAAGATTACATCGAATAGATCTCCTCGAAGACCGAGGAGAACTTGGTATTGAGATCCAAAAAGAGAGAAGAAGCCATCTAGCTAATAACTATGGACCCGAAGGACTGTGGTAAACTACTCACAACTCATGGTGAGGCAATGGTGTTGATGTAGAAGCACTCCGTGGAAGATCCCCCCTCCGGTGGAGCTCCAGAACAAGCCCCAAGATGGGATCTCCTGGGAACAGAAGGTTGCGGCGGTGGAATTAGGGTTTTCTCTGTAGCCTTGATGTTTTCAGGGTACATGGGTATATATAGGACGAAGAAGTACGTCGGTGGAGCAACATGGGGCCCACGAGGGTGGAGGCGCGCCTAGGAGGAGGGGGCGCGCCCTGGACCCTCGTGGGCACCACGTTTCTCCTCTGCCTTGGTGCTCAAGTCTCTCGTGAAGATATCATTCCAAAAATAACTCTCCCGAAGGTTTCATTCCGTTTGGACTCCGTTTGATATTCCTTTTCTGTGAAACCCCGAAATTGGCAAAAAAACAGCAATCTGCACTGGGCCTTTGGGTTAATAGGTTAGTCCCAAAAATAATATAAAAGTGTATGATAAAGCCCATTAAACATCCAAAACATTATATATAATAGCATGTGTCGGCGTATTGGGAACCAGGGTACCCAGACATGCCTGTCTGTGGGCCGCGACGAGCTCCTACTACGGCCTGGTACAGCCCAGCTGATCGACCTGCTGGCCAAGACCCTCGCGAGGGAGCCAAGCCCCAGGAGCAGCCCCAGCAAGGTGCTCCGGAGGGGCGGAGAATCCAAGGCCAAGCCTGTCTTAGGAGGAGGAAGTGATATCAGCAGTGACACACCACGCCAGCGGGTGCTAGCGCATGCCAGCGACGCAGTTACCATTTCGGTGCAAGGGGGACAGCGTAGGCGCAAAATCCCGAGGACCGGGGCAAAGGTTTCCTCATTGGTGCAACGAGACCGAAGTCCACAAGGACGACAAGGAGGATGTCATCGTCGAGCCCACCACCGCGTCATCGCCTGATCCTTTTGCAGGCGAAGACTGCTTTTGTTAGGGTAGGAATGTCCTTGTGTTCCCACTCAAAAATGGCCGTTGTGGGATCCCTTCCCGCCTAAACATTTCGGGGGAAGAGGACCGTGGCCGCCTACATAAGTAGCTAGAGCTCCCACTGCTAAGGGGATCGACGGATACACTCGGTCACCACGCAAGGAGCAAGAACACCTGCCTCCTGACCCTCCTGAGCTCACCTCCTGAGCCCAGGAACCACTTTACTAGCTTGTATCCCAGCTCGCCCGAGGCTATTCCACCAAAGCAGGAAGTAGGGTCTTACACCGCGACGAGAGCGAGGCGCTAGGTTGACGAGAGTGGGAGAGATCTTCGTTCACGCCCCTGTGTTCGAACTTAACAAGTTTTGCGGAGCCCTGAATCCGACAGCATGGAACAATCAAAAATTATAGATACGTTGGAGACGTATCAAGCATCCCCAAGCTTAATTCCTGCTCGTCCTAGAGTAGGTAAATGATAAAAAACATAATTTTTGACGTGGAATGCTAACCAACATAATTTTCAATGTAATTTCTTTATTGTGGCATGAATGTTCATATCCGAAAGATTCAAGACAAAAGTCTATATTGACATAAGAAATAATAATAATTTAAGCATACTAACAAAGCAATCGTGTCTTCTCAAAATAACATGGCCGAAGAAAGTTATCCCTACAAAATCATATAGTCTGGCTATGCTCCCTTTTTATCACACAAAATATTCATATCATGCACAACCCCGGTTTCAGCCAACCAATTGTTTTCATACTCAATTTTTTCAAACCTTTCAACTTTCACGCAATACATGAGCGTGAGCCATGGATATAGCACTATAGGTGGAATAGAGTGGTGGTTGTGGAGAAGACAAAAAGGAGGAAGATAGTCTCACATCGACTAGGCGTATCAATGGGCTATGGAGATGCCCATTAATATATATCAATGTGAGTGAGTAGGGATTGCCACGCAATGGATACACTAGATCTACAAATGTATGAAAGCTCAACAAAAGAAACTAAGTGGGTGTGCATCCAACTTGCTTGCTCACGAAGACCTAGGACATTTGAGGAAGCCCATCGTTGGAATATACAAGCCAAGTTCTATAATGAAAATTCCCACTAGTATATGAAAGTGACTAAACAAGAGACTCTCTATCATGAAGAACATGGTGCTACTTTGAAGCACAAGTGTGAAAAAAGATAGTAGCATTGTCCTTTTTTCCCTTTTTTTGGGCCTTTCTTTTTCTTGGCCTTTCATTCTTTTTTTTTCTTTGGGACAATGCTCTAATAATGATGATCATCACACTTATATTGATTTACAACTCGATATTCCAACTCGATACTAGAACAAAGTATGACTCTATATGAATGCCTCCGACGTTGTACCAGGATGTGCAATGAATCAAGAGTGACATGTATGAAATATTATGCATGGTGGCTTTGCCACAAATACGATGTCAACTACATGACCATACATGGCAATATGACAATATGAAGCGTGTCATATGAACGGAACGATGGAAAGTTGCATGGCAATATATCTCAGAATGGCTATGGAAATGCCATGATAGGTAGGTATGGTGGCTGTTTTGAGGAAGGTATATGGTGGCTGTTTTGAGGAAGGTATATAGTAGGTGTATGATACCGGCGAAAGTTGCGCGGTACAAGAGAGGCTAGCAAGGGTGGAAGGGTGAGAGTGCGTATAATCCATGGACTCAACATTAGTCATAAATAACTCATATACTTATTGCAAAAATTTACAAGTCATCAAAACAAAGCAATCAACGCATGCTCCTAGGGGGGAGGTTGCTAGGAGTTAACCATCGCGCGCCCCCGACCTCCACACAATGGATGACACTCAACAAATACCTCATGCTCTAACTTCGTCACATAGCGGTTCACCATACGTGCATGCTACGGGAATCACAAACTTTAACACAAGTATTTCTCAAATTCATAATTACTCCACTAGCATGACTCTAATATCACCATCCTCATATCTCAAAACAATCATCAAGTATCAAACTTCTCATCATATTCAATGCACTTTGTATGAAATTTTTTACTATATTCATCTTGGATGCCTATCATATTCGGACTAGTTTTATAACCAAAGCACATTACCATGCTGTTCTAGAAGACTCTCAAAAGGATATAAGTGACGCATGAGAGATCATAAATTTCTACAAAATAAAATCGCCACCGTGCTATAAAAGATATAAGTGAAGCACTAGAGCAAAACTATTTAGCTCAAAAGATATAAGTGAAGCACATAGAGTGTTATAACAATTCCTAGGCCATATTTATCTCTCTAAAAAACGTGTGTCCAGCAAGGATAATTGTGGCAAACTAACAAGCAAAGACTCAAATAGTACCTGACGCTCCAAGTAAAACACATATCATGTGGTGAATAAAAATATAGTCCCGAGTATAGTTAACGATAGATGAAGACGAAAGAGGGGATGCCTTCCCGGGGCATCCCCAAGCTTAGGCATTTGGTTGTCCTTGAATTTTACCTCGGGGTGCCTTGGGCATCCCCAAGCTTAGGCTCTTGCCTCTCTTTGTTCCTTAGTCCATCAAAGCAATACTCAAAACTTGAAAACTTCACAACACAAAACTTAGACAAAAAATCTCGTGAGCTCCGTTAGTATAAGAAAACAAACCACCACTCAAAGGTACTGTAATGAACTCATTCTTTGTTTATATTGGTGTTAAACCTACTGTATTCCAACTTCTCTATGATTCATACTCCCCAAAACTACTCATAGATTCATCAAAATAAGCAAACAACACACAAAAAACAGAATCTGTCAAAAACAGAATAGTCTGTAGTAATCTGTAACTTTCGAATACTTATGTAACTACAAAAAAATTGAAATAAGTTGGCAAACGTGAGGAATTTTTCTATTAATCATCTGCAAAAATAATCAACTAAATAGAACTGTCCAGTAAAATATGGTGACTATTCTCGTGAGCGCTAACGTTTCTGTTTTTTACAGCAATATCATATAAACTTCACACAAGTCTTCCCAAAGGTTCTACTTGGCACAACCACTAATTGAAACACAAAACCACATCTAAATAGAATCTAGATGCAATATTTATTCCTAAATAGAAGCAAAAACAAAGAAAATAAAATTGGGTTGCCTCCCAACAAGCGCTATCCTTTAACGCCCCTAGCTAGGCACGATACAAGGATATATCTATGTATTGCCTTCTTTGGAAGACAATTCTTCAATCAAGCACTTATAATTATTAGGAACTTCTTTATTCCTATTGATAATCAAACTTTTAGGCAAGAAATCAAGAAATTCATTTGTATCAAAAGGTTCTCTTGCGAAACTGAGAAAGTTCGGATGAACACTTATAGATTTAAGATCCACAATTTCCTTACTAGATGGTTCACCCTAATTTTTAGGAACATACATGAATTTAGACAATTTAGTGGTAGAACGATTCGAAGTAGTTTTAATAGAAGAAATATCAGACCCTACATTAGTAATAATATCCTCAAGTTTATCGATTCTAGTGGAATGTTGATCTATTTTCTCTTTAACTATGGGTTCCTTTTGCTTTAAAAAAATTCAGAATAACTCCTACCTTGGATCCATATTGGGTAATTTCGTTGTGGATCCTTCTATCCAAATTCTCAACTAACTCTACAGTAGGAACTTTGTTTTCAATGATTTCAAGCCTTTGCATAACATGTTCCAGCGTTAAAACAATCCCATTGACCATAAGAGGTGGTGAGCCAAATAATTCAGTCATAGCTTTATAAGAATCAAAAGTATGGCTACCCAAGAAATTCCCTCCGGTAATGGTATCTAAAATATATCTATTCCACAGAGTTATGCCAACATAAAAATTGCGAAGAAGCACGGAAGTGGAAAGCTTCCTAATAGATCTATTTTGAGCATTGCAAATTCTATACCAGACATCTTTTTGATTTTCCTCCTCTCTTTGTTTAAAATTAAGAACCTCACTCTTGGGAGTATTGATAATGATAGGTGTGCTAGACATGGTGACAAGAAAGCAGTCCAACACACAAGCAAACAAGAAGCAAGTGAACGGTAAACACATGGCAAAAAGAAGGGCAAATAAAATGGCAAGGGTGAAGTGGGGGAGAGGAAAACGAGAGGCAAATAAATGTAATGCGAATGATAAGGGTTTGTGAAAGGTACTTGGTATATGACTTTTGCGTAAGCCTCCCCGGCAATGGCACCAGAAACTCTTCTTGCTACTTCTCGAGCTTGCGTTGTATTCCCTCGACGAGGAAAGGGTGATGCAGCACAGTAGCGTAATATTTCCCGCGGTTTTTGAGAACCAAGGTATCAATCCAGTAGGAGACCACGCGCTAGTCCCTCGCACCTGCACAAAAAATAAGAACTTCGCAGCCAATGCGATAAGGGGTTGTCAATCCCCTTACGGTCACTTACGAAAGTGAGATCTGATAGATAGGATAGTTTGATATTTTTGGTATTTTTGGATATAAGAACATAAAGTAAAAAAACCAAAGTAAAGTAGATTGTAGATTGATATGTTGAGAATAGACCCGGGGGCCATAGGTTTCACTAGTGGCTTCTCTCATGATCGCAGAATTCTATGGTGGGTGAACAAATTACTGTCGAGCAATTGATATAAAAGCGAACAATTATGAGAATATCTAGGCATGATCATTATATATATATTCATCACATCCGAGACAAGTAGACCGAAACGATTCTCCATCTACTACTATTACTCCACACATCGACCGCTATCTAGCATGCATCTAGAGTATTAAATTCATAAGAATAGAGTAATGCTTTAAGCAAGATGACATGATGTAGAGGGATAAACTCAAGCAATATGATATAAACCCCATCTTTTTATCCTCTATGGCAACAATGCAATACGTGCCTTGCTTCCCCTCTGTCACTGGGAAACGACACCGCAAGACTGAACCCAAAGCCAAGCACTTCTCCCATTGCAAGAACTATAGATCTAGTAGGCCAAACCAAACCTATAATTCAAAGAGACTTGCAAGGATATTATAATCATACATAAAAGAATTCGGAAAAGAAGCAAATATTTCTCGTAGATAATCTTGATCAAAAACCCACAATTCATCTGATCTTGACAAACACACCACAAAAAGATTACATCGAATAGATCTCCTCGAAGACCGAGGAGAACTTGGTATTGAGATCCAAAAAGAGAGAAGAAGCCATCTAGCTAATTACTATGGACCCGAAGGTCTGTGGTAAACTACTCACAACTAACGGTGAGGCAATGGTATTGATGTAGAAGCACTCCATGGAAGATCCCCCCTCCGATGGAGCTCCAGAACAGGCCCCAAGATGGGATCTCACGGGAACAGAAGGTTGCGGCGGTCGAATTAGGGTTTTCTCTGTTACCTCGATGTTTTCAGGGTACATGGGTTTATATAGGAGGAAGAAGTACGTCGGTGGAGCAACATGGGGCCCACGAGGGTGTGGGCGCGTCCAGGGGAGGGGCGCACCCTGGACCGTCGTGGGTACCACGTTTCTCCTCTGCCTTGGTGCTCAAGACACTCGTGAAGATATCGTTCCAAAAATAACTCTCCCGAATGTTTCATTCCGTTTGGACTCCGGTTGATATTCCTTTACTGCGAAACCCTGAAATAGGCAAAAAAACAGCAATCTGCACGGGGCCATTGGGTTAATAGGTTAGTCCCAAAAATAATATAAAAGTGTATGATAAATCCCATTAAACATCCAAAACATCATATATAATAGCATGGAACAATCAAAAATTATAGATACGTTGGAGACGTATCAGGCGCGGAGGCTGTATTGCCATGCGATATTATCCACGACTCACCCCGAGTGCGTACGTACGAAGAGGCAGAAGCCGAGCTGGATCGGCAGGACAACCTTGATGCCCTGGAAGAGGAGCGTGATGTCGCAAAAGCCCGTTCAGCATTTTACCTACAGCACGCTCGAAGATACCAAAGTAGAGAAGTACGAGCCAAGACCTACAACATTGGCGAACTCGTTCTACGTCTACCGGAGAAGAAAAGGGACAAACTCAAGCCCAAATGGAAGGGTCCCTTCATAATTGACGAATTTCTCACCAGAGGGGCGTACCGTCTTTGCGATGCATCAGACAATCGCCTCGAGCCAAACCCCTGGAACGCGGCCAAACTCCGATGATTCTATGCCT
Organism: Secale cereale; assembly: GCA_902687465.1. NCBI lineage: Eukaryota > Viridiplantae > Streptophyta > Magnoliopsida > Poales > Poaceae > Secale > Secale cereale. Next base: position 764,144,687 of record LR738711.1, read on the forward strand.
AGCGCCGAACTCCTTGTTCGTCTCCTTCTCCTCTGTTGTTTCCATTATCTTTTCTCTCTTTTTCGATTACTTTTTTCTTTCTCACTTTAAAAGCTTTCGTACAGCTTGACCGCACACCCATGACGCATACATATTTAAATATGTACGTCCACTATACTTGGGGGCTTCTTGGACAGAAGCTTTTTATTATTATTGCTTGATCATCAAGCTCTTCACATATGAGTATTTTTTTCATATGTACCTTTTCTTCGCCACTATATGCATCAATATGACTTAAGTTTTGGCCAAGCTGGGTTGCCTGGCTCCTGTTCTTATGCCCTACGTTCCCGTTAGTTCGGCTAGGGCATAAAGGGAGCACCTCTTCGATTGTTACTACCGGGTCATCCGGATGTGTACCTCAGACTGGGTGAAGCCGAAAGCTAGCATTCTTAAGGGAATATTCGGTCGGTGAATTAAAGATGTTTTTTGCACTCACTCCATTGTGAGCCCCCAGAAGCTAGACACACTGTGATTTTCACATCACAACTCGGACATGTATACTAATGCATGCACACCCAGGGAAAGGAACCCTTACCGGAACTATTCTCTCTGGAAGATGTTTCTTACAATCTCAATGTAATATAACATAACTAGCCGGATACAACTTGTCTGTTCAAGCAACTATGGCCCCTACGCCTAGTTTTCCATGCATACCCTGGTCTATTCGGCCACGATGGTATTCGGAAATACTCCGCAGCCTCGGGTCTGGAGGTTGAAGCGAAAAGGTCCGCCATGACAAATGCTATACAATTCAGCTAGAGTTCCACATGTCAAGGAAAGTACATAGTCACTTGGACTCAAACACTTCCTCTTCTATACCGTCCAACAGATGGTCTAACTTACAATCCTATTGGGAATATTTGGCGGCCACCTCTACTTGGTCATATACTAAACTAACGGGAATTTCTTCCCCATTCGACCCTAGCGGTCCAACACGGGCCATGTGATTAGGATCTAGCTTGGTATAGCGCGTCTTCACCATGGCCCAGGCCTCTCGCGCACCCTCTTGGCAGGCCGATATCTTCCATAGTCGGATACACCGCCGTGCTCCTTTGAACAACTCTACAAGCTCCTCCATACTTCCTGGAGGGGTGGCGGATGGCCATAGGGCCTTGGCAAAACTCTGCATCGCCTGCCGAGCATGTTCGTACAATTACGACAGCCCTTGCAGCAGATCACTTGATGATTCGGACACCTCCTCTTCAGGAAGGCCCATCAATATACTTGCAATTATAACTATATCAGCTACATTTATCTTCGAACTACTTTAAAATAGTTCAGACACATACTGAATATGCCACCCCATAGCTTCTTATTCTTCTTCACGGAATCGGCTAGCTGGGCTCGCACATCTTTCAATTCTTCACCCAATTTAGCGTTGGAATCTTGTAGCTTGTTTTTCTCCCCTCTGACTCGTGTCAGAACACGCTCGCGTGCAGTGTGTAGCCTTCTCACTTCTCTTTCTCCCTCTTGGGCGATCTTCAACTTCTCTTTAAGTTGATTGGGCGATCCTATTATGCGATCAGCAACAGTATTAGTACAGTTGTTATACAATTATTTTTCCTTGATGGAGGGGAATGTTACCAGAAGATGCATTCTTGCAGTTTTCCAGATTGGTGGTTGCATCGTCTAGCTGGGCCCGACACTGCTGCAGCTCTCGGCCTAGCAGGCCATTCTTCTCTGTAAGGACCTGGTTATACAATGATCCTTAAATCAGTTGTACCAACTGCTTTTAGTCTCGGGGCTACGGGCATAGGGTTATCCTTTTTTGGACAAAGAAAACTTACCTGCACATCTATCAAATTTTGTTTCATGGCTTTTCTAAGCCCATCTCGAGCAGCTCGGACGTATGTGTCACCCGAGCTAAAGGCATTGAATGACTCTTCCGAGAACTTGGGGTCTTGTAAGACAGCCCTGCAACGCCGATGATTAATGGGGCTCTCAACTTCCGAGTTGGTGACGGACATATCTTCCGAACCCTGGGCCAAAGGACAGTCCAGCATTGTTCCCACACCGGCCCCCGTCTCTCCGGCATGATCTAAATCCTGGTTGTCGGGAGCATGACTGGCCGGGCCCTCAGGCACAATTCGGCGAATCCTTTTCCTGTAACAAGACAAACGCACAAGTCATAGTTGGATGTGGCCACTGAAACACATATTTATAAATCCATACCTCTTCGAGGAAGGCTTGGATGTGTCTTCACTGGCCTGCCTCTTCGCAGTCTTGCTTGGCGTGGGAATCAATCTCTTCGGAATCGTCGAACGCCTCCCCTATGGAGCACGAGACAGTGCGGTGGGTGAGGCAAAATAAGAGCACTCTTTTAGAGGAGGTGTCTCTTTATTACTTACATGTGAAGCGGGAAGAAGGCCAGGGTAATCGATGGTGATGGCCACTTATGTGCCATCAAAGATCGTCTGGTAAAACACCCCCTCCGCGAGCGCCACGAATATATCCAGATCCTCTTCAAACCTGGGATCAAGCTCCCGGTTGTGGTTCTCTGGTTGCGGGCCGGGACTATGAAATCCTTCGGTGACCTTTCGCCAGTGCTGTCATAACAAACGGATTAGAAATTTATCAAAGATGATCATGAATTGGAATGAGTAAAACAGACAGGTTGGGGCTTACCCAACTGGGAGGATTGTACATAGAATACCCATCTTTGCGCTTGATGCGAAGAAATTCCTCTTCCTCCCCTTGAACAGCTCGGCCAATATCTTCGCCAGAGCAGCGGGGGTATCCGAACCTTTTCGGCCACAGCGGGAGGCGTCATCCTCTCCATTATAGTGCCACATTGCGAGCCTTCTATATTGAAGCGGCTGAACCCCTCGCAGTATGGAAGTCGCCATAACCCCGACTATTGTGAGTCTGGACTGAGCGAGTATCTTTATCTTGCTCATGAGCTGACGAACTTCCGCGTTGTTATCCTCTTCAGGACTCCGGGGATGCCAACTATGGCGCTTCTTCAACGAAACGCTCGCCAATACAGGAAGACCAATTCGAACTGGGTCGGGAAGTGCGACGTCTTCAATATAGAACCATTCGGAAGGCCATTCTCCAGACGCCTTCCTTGGTGTGCCGGACAGGTATCCGGTGTTGGCAATGCACCATACTTTGGCTCCGCCCACTTCAAATATTGACCTCTCATTATTGCGCGGGACAAGACATAACAACTTTCTCCACAGCTCAAAATGGGCCTCAACGCCCAGAAATAACTCACATAAAGCAACATAACCCGCAATATGAAGAATCGAGGCAGGGGTGAAGTTGTGCAGCTGGAGGCCATAGTATTCCAGAAGCCCTCGGAGGAACGGATGGATTAGAAATCCGACGCCCCTCAGCAAATAGGGGATTAAGAACACTCTCTCTCCCCCAGAGGGATTGGGGAAGTCCTCTGCCTGAGTCCACCATTTAAGGAGGGTAGCCCCGCTCGAACAGGGACCAGATCTGCAGGAGGAAGAAATCCCTGCGTTTGCAGCTTCGCTAAATGACTATGGGATACAAAACACCTCTCCCACTCGCCTTTCTCTAGGCCGGAACTGGAGGAGGAGCTGGGAACGCTAGCCATGTTGGAATGGTTTCTCCAAGCAGTCTCTGGGGATTTTCTATGCGTAGGGCCAAATGGGTCTAAGATCCAATCTCTTTAAATAGGCGCTCTTCCTTGCATGGATGGGGTGCTATTTGCAAAAATACCCTGACCTTCCGCATTCGCTCAACACCTGGAAGACGAAGTTATTTGACGCACAAAAGCCGAGGGGAGCGACATTGGATCAGCGGCCGAATACATTACTTGGAGGTCACCAGAGGAGGAACCCGCCTTGCAATGCCGAAGACAATTCATGTGCCGAACACCTCGTTATTGAAGACTGGATCAGAGGCTAGTGAGGGAGTCCTGGACTAAGGGGTCCTTGATGTCTACTACACAACCTTCTTCTTATAGACGTTGTTGGGCCTCCAAGTGCAGAGGTTTGTAGGACAGTAGCAAATTTCCCTCAAGTGGATGACCTAAGGTTTATCAATCCGTGGGAGGCGTAGGATGAAGATGGTCACTCTCAAACAACCCTGCAACCAAATAACAAAGAGTCTCGTGTGTCCCCAACACACCCAATACAATGGCAAATTGTATAGGTGCACTAGTTCGGCGAAGAGATGGTGATCCAAGTGCAATATGGAAGGTAGATATATGTTTTTGTAAACTAAAAATATAGAAATAGCAAGGTAGCAAGTGGTAAAATTGAGTATAAACGGTAGTGCAATGATAGGAAACAAGGCCTAGGGTTCATACTTTCACTAGTGGAAGTTCTCTCAACAATAATAACATAACTGGATCATATAACAATCCCTCAACATGCAACAAAGAGTCACTCCAAAGTAACTAATAGTGGAGAACAAACGAAGAGATTATGGTAAGGTATGAACCCACCTCAAAGTTATCCTTTCTGATCGATCTATTCAAGAGTACGTAGTAAAATAACACGAAGATATTCTTTTCGTTCAATCTATCATAGAGTTCGTACTAGAATAACACCTTAAGATACCAATCAAGAAAACCCTAATGTCACCTAGATACTCCATTGTCACCTCAAGTATCCGTGGGCATGATTATACGATATGCATCACACAATCTCAGATTCATCTATTCAACCAACACAAAGAACTTCAAAGAGTGCCCCAAAGTTTCTACCAGAGAGTCAAGACGAAAACGTGTGCCAACCCGTATGCATAGATTCCCAAGGTCACGGAACCCGCAAGTTGATCACCAAAACATACATCAAGTGAATCAATAGAATACCCCATTGTCACCACAGGTATCCCACGCAAGACATACTCAAGTGTTCTCAAATCCTTAAGGACTCAATCCGATAAGATAACTTCAAAGGGAAAACTCAATTCATCACAAGAGAGTAGAGGGGGAGAAACATCATCACATCCAACTATAATAGCAAAGCTCGCGATACATCAAGATCGTGCCATCTCAAGAACACGAGAGAGAGAGAGAGAGAGAGAGAGAGAGAGAGAGAGAGAGAGAGAGAGATTAAACACATAGCTACTGATACATACCCTCAGCCCCGAGGGTGAACTACTCCCCCCTTGTCATCGAGGGCGTCGGGATGATGAAGATGGCCACCGGAGAGGGATTGCCCCCCTCCGGCAGGGTGCCAGAACTGCTCTAGATTGGTTTTTGGTGGCAACAGAGGCTTTTGGCGGTGAAACTCCCGATCTATGTTATTTTTCGGAGGTTTTAGTATTTATAGGAATTTTTGGCATAGGTCTCACGTCAGGGGGGTCTCCCGGGCTGTCCACGAGATAGGGGTCGCCACCACTTGGGGTGGGCGCGACCCCACCCTCGTGGGCAGCCCGTGGCTCTCCTGGCCCAACTCTTTTACTTCAGGGGCTTCTTTTGGTCCAGAAAAAATCATCAAAAATTGGCACGTCAATTGGACTCCGTTTGATATTCCTTTTCTGTAAAACCCTGAAATAGGCAAAAAACAGCAATCTGCACTAGGCCTTTGGGTTAATAGGTTAGTCCCAAAAATAATATAAAAGTGTATGATAACGCCCACTAAACATCCAAGCATCATATATAATAGCATGGAACAATCAAAAATTATAGATACGTTGGAGACGTATCAAGCATCCCCAAGCTTAATTCCTGCTCGTCCTCGAGTAGGTAAATGATAAAAACAGAATTTTTGATGTGGAATGCTAACCAACATAATTTTCAATGTAATTTCTTTACTGTGGCATGAATGTTCAGATCTGAAAGATTGAAGACGAAAGTCTATATTGACATAAGAAATAATAATACTTCAAGCATACTAACAAAGCAATCATGTCTTCACAAAATAACATGGACAAAGAAAATTATCCCTACAAAATCATATAGTCTGTCTATGCTCCCTCTTCATCACACAAAATATTCATATCATGCACAACCCCGGTTTCAGCCAAGCACTTGTTTTCATACTCAATTTTTTTTCAAACCTTTCAACTTTCACGCAATACATGAGCGTGAGCCACGGATATAACAGTATGGGTGGAATAGAGTGATGGTTGTGGAGAAGACAAAAAGGAGGAAGATAGTCTCACATCGACTAGCCGTATCAATGGGCTATGGAGATGCCCATCAATAGATATCAATGTGAGTGAGTAGGGATTGCCATGCAACGGATGCACTAGAGCTAAAAATATATGAAAGCTCAACAAAAGAAACTAAGTCGGTGTGCATCCAACTTGCTTGCTCACGAAGACCTAGGGCATTTGAGGAAGCCCATCGTTGGAATATACAAGCCAAGTTCTATAATGAAAATTTCCACAGGGATCCAATGCCCCGCAAAGTCACTTTAAGAGCACATCATCCTAGATCAAGGAGCCTAGTGTCAATTGGGAGGAGATGCCTCTCGCCGAGTTTTAGCTTCGAAGGAAGCTCAACCCCTATGTTTAGCCTAGGGAACACTCAAGGGGCAATGAATTGTTTTGGACCAAGCAACAAAATCTCATCTTCCTTGGTGTGATCAAGGCCAAGCAGAACATCAACATACCCGTTCAGTGGATTGACATGGTGTAACACCCCATATGTGATACCTTCCATTTATGGCAATATAAGAAACTTTGACTTCATCAATTCCATTCTGAGCTCTTCTTTCTTTTCGGGTTCTTCGTTTTGTCATGTGCGTGTGTGCAATTCATTCATGTCATGTTATCATGTGCATTGCATTGAATTCGTGTTGTCACTTGCACCCGGTCCCGCTCGTCTCTTCCCGTTGTCCGTTTCGAGTTCCGACACTCACACACGTGCCCGTGGCACCCCCGAGTTCTTCTTTCATGTGTGGCCGTGTAATGTTGCCGGAATGAGGTGAGACTCGTCGTGCATTGTTGTTTTGGTACGTGTAGGCCGCCTGTAGAGTTTCGTCGCGTTTGGAGTTTGTTTGGTACTCCAACGGTTAACCTAGTGGGCTAAAAGCTCCTCTTCCTTTTGGCCCAAGACCCCTCCACAATAGCCCACTAACCCAGCACAACCACTCCCATCCTCTCGGTCGTCGGATCGTGACCGTGTGGGCGAAAACCGAACCCCATTTGGACCTTCCTAGCTCGCTATGCCTATAAAACAGCCTCCCCTTGTCCATTTCTGGGCGAAAACCCTAACCCGAGCTCCTCCGCGCCGCCGGACGCGTCCGCTCCAGCACCCTCAGCCTCTAAGCGCGCGACACGTGGCAGCGAGCCGCTGGGCTCCTCCGCGCGCCGCCGCCGGCTCGCCAGGCCCGCGCCCGGTCCCCGCGGCCCGGCCGGCCTCCGCCGCCGCCCGCTCCCCCTCCCGCCTCCGCCTCCGCCAACTGCCGTGCCCGCCGGTGCCGGTCGTCGTCGCCGCCGCCGCGGTTCTTCGCCCGGCCGCCTCCCACCGGCGAGCCGCTGCTCCACCGCCTCCCGTCGCTCCGCCGGCCTGCCCCGCCGCCAATCGTCGGCGCCTCGGCCACAGCCCCGTCCGCCGCCGGTCGACGTCTGCGCCGCCGCACCACCACACCACGCCCGCTGCGCCTCCTGCCGGCGGGCTTCCTTCGACCGCCGCCTCCGCCCTCCGCTCCGGCGAAGTTCCGACGATCCCGATCCGGATCTGGTACTGGACCAGATCCAGCAGCTCCACCAACCAAACGCCCCGCTCCGCCCGGATCTCTCCGTCCCGGAACACCTCCGTCCCGCGTTGACTTTCACGGAGGTAAAAATTCCACGAAGTCCCCAGGTTCCGTAATTTTGTTGCCCTCTTTGACATGCAATAACTTCGTGCTCGTAGATCAATTTTGAGCGTGTAATATATAAAATGTTTGTTGAGATGTGCTCTTCATTTTGTTCCACTGTGGCATGCTTGTTTGTGTTCATCTTGATGCCCTAATCATCGTTGCAAGAGTGCTATATGTTTAAAACTGATGATAACTGTAATTTTGTTGCCATGTTTGAGATCTGACAACTTTGTGCATGTTGGTCCAAATGGAGCATATGATATGTCAAAATGTTCATGGTGAAGTGCTCTACATGATGGTTGTTGTAGCATTCATGTTACGTATCGTATTGCCATGTTAATATCTGTTGCAAAAGTGCATGTGGCTGTTAAGTACTGAAACTTGCTGTGAGATGTTGTTTTGACTTGCTCATTGCTATTGATGTGTTTGTCTTCATGTCACATGTCAATATGTTTTAGAAGATCATTCATATGGTCTTTGCTGTGGTGTAATCCACTTTCCATGATATGCCTTGAGGTGACTTAAACAAGCTTGTAAACATGCCATGCCAATGTTGCTGTTTTATACTTAGTGAAAAAACTGCTAAGTCTGGAATCTGTTAAACCTGATGCTATGTTTGCTTGATGCCTCACTCAAATCCATGCTTGTTTTAGTATGTCAAATGATCATGTCTTGTTATCCATGTTATGCTCTATCCATCCATGCCCTTATTTGCATATATGGCCTGTTGTAGCTTATTTATTTCTTGCTCTGAAGTTGCTATAAATTTACCTGTCGGATTTTTATCAGCATGATCAATTTGGTGAAGCTTGTTGTTATTGATCCATGCCTCCAATGGAGTTGCTCCAGTGGAGTTGTTGGATGTATGCTATGTCTATTACATGTTCATGATCTTTATATACTTAGTGGAGTTGATATGCATGTTGTTTTATGCCTCTGAAGGCAACATCGTGATGATGTTTTAGCCTTCCCAGATTTTGACTAAGTCTGGATAAATTTATTGCAACTTGCCATGCTTAGTTAATTGTGTTCCAGTAGGTTTTTGGGTGTGTTATAATTTCATGCTTGTTCAGTATCATGTCTATATCACATCCATGCCCTTTGTCACCATGTTTGAGTGCTATAGCATAATTATGTCTTGCTCCAAAGTTGCCATGTTGTTGTAAACTGCAGTTTTGTGTGAATATAGTTTTGCTTGCCATTTGCAAACCGTGCGTCTGTTTCCGGTGATCTTTTTATCGATTTCAACCGAAATCTTCCCCTCTATCCAGTGGCTTGCTGGGTTTTCCAAGATGAGGCCTTCTCCATCATCTTCTCCTTAGGCTCAAGTGCTTCCACATGCATACACACATCATACTTGCATCCCCTGTTTTGACTTGCATCATGTTGATTGTGCATTGCACCTTGTTTGATATTGTGTCATGTTGTGTTCTTGTGTTGAGTAGAGCCGGGAGCCGATTCGGAGTATGAGGTTCTTACCGAGGTTGAGTTTGAGGAGCATGGTTATGTTCCCTCCATGGAATCAACAAGCAAGATGACCATACCCAGATATCAATACTATCCTTGCCTATGCTAGATGTCTCGCTCTTTAGATATTGCCTCGATGCCTATGTCTGTTTGTCAGCCATCCTATTGTTGCCATGAAACTCTTTAACCACCATCCTAGCACACCATTGTTTGGCTAGGTACGCATCACTCAGCCCCTCTTATAGCGTTGTTAGTTGCAGGCGAAGACTTGAAGATTCTTGCTTCATGATGAAGTTATTGTTGGGATATCACAATATATAAACTGTTAAACTAAATCATCGATATATTGGTAATAGGTGGAAGGCTAAGCCTCTTGCTTGGTGTTTTGTTCCACTCGTGCCGCCCTAGGAACCATAAACCGGTGTTATGTTTCTTGATTATGCGTTCCTAACACGGTTGGGGTTATGGGACCCCCTCGATAACCCGCTTAGCGCTAAAGCTTTTCCAGCAAGGCCCGACATTGGTTTTACATTTGCCTAATATCTAAAACTTTCATAGGGACTAGCTATCCCGAGGACTTAATTAACAACCCCGGGCCAGTGCTCCACATGTGTGTTGGTCCAACCTAGAGCAGCTTGTGGCACCGCCACTTGGAAACTTGGGGTATTTGGATGCTGTAACCATAGCTCATCCGGTCGTGGCATGAGACTAGATACGCTCGGCTACTGTCAGGGTGTCGGCACACTGGGAGGTCTTGCTGGATTAGTTTTACCTTTGTCGGAATATCTTGAGCACAGGATTCCGAGAATACTCGGGTCTTCCCACCTTGGAGTTGCGACTCCGCAGATCGTGAGCTTGTGATGGGCCAAGTTGGGACACCCCTGCAGGGTTTGATCTTTCGAAAGCCGTGCCCGCGGTTATGTGGCAGATGGGAATTTGTTAATATCCGGTTGTAGAAAACTTGACACTATGTTCATAATACACTACCAGCGCGAGTAACCGTGATGGTCTCTTTCCGAAGGGGTTCGGGAAGTGAACACGGTGGGGTTATGATTGACGTGCTTAGTTAGGATCACTTCGTTATCACTTTGACGATCGTAGGCACTATCTCTTCTCGCTCTAAACACGTAAGCTAGTGCTAGTGCTGCTGCAACCTTATTTTCAGCCTTGTTCCACACCCAAGGCTCTGATAGTATTGCTACCCGGGATCGGGATTGATGAGTCCTCTGTGGCTCACAGATTCTACACAACACCAGATGCAGGTACCGATGAGAACTACCCAGGTGGTGGTTCAGAGTTGTATTGGGAGTTCGATGAAGAGCGTGGGCGATACTACGTGTCTTATCCCGACGATCAGTAGTAGCTTCTACTAGGGCGATCAGGCCTTGTGTTGCTTTAATTATGGTATCTTTCATTTGGATCTTCGTCCGTAGACGGTCTCTGATGTTATTGGATGATGTATGTTAATGTATTACATTGTGTGACGTGGCGAGTGTAAGCCAACTACTCTCTTACAATTTCATCCCTCTTTTACATGAGTTGTGCAAAGATACCATTCTTGAGATCATTCTAGTATGAGATTATGCCTTTAAGTTGTGCCTCAACACATGGGAGGTATAATCTCATACTCGACATTACAAGTTGGTATCAGAGCCGACCCTCACGGTTACACGGATGTTTGCGGACAGTTTGCAGTCATGTTGTGCATGACGTTTGTGACTCATCGTGGCACACGGCAGTGCACATGCGCTGTCCTGGAAGCACAGACGTTTCTTCCAAGAGTGAACGTTCCTGTGGCCCGACGAGGACGTCGGTTCCTCTGAGTGGGGGTGTATTTGATAGCCTGGCTTATTAGGGATGATAGACTACGCATATCAGTAAGGAATTCCTTCTTTTCCGGGAGCCCATTTAGATAGAACTCCAAACTTAAGCGTGCTCAGCTTGGAGTAGTTTCAGGATGGGTGACTGACTGGGAAGTTGCTCCCGGGTACGCACGAGTGAGGACAAAGTGCGCAGAAAAGACTAGTATTGATATGTGGGGCCAGTCTAGATCCCGCCAGGAGTAACGACCATCGGCGGGTGTGTCCGGGGCGTTACAAGTTGGTAATCAGAGCCTTCTCCGACCTAGGAGCCCCCACTGATTGATCGAATCATTGACGGTTGAGTCTAGGCACACACTTGAAAATGTTTTGAGTCCTATATATATATATATCGGAGAGTAGGATTTCTTTTACTCCTCATCCCTTTATCACTCTGGTGAGGACTCCTGACGATGTTCCATCTCTTCTACTCTCAAAAATTCACTATTTTTTTAGGATCACGCGAGTGTTGTTTGGATTGTTCTGATATCTTTGTGACGAGAACATTGTTCTCGCCGCCTCCTGTCATTTAGGGGTTGTGGCAGTGTCCCGGGGAGTTGAGCTCCGAGGTGTTGTCGTCACAAATCGATCGCAGCAGTTCTAGAATACTTAAGACGGCCGACATCGAAAAATCTTCTATACGGTTAGTGGTAAGATAACCCCGACATCACCCAGTACTAGGGAGGTAGTTCGGGAGTATTGCCACAGCTTGTATAGCAGATGTGTTTCGAAGGTCCGAGGTAAACGGTTTCCGAAAATGACTGGTTATGTGTTGAATGATGGATACAGCTGGATGTAGGATTAGAGTTGAGTGCGCGGTGCTTCCCCTGTATCCCCAACACCCGATTGCACAACCGGAAACCTTCGGAAATTAATAGGTGGGTTCATCTAGTAGCTCGTAGGCATTCTTCCAACGAGTGCATGATATGGAGTTCGGGGTTCAACATCAAGTTCGTTGTGCATTGCACCTTGTTTGATATTGTGACGTGTTGTGTTCTTGTGTTGAGTAGAGCCGGGAGCCGATTCGGAGTACAAGGTTCCTACCAAGGTTGAGTTTGAGGAGCAAGGTTACGATCCCTCCATGGAATCAACACGCAAGATGACCATACCCAGATATCATTACTATCCTTGCCTATGCTAGATGTCTCGCTCTTTAGATATTGCCTCGATGCCTATGTATGTTTGTCAGCCATCATATTGTTGCCATGAAACTCTTTAACCACCCTCCTAACAAACCGTTGTTTGGCTAGGTACGCATCGCTCAGCCCCTCTTATAGTGTTGTTAGTTGCAGGCGAAGACTTGAAGATTCTTGCTTCATGATGAAGTTATTGTTGGGATATCACAATATATAAACTGTTAAACTAAATCATCTATATATTGGTAATAGGTGGAAGGCTAAGCCTCTTGCTTGGTGTTTTGTTCCACTCATGCCGCCCTAGGAACCGTTAAAACGGTGTTATGTTCCTTGATTATGCGTTCCAGCAAGGCCCGACATTGGTTTTACATTTGCCTAATAACAAAAACTTGCATATGGACTAGCTATCCCAATGACTTAATTAACAACCCCGGGCCAGTGCTCCACATGAGTGTTGGTCCAACCTAGAGCAGCTTGCGGCACCGCCCCTTGGCAACTTGGGGTATTTGGATGTTGTAACCATAGCTCATCCGGTCATGGCCTGAGACTAGATATGCGCGGCGACTGTCAGGGTGTCGGCACGCCAGGAGGTCTTGCTGGATTAGTTTTACCTTTGTCGGAATATCTTGAGCTAAGGATTCCGAGAATACTCGGGTCTTCCCACCTTGGAGTTGTGACTCCGCAAATCGTGAGCTTGTGATGGGCTAAGTTGGGACACCCCTGCAGGGTTTGATCTTTAGAAAGTCGTGCCCGCGGTTATGTGGCAGATTGGAATTTGTTAATATCCGGTTGTAGAAAACTTGACACTATGTTCATAATACACTACGAGCATGAGTAACCGTGATGGTCTTTTTCCGAAGGGGTTCGGGAAGTGAACACGGTGGGGTTATGATTGATGTGCTTAGTTAGGATCACTTCGTGATCACTTTGACGATCGTTGGCACTTTCTCTTCTCGCTCTAAACACGTAAGCTAATGCTAGTGCTGCTGCAACCTTATTTTCAGCCTTGTTCCACACCCAAGGCTTTGATAGTATTGCTACCCGGGATCGGGATTGCTGAGTCCTTCGTGGCTCACAGATTCTACACAACACCAGATGCAGGTACCGATGAGAACTACACAGGTGGTGGTTCAGAGTTGTATTGGGAGTTCGATGAAGAGCGTGGGCAATACTACGTGTCTTATGCCGACGATCAGTAGTGGCTTCTACTAGGGGCGATCAGGCCTTGTGTTGCTTTAATTATGGTATCTTTCATTTGGATCTTCGTCCGTAGACGGACTCTGATGTTTTTGGATGATGCATGTTAATGTATTACATTGTGTGACGTGGCGAGTGTTAGCCAACTACTCTTTTACAATTTCATCCCTCTTTTACATGAGTTGTGCAAAGATACCATTCTTGAGATCATTCTAGTATGAGATTATGCCTTTAAGTCGTGCCTCGACACGTGGGAGGTATAATCTCATACTAGGCATTACACATGGCGGATCTGAGGAAGAACCAGGCATATTTCCGTGAGCATCTGGACTTGGTGGAGCAGTTTGATATTGATGAGATCATCTCATTCCAACTTGACTATGACCTGGAACTTGGGGCTCAGTTTTTTGGTTATGTCCATTTCCACTCGGATGAGAAGCAGAGCATGACTTGGATGACCAAGGGAAAGAGGATGTGTGCTACGTGGAAGGAGTTCATGGATCTGTTGCATGTTCATGATGAGGGGCTATATGAGCCCGTTGGTGTCCGCCAGCATGCCAACCTAGAGTCTGCTTCCAAGAACAAGCTTCAACCATTCCTTGTTGAGATGGTGCTACCCAATGGCAAGAAATAATATGTGCTGACCCGTTCCTTGACATCATGCACCGAATCTTCCGCAACTCTATTTTTCCTCAGATGGGCGACAAGGACAAGGTGCATTCCTATCTTGTGGACATGATGCCCATATGTGAGGAGGCACGTCATCAGCAACCTAGCCCACTTGATGTATCTCACATCATGTGGTGTGAGCTTCAGTCTGCGATGTTCAATCGCAAGTTCCCCATCTATGGACCATATTTGCACCTCCTAATTCAGAAGACGTGGGAGAAGCTGTTTCCAGGTGAGGCGTGTATTGCCCCTGGTTGGATTCATCATGAGCCCATCAAGCTACATAAGAAGAACAAGTGGGATAACACCACTACCAGGGCCGAGGCAGAGGCCGCCCGCATGGATGTGGATGATGATGTGATTAAGGAGGAGGAGGAGGAGGAGGAGGAGGAGGACAGTCATGAGGATTATGAGCCTCCTTCTACTGAGCCATATTGGGCTAAGAAGCTGAAGCACCGGGTGAAGTCTCTGTTCTGCATGTACGCTAAGGGGCAGTACCAGACTCACGTGGCTCAGAAGGAGAGTCGCCAGCACGACAAGCGGATTCTGAGAAAGCTTTTGATAATGTCTCAAGTGGGTCTGAGAAGACCATCACTCCTGAGGATGCTTGGATGGAGAAGAAGGGCTATCAGTGGGCTGAGTCAGATGAGGAGTCCATTCCTGCTGCCACCTCAGAGGAGTTTACTAGGTGATCTCTTCAGTGGGAGATACCAGCTGTGTCTTAGGTGTGCTCTCTATCTTTTTGGTGCCTCGATGCCAAAGGGGGAGAGAGTGTAGGATTTTCGAGTTTTTTGTTGTCTCTTTGGTTTCACTGAACCTCGTCGTTGCTTTGGTCTGGTTTTCTTTATTTGCGTGTGAGACCAGGAGACTTATTCTATCATATGGTGTGAGACATATTCCTTCACTCTTATCCTTTACTGTCAAGTATGATTAGTAGCTTGTGAGGTTATTTTATTGTGTGCCCTTATCTTAATGCTCACATGCTATACCTTGCTTCTTTGCTTAGTGTCACTTTTCTTGTTGCAAGGATCGCCTTGTCTATAAAATATAGGGAGGGTGTTGATCCTAGTATGTGTGTTTTGTAGTCCAAAGCATATCTACAGAATGCACTCATCTATGGGGAGCCTGTTGATATTTTATAGATTTTGGGTTTGCTTATGCTCATTATATATCTCTATTTGCAAATCACCTATTGTCATCAATCCACCAAAAAGGGGGAGATTATAAGGGCATATTTCTCCCTAAGTGGTTTTGGTGATTGATGACAATGCTTTTGCGGACTAATCATGTGCATTGAGCATTTAAGATATTTCATGTCTAGGCACAAGACGATTCAGTGCCCCTCGGAGTCTATCGAAGATGGCTATTCTCTACGTTTCCTTTTGGTGAATTTGAGTCGTAGGAAAGCCGTACTATTAAGAGGGGGTCCGCTTCGAAAAGGTTAGGGTGGAACCATCACATACACATATGTTCATTTGCACCACCTTTCCTTCACTTCGATGGAGCACCATCAGTTTATCCGTACCTTTGCAATTCGAAGGCTACCAAGGGCTAAAACCTGTGTGGCTTGCGGTAGTACCACTCACCGGAGTAGTAGTACCACAGGGGACAGTGGTAATACCACTCTAGCGAGCGGTGGTACCGCTTCCTCAAGCCCTGACGCAGTCGCTCGTGGTAGAAGGCGCGGATGTAAGTTTTTTACATCCGCCCCCACGCGGTAGTACCACGATCCCGGTCGGGTACTACCGTGCCGGACTTTTGCACAGGTCCTCCCTTAGCGGAAGTAGGTACGGAAGTAATTTTTTGCATCCGTGCCTCCTCTACGGCTAGTGTTGCCTGCCTTACAATAGTACCATAGGGGTGCACGGTAGTACCGCTCGTTGCCCTGTGCAACAGGCCTACCTCTGGCCAGTACCACACTTGCGGTAGTACCGCAACCGGCAGCGGTAGTACTGCCTCGTGCGGGCTGAGTGAGGGGATAACAGTTGGATCTTTTCCCTAAGAAGAGCACCTCTTTCCTCCCCAAGCACCATTGTTGATCAAACCTCCATTTTCACATGATCTCTCTCCCTAGCCAATCAAACTTGTCGATTTTCTAGGGATTGGTTGAGAAGGCCCCGATCTACACTTCCACCAAGAGAAATTTGATTCCCCCCACTAATCCCTTGTGGATCTTGTTACTCTCGGGTGTTTGAGCACCCTAGACGGTTGAGGTCACCTCGAAGCCATATTCCATTGTGGTGAAGCTTCATGGTGTCGTTCGGAGCCTCCAATTAAGTTGTGGAGGTAGCCCCAGCCATGTTTGTGAAGGTTCAGTCGCCGCCTTCAAGGGCACCAATAGTGGAATCACGACATCTTGCATTGTGTGAGGGCGTGAGGAGAATACGGTGGCCCTAGTGGCTTCTTGGGGAGCATTGTGCCTCCACACTGCTCTAACAGAGACATACTTCTTATCAAAGGGAAGGAACTTCGGTAACACATCCTCGTCTCCACCGTCTCCACTCTTGGTTATCTCTTACCTTTACTTGTGCAAGCTTTATTGTGTTGTATCCCTTGCTTGCTTGTGTGCTTGTTGTTGTTGCGTCATATAGGTTGCTCATCTAGTTGCACATCTAGACAACCTATTTTGATGCTAAGTTTAATTTGGTCAAGGAAAGCTAAAAATTGTTAGCTCCCGCATTCAGATTCGGGCCCCCCTACTAGACTGTCCTCGTGGATAACCAAAGGCCCGGACTGGGGGTCCGCCACCCACGTGACCATGTTGCAAAAGCACGTCATCAGTGTGATGGAGACCGGTGTGAAGCTAGTTTATGTCATCCAGATCATGCTCAACCGTCGGATCCTCCTCTACCAGGAGAGGGATAAGCCGATGTGGGAGTACGAGCCCAAAGACCCAGCCACCGTGAAGCACCTCTTCGATATGACCCATGATAAAATATGGGCCCTGTTATTCAAGCCTCAAGAGGATTGGTCGGTCGAGGGAAAAGACATCAGCCTCGACGTCACGAACCCAGCGAAGGAGGTGAGCGGCATTTTATTATTAATATGTGTTCGGATATTGACACTACATATGATCCTCTATGCGGATTCTTCAGGGCTGGGTCAATAAGGCCAAGAACATCAGCAGCACGACGCCGCTGCTCGAAGAGCTCTGATCAGAGCAGCTAGAGAATGTTAGTCGTGGTGCCTTACAAGGCGCCTGACAAGAAGAGCAAGAAGAAAGAGGTACAGGAGGCCAGGCAGGGCCTCTGTCACAGAGCTCGTCCGGACACTAGGTCTCGAGATGCAACAGCCTCGTCCGCACAAGATGGGGATGAGGAAGAGGAGGAAAGCACCTCCTCATACTCTAGGAAAAAGGCGTCGTCCAAGGACGTTGAGGAGGTTCAACCCCCACAAGCCCTCAAGAGGTAGTACCGGCCTAAGCTGGTTCTGCCTGACAGCTCGGACGAGGAGTCCGAGGTGTCCAAAGAGGTTCCCAAGAAGGGTCCCAGGTTCAAGCCTCTGGCCAGCAGGTACGGAGCAGGTACCTTTAATTCACATTGTTTTTGGCAATTCTTTATGTTCAGGAGCTAACTTTTCAAAATCGCATCCCTCCACGTGACCACCCTACCATGTAGACCTAGAAGGGGACGTCTCCGCGAGCCGAACTGGCGGATAGCAGGTCCACGTCATGCTCTGCACCTCCCCTGATCCCTGAAGGGGCCAGGGAGGTGTTGTCCCGAAGGACCCCTCCTCCCAAGGAGGAGGTCGACACCATCATGGCTGAGTTGACACCTCGGTCACTAAAGACCAAGAGGACGCGTCCCTCTTGGCTGGTGCGGGAAGGTAGTCTGGATCATCCGGATCCCATCAGCCATCCGCTCTTGAGCCCCCGAGGCCCTTGACGGAGCAACCTGTCCCTTCCAGAGAGGAAGGGGCGGAGAGCCGACGCTAGTACCGAACACCCCTAAACGGGCAACATCTGACTGGCCGGACGTGTTGGAGGAGTTGGTGGACAACCCCGTCATCGTTGATGGGCACTGCACTCTTATGAGTGCGGTCATGCAGGGTGTTCGGTCCATCCAATCCGGACTGAACGACGATGTCCAAGGCCTACTGACAGGCTTTGAGGTAAGTCAAGTAATACTCTCTTCTTATAGATTGGATCAAGCCCTTAGTTTAAGTATGACCTATCCATAGTAGCCCCGAGACTCTGCATGTTTTGTAAAGCAAACCTACGAAGGATCCAATTCTAGAGACCATTATTTGAAGTGGCGTGAATTTTTGAATGTCACTGGCATATTCTCTGGCTGCGGCTTCTAATGCTACGGCACTAGAGGAGATGGATCGGAAGCTCGAGCATTCCGATAAAGAGCTTGATCTTGTCGAGGCGCAAGGTAAGGCCTTTGCGAAGATGTGTAATTGCTTAGTGTCGGGTATTGATGATCCGAACTATGTGCTAAATTTTAATGTGATGATTTTATAGTTGCCGCCTCCGAGGTCGAGGGCTAGAAAGAGGCCTTGAATAATGTCAAAGCAGAGGCGGCCACGAAGAAGGCGGTCGCTGACAATGCGATGGCCGAGCTCGAGAAGGCCAAGCTCACTGGTGAGTAGCACGAGGCTCAAGTAGCCGAGGTGCAATTGCAGATCAAGGATGTCATCAAGAAGCTTGAGGCCCTTGAGAAGGAGCAGCGGGAGCGATCATCCCGGCTGTCCAAGGCGGAGAAGGAGCTCCAGGAGGCGAGGACCAAAGTGCAAGGTGTCCAGGAGGAGCTCTACCAAGTCGCGCATATTGCAAATGGTAAGAAATACTTACTGTAGAGTGTGTTTGGAGGGAACCGGTTCTTCCTGCTGACGCGGGTCTAGCGTTCTACAGGTGTCTTCACCGAGCTTTCGAAGAGTGTGGCGGCAGCCATGGAGCATTATGCCGCTCACGAGGAGGACTCCGAGCAACGGTTGTTCTTGTCATAGTTTCCAGCCTTCGAGCATCCTCCCCTCCTTGGCAACCAGATGAAGCAGCTGATGGAACTACATCGGAAGTCTGAGCTGGCGCTGAAGGATCTGTGTGTCCAGCTGTGGCAGGCCGAGCCAATCCTGGAGAGCTACTTTGGCTTAGTGTAGAGGCTGCGGGACGCACCACTCTGCATTGACACCGTGAAGTGATCGGCATGCCTTGAGGGGGCTAGGCTCGTGTTTGCCAAGACCATGCATGGTGCACTGGCCGAAGATCAACCTGATGGACATGGCCACTGGTCCTCCGCCCAAGGGAAAGGATCATCGCCGCCCGGAGCTATATTATGGGCAGGTGATGAACGGTGCGCGGGCAATAGAGGGCCAATGTTCAAAAGATGTAATGTTTGAGTGACTATGTTAAATTTGTATCAATTGGACCCTTATGTTTTATGATGCATGACTTATTTTGTCTAGCCGTTTTTTTTAATTTTGACTCATGTGCGGCCATATGTTTATTTTGAAAGCTACCAGTCATCGGCTTCAGTCCCCAAGTGAATATCATGAGGGGTGTTTGGTGCCACACTGCTACCCTTACCCAACATATTGGAACCCGGAGGCGGTAGTGCATGAGCCAAACTAGGCAATCAAACTATTATGTTTTATCGCTTTCACTTAGCCTTAGGAGCTTGATTGTGGGGGCTAGTGACTAGCCCCCCGTGACATACTTGGGGGACTATACATGTCTGTTCTGATCACGCGGTTTGTGTTAAGATGAACCCTTCATGTGGCCAACGATTTTTAAAGTCAAACCTCGTCATCGGATCGCTGACCAGTTCGAGCTTACTATGATGGTCAGTTTCCGGCTTTATCCACCTGAGGTGCTTGACTGGGCTAGCCAGAAGCGCATTCGCAGGGGTTCTCCCTTTACCCTCTTAGCCGAACGTGCAGAACATAAGGGGTAAACGCAGGAGCCGGGTAACCCATCTATGGAAACATAGTTCGGAACTTGATGCATATAGTGCAATATCCGAGATGCCAAACACTATACAGGAGGCGGTGTCGGACTTCTTATGTAGAGATGATGATGAAATCAGACTCTTTTAGAGTGAATTGTATCATTATGATGGGCTATTCGAAGAGTGAGTGGGGAATCAGAGTGGAAGGAGAAAAATCACAAGATGCGTAGAACACCATAAAGGGTGTTTTTTATTATTTCTCATAGGCTCACGACATCGAACCGTACAATTCGAACTAGCAAGTCATTGAAAAAATAGTTTTACAGAGTAAAGGTTTACATAGGGCCTTGATGCGTGAGTCGAAGCCTCAATTGTGCCATGTTGCACGTCTGCCCCTTTGCTTCTAAGAGGTAGGGTTGGGACCTTCAATAAAACCATAAGGGGGGTCCTGCCGATGAAGCTTAATGCTAGGGGGACTTTTGGAATTTCCCCTCGTACCATACGAAGACAAGGTGGTTCCATGGTTTGGGGTATCTGAACATAAGGTGCGGGTCTACTGATGTAGGCCTCGCAGCTGCCCATAGTGTCTTGAGCGCAAAATTGTGCTGACGGGGCACATGGAGCGCGAAGATTTTGGGCGTGCTGTGAGGCACGCATCCCTATTTGCGGAGAATTCATGCAAGTTCCGATGACGGGAAACAGGTTTGCACCTGTTTGCTATTGTCACCGGTCTTGACGACGGGTTTGTATCGGGGCCTATACAGGCCGGCTTCTTCAGCCGCAAGGGCTGCAGTATGCTCTTCAGTCCGAAGTGAGCGTTCTGTATTACCGTTGATGGTTATGATGCCCGAGGGTCCGGGAATCTTCAACCTAAGGTACACGTAATGTGGAACGAAGAAAGCTAGAAAGCTCAATTCCATGCTTTAAACCTCTAGTCCACGGGTCGGTGAACAAATGGGTTTTGGGAAATAGAGAACATGGACTCGATTGAACAAAGGAGGCACCGGAATGAATAGCCCACTTGTTTCGGGAAAGAATGAATGGGACTGAGCGACTCGAGTTACTAAGCGACCTCCACTCTTCGACTCGAGCTTTCGCTTATGCATTTCTCTTGTTTTGATTTATTAGCTTTTTAGGGAAAGAAGAGGGTCTGAAATACAACTATGTCTACGAGTGCCGCGAATGAACCTTCGGTTCTTCCCAAGAACAAGGAGACACGAACTAAATAACTCGTATCAGGCTACAGGAATCATTAACGGGAAGAAGGAACTAGTGAGGCTTTCGTTGGTCAAACAATATGCCCTCCTCACTTGAGGAGAGTGAAGGTCATGACTTATTGAAGCAGAACATCAATTGGCCAAGCGAAGGGGAACTCCTTTCATCGGTAACTATTGAATTGCGAATTTAGCGAACGTTGTTCGGTCGAGGAGGACGTGATAGTCGCTGCGAAAAGGTGCAATGTCGAAGATCAAGTCCTCGCTTCGGAAGTTGTCTGGAGAGCCGAACACGAATTCAAGCATCACTGTGCCCGTGCAGTGGGCCTCTACTCCCGGAATGACCCCCTTGAAGGTGGTGTTACTGGGTTTAATTCTTGACGGGTCGATCCCCATCTTCCTCAATATGTCTTCGTATATCAAACTGAGGCTACTACCTCCGTCCATGACGACTCTGGTCAGGTGGAATACATCGATGATCGGGTCAAGCACCAAGGCTGCCAACCCTCCATGATGTATGCTGGTTGAGTGATCCCTGCGATCGGAAGTGATCGGGCAGGCTGACCATGGGTTAAAGTTTGGCACCACGGGGTCGACGTCATATAAATCCTACACCGCTCGCTTCCTCTCCTTCTTCGATATGTGGGCTGCGTAGATCATGTTTATCGTTTTGACCTCGGAAGGGAAAGGCTTATGGCCTCCACTGTTCGGCCTGTGGGGATCCTCATCGTCCTTGCTTCATTGGATTTTTCCAGAGTCTTCGGCTATGAGCTTGTCGACCTGTTTTATCACCCAATAGTTATGGTTGGAGTGGTTGGCAGGCTTCTCCGACGTGTCGTGGATCTGGCAGGGTCTATCCACAATTGCATCTAATCTGGACGGGTCGTCGCCGTTGCCATTAGTGGTTTTCTTTCGGGATCTAGATTTCATGTTTCAGAATCCATCATTTACTGCCGTATCCTCACCACCGTCATCGTTGTGGTGACGTTTGTTCTTGTTGCGTCGTGGCTTTCCGTTTCCATCCCGAACCTCGGAGGTGTCGTGTGTGTCTGGGTTGGTGTTCTGTCGAGCAAGCCAACTATCCTCTCTCGTGCAAAAGCGGATCCTGAGAGAAGTAAGGGCTACCATCGTCCTTGGCTTGTCATGGCCGAGCTGTCGCACAAGCCATTCATCCTTGACACTATGCTTGAAAGTGGACAAGGCCTCAGCGTTCGGACAGTCGACAATCTGGTTTTTCTTAGTCAAGAATCGGTTCCAGAATTGTTGGGAAGACTCCTCGGGCTGTTGGGTGATGCAATTTAGGTCATCCGTGTCCGGGGGCCGAACGTAGGTACCCTGAAAGTTCGCTGGAAAAGCGTCCTCAAGCTCTTCCCAACAGCCTATAGATTCCTCGGGAAGGTTGTTCAACAAGTGCCGAGCTGGTCCTTTGAGCTTTAGTGGCAGATATTTAATGGTGTGGAGGTTATCTCCTCACGCCATGTGGATGTGGAGGAGGAAATCCTCTATCCATACGGCCGGGTCCGTGGTTCCATCGTATGGTTCAATGTTTAAAGGCTTCAACCCTTTTGGGAATTGGTGTTGCATCACCCTCTTCGTCAAGCACAAGGGGTGTGCGGCGCCCCGAGCTTGAGCTATGTCGCGTCAGAGGTCTTCGGTCATCTGAATTCGCTACTGCTACCGAACTCTATTGTTCCGGTCTAGCCAGTCGTAATATCCTTACCGGTGAGCGTGTAGGTCTTCTCTTGGTCCATAGATGGACCTCGTATGGCCTCCCTAAGCATCTAGGTCGTGGCGAAGGTCGTATTTGTAGGCTGTACACGCTTCTTCCTAGCCATAACGGCGTGGTGGTGCGGTGGGGTGCTTGGCCTCGTCAGTTTCGCTGTCCTACCCTCTAGGGGGCGGTGCCACTTCTCGAGCTTGCGTTGTATTCCCTCGAAGAGGAAAGGGTGATGCAGCACAGTAGCGTAAGTATTTCCCTCAGTTTTTGAGAACGAAGGTATCAATCTAGTAGGAGACCACACGTGTGTCCCTCGCACCTGCACAAACAAATAAGAACTTTGCAGCCAACCGATAAGGGGCTGTCAATCCCTTCACGGTCACTTACGAAAGTGAGATCTGATAGATAGGATAGTATGATATTTTTGGTATTTTTCATATAATAACAGAAAGTAAATAAAGCAAATAAGCAACGGCAGTAGAAATTGAAGTAAAGTAATATGATAAAGATAGACCCAGGGGCCATAGGTTTGACTAGTGGCTTCTCTCATGGTAGCAGAATTCTATGGTGGGTAAACAAATTACTGTCGAGCAATTGATAGAAAAGTGCATAGTTATGAGAATATCTAGGCATGATCATTATATGTAGGCATCACATCCGTGACAAGTAGACCGAAACAATTCTGCATCTACTACTATTACTCCACACATCGACCGCTATCCAGCATGCATCTAGAGTATTAAGTTCATAAGAACAGAGTAATGCTTTAAGCAGGATGACATGATGTATAGCGATAGACTCAAGCAATATGATATAAACCCCATCTTTTTATCCTCGATGGCAACAATACAATACGTGCCTTGCTACCCCTGCTCTCACTGGGAAAGGACACTTCAAGATTGAACCCAAAGCCAAGCACTTCTCCCATTGCAAGAACTATAGATCTAGTATGCCAAATCAAACCAATAATTCGAAGAGACTTGCAAGGATATTATAATCATACATAAAAGATTTCAGAAAAGAATCAAATATTGTTCATAGATAACCTTGATCTTAAACCCACAATTCATTGGATCTTGACAAACACACCGCAAAAATAATACATCGAATAGATCTCCTCCAAGATCGAGGAGAACTTTGTATTGAGATCCAAAAAGAGAGAAGAAGACATCTAGCTAATAACTATGGACCCGAAGGTCTGTCGTAAACTACTCACAACTCATTGGTGATGCTATGGTGTTGATGTAGAAGCACTCCGTGGTAGATCCCCCCTCCGGCGGAGCTCTGGAACAGGCCCCAAGATGGGATCTCACGGGAACAGAAAGTTGCAGCGGTGGAATTAGGGTTTTCTCTATTGCCTCGATGTTTTCAGGGTACATGTATATATATAGGAGGAAGGAGGGCATCGGGGGAGCCAGAGGGGGCCCATGAGGGTGGGGGCACACCCTGGACCCTCGTAGCCACCTCCTTCGTTCCCTCGCGTGTACTCATAGACTTCTTGGTAGATACGGTTCCAAAAATAACTCTCCCGAAGGTTTTATTCCGTTTGGACTCTGTTTGATATTCTTTTTCTGTGAAACTCTGAAATAGGCAAAAAAACAGCAATCTGCACTAGGCCTTGGGTTAGTAAGTTAGTCCCAAAAATAATATAAAAGTGTATAATAAAGCCCATTAAACATCCAAAACAGAATATATAATATCATGGAACAATCAGAAATTATAGATATGTTGGAGACGTATCAAGCATCCCCAAGCTTAATTCATGCTCGTCCTCGAGTACGTAAATGATAAAAACAGAATTTTTGATGTGGAATGCTAACTAACATAATTCTCAATGTAATTCTCTTTGTTGTGGAATGAATGTTCAGATCTGAAAGATTCAAGATAAAAGTTCACATTGACATAAAAATAATAATACTTCAAGCATACTAACAAAGCAATCATGTCTTCTCAAAATAACATGGCCAAAGAAAGTTCATCCCTACAAAATCATATAGTTAGGCTATGCTCCATCTTCGTCACACAAAATATTCCAATCATGCACAACCCTGGTTTCAGCGAAACACGTGTTTCATACTTTAATTTTTTCAAACTCTTTCAACTTTCACGCAATATATGAGCATGAGCCATGGACATAGCACTATGTGGAATAGAGTGGTGGTTGTGGAGAAGACAAAAGAAGAAGATAGTCTCACATCAACTAGGCGTATCAATGGGCTATGGAGATGCCCATCAATAGATATCAATGTTAGTGAGTAGGGATTGACATGCAACGGATGCACTAGTGCTAAAATGTATGAAAGCTCATCAAAAGAAACTAAGTGGGTGTGCATCCAACTTGCTCGCTCACGAAGACCTAGGGCATTTGAGGAAGCCCATTGTTGGAATATACAAACCAAGTTCTATAATGAAAATTCCCACTAGTATATGAAAGTGACTAAACACGAGACTCTCTATCATGAAGATCATAGTGCTACTTTGAAGCACAAGTGTGGAAAAAAATATAGTAGCATTGTCCCTTTTCTTTTGTTTTTCCTTTTTTTCTTTATTTCTTTTTTGGGCCTTTCGTTTTTCTTTGGCCTTTCATTTTTTCTTTTTTTCTTTTTTTCTTTTTTTCTTTTTTTATTTGGGACAATGCTCTAATAATGATGATCATCACACTTATATTGATTTACAACTCAATATTACAACTCGATACTAGAACAAAGTATGACTCCTTATGAATGCCTCTGGCGGTGTACCGGGATGTGCAATGAATCAAGAGTGACATATATGAAAAATTATGCATGATGGCCTAGCCACAAATACGATGTCAACTACATGATCATGCATGGCAATATGTGTAACATCCCAAATTTTCAATTTGGAATGTTATACATAGATCATATTGCATTGCATATTTTATTGCATTTGTGTGCTTGCGATCCTCGAAAATTCTAAGCAACTCAAGGACCTACGGAGAGAGTTGGGAATTCAACCGTTTTCGTATTTGAGTTTTTCTCAAATACCGGTGCGGGGATCACTTTTCTTTTGATTGTTTTTTTCTCCTAAAAATATTTCTTAATAAAATATATGAGCGGAGATCATATGACTTATCCAAAATAAAAGAAATATTGGAGGAAAAATATTTAAATCACTTTTGGATTTTTATTTCGGATTTATTTGCATTTAGGTCTGGGGAAAAATATTCACTTTGTCCTAAATATTATTAGAGGACGGTGAAATTTTATTTTTGTGTTTTTCTGCGTCAGGATCGTTTAAAAAAAGGTTCGGGCCGACTGGGCCGAAGCCTAGCAGGCCCAGCGTCGCCGCCTCCTCCGACTCCGACCGGAGTCCGCTCCCAGCACGCCGCCCGCCGTGGTCGACTCGGCCAGCGCCGCCGCCTTGCCCCCTCCCCAAGCAAGAACCCCCCCCCCCTTGCCTTTAA
>LR738711.1:764171184-764233980 GCA_902687465.1 Secale cereale
GCTACCTGCCGCCGCCGCAGCGCCGCACCACGCCGTACTCTGCCGCCCCGCCCCGCACTCGCCGGAGCCGCCGCCGACCTCGCCGCCGTTTTTTTTTAAACTGTTCGGTTTTCTTTAGAACCCTAGATCTGTTTTTTTAAATAGATCGGTTCGGGTTTTTTCGGCTTAGTTAATTAGCGGACGTTCATCCGTACGTTCGTTTTAACGAACGTTTTTCGCTCGTTACTCACAGACAACGAACGTTCGTTTGTTAGCCTGTTCGTCAGTTTTTCTTTTTCAGGGTTTTTCCGCGATTATTTTCAATCGAGATTTCTGCCCTGATCTTGTTTTTACTTTTTCTTTTCGCTCGAAAGTCCGAATCAGGCGATTCAAGCGCCCAGATCTTCGTCTCGAAGCCCTCTTTTCGTTTAATCAACTTGCACAAGGTTTTTCTACTGTAAAATTTGACTTTAGATCAATCTAGTAAATGTATCTTGTTTCTTTCGCAGTTTGAGTTTCGTTGCTCCATTTGATTTGATTCTTTTTGCAAACCGGAATCCTTAAGTTGAACTTTTTGGTTAAATCTTCTTATTTGGAGTTTTACCTGTGCATTTTTGCTTGATTGCTTATGAATGCTATTGTTTGATTGCGATAGAATTCTCGGAGTGCGAAGCGTGCTACTACGAGTCCCTAGGTTTTGCGAATCATCAGCAAGGCAAGTAACACTCTGATCATACCCTTTATTACCTAGTTTTTATGCATTAGATCAAACCCTCACACATTACATGAGTAGGATCTCTTAACTTGTGGGTCTGGGAAGTAGATTGAGGTAGAACCTATTAATTGCATTATTTTCAAACCCCTGGGAGTTACTTCTACGTTATGCTTAGGTTGACATGCTATGCTCGTAGACGTGGATTGGGTTTGAGAGTATCCATGACAGATGTGAGTTGTTAATTAATTGTTCAACTTAAGGTGGCTACTTTAATACACATCTGGGTGGATTGGTTGCAGGGTATCTGGAGAATCCAGTGTTGTCCTAGAAAATCTCGGAGGAACCGTGTGATTATCCTATGGAATGCCACCCAGGCTCAAAGGGGTCATAAAACTATTCATGCTAGAAACTTATGTGTGCAGCCACAATGCCATTATGGGCTCTGGCATAGTATCAGTAAGTTGTGTGATCTCTTTCAGTGGTGGACTAGCTGATGTAGGGGAAAGTAGGTGTACGGGTCCACCCGGGGTAAAGAGTAAATGCTTCTGAAAGACTGTGTCTCGGTCATCCGTTTCTCAAACACCATGCAGTGCGAGAAATCCAACGGAGGAGATCGAGTCTTGTGGGGAAAAGTGCGCAAACCTCTGCAGAGTGTACAAACTAATCATGATTAGTCGTGTCCCCAGTTATGGACATCTTGGGTATCTGGTACTTGAATTATTGGTTGATCTCAACACTCTAAAATTAATTTGTTGGGTTAATGATGACTACTTTAATTGGGATTGAGTTGGGGGTACCTTCTCAATGATGTTTCAACTACCATGATAGTTAAAATAAAACTTATTCCTTTGTGGTAGGGAAAATTTGGCTCTATGCAAAAATCTTAACCTTAGAGCCTCCACCAGCCAAATATGCATATA
Source organism: Secale cereale (assembly GCA_902687465.1). Taxonomy (NCBI): domain Eukaryota; kingdom Viridiplantae; phylum Streptophyta; class Magnoliopsida; order Poales; family Poaceae; genus Secale; species Secale cereale. The sequence goes on from LR738711.1 coordinate 764,172,799, forward strand.
GTGTTAGCCTTTATTTCTGTTACTTGCTCTACTGTGTTATCTTGCCAGCATATTCCATGTGTTGACCCGTTTCGGGCTGCAACATGTTACGCTGCAGACTTTTCAGAAGAAGAGTAAGACGTGCTAGGTCGTTTGTCATGCACTCAGCTATGCCGTTGGAGTTGATGGACTCACTTATCTTCCAAGCCTTCCGTTGTTATTTTGTTAAGATGGCCTTATGCCATAGACTTATGTAATAAGTTCTCTTTTGAGACATTCGATGTAATAAGTGTGTGATTGCCACTCTGTTATAAATCCTTCAAGTACTGTGTGTGTCAGCATTACCGATCTAGGGATGACACAGAAACACAGAGACTTCGGTCCATTCGGATCATGGTCGCTACAAGATGGTATCAGAGCACACGCTGACTGTAGGACACGACCACTAAGATAAAACCTAGGTCACTCTTCTCTACTCATTTCTGACTCCTCCCCATTTTCTACTCTTTAGGATGGTGGACCCAAGGAACAAGTTCACTCAACCAGATGAAGACACACCTTTTGGACGACACTTGAAGGAAGTCACTAGGTACCTGAACATCGGAATACCAAGTTTCACCGGGACCTACACCGCCACTTTACCAGAAGAGGAGCGATGGAGTATTCAAGTTCAAATTCCCGGGAGGACATTCGCACCATCCACTGAGCCCATAGAGTTTTCTTTTGATGCACCAACCTGGAGTCTAGGCAAGAGTATGGAAGCCCACATTACCATGGGATGAATTGGAGAAGTCTACAAGCAGGAGCTGAAGGACACTATCTACCAGATATGTGGATGCCGAGATGAGCAGTGGGACATGATCAACACCCGGAAGGACAGGTCCATTGCAGCATTCATCCAGGAGTTAAACCAGCACATTCGACGACAGGAGCACCAGATGTGCGCAGGGATGATAGATTTGAAGAAGGCGCTAACCAGGAACTTGGAGCTAGAAGAAGAACTCAAGCCTACACGCGACGGATACGAGGAGGAGATGACAATACTTGTGGAGAAGAATGATGACTTGAAAAGGAAACTAGGAGTATTCATGGGAGATCCAGCACCAGGAGGAGAAGAAGAAGAAGAACCTAAAGAGATTCGTTCTGAAGACTACATCATTATCGACGACACCGACTCAAACCCCGATGATAGCGATGATGACTATGAAGATGAAGCTGGAGCACACATCATGGAATCTTCTGCCGATCAAACTTTCTAGATGACCACCCTATGACTAGTAGTTTTCCCCATATAGTAGAATTTAGAGCACTTTTGTAACATTAGTTAGAATCTTTGTATGCTCTTGCTTGAAATTGATTGGTGTGATATGATTGTGTTTACTCATGTGCATATGGGTAGTGAAATTTCCCTTAGACCTCATTTATATTCTAATCTCTTCCCTCTACACCCATCAGATGCCTCCGAGACGTGAGCCCAGATTTTAGTTTCCCCCTGAGCTCACTCAGTTGATCCAGCAGCAGAACACCTTGATGCAACTTCTTGTCCGGAACAATCATAACAACAACAACAACAACAACAACCCTCGACCACCACCACCCGTGGACAACCTGACACGTTTCCTAAGGTTGCAACCACCGGTGTTTTCTAATAGCATTGAACCAATAGTTGATGATGACTGGCTGCGCAAGATTGGAAGGGAGTTGACCACCGCAAATTGCACGGTTGCTGAGAAGGTGCATTTTGCCGCACATCAGTTGGCTGGACCAGCAGCAGCATGGTGGGAGAACTACACAGCCACTTTCCCTGTAGTGAGTGTCACTTGGGATTAGTTTCAGCATGCTTTTTGCACTGCCCATGTCTCAACTGGAGCCATGAGCATGAAGAAGCGAGAGTTTTGCAACTTGTGCCAGGGAAATCATATTGTGGCTCAGTACGTAGATGAGTTTAGTACTCTATCTCGTTATGCCCCGGATGATGTGGCCACAGATGCCGCAAAGCAGGAGAAGTTTATGGAAGGGCTGAATGATGAGATGAGCATACAGTTGATGGTGGCAACCTTCAACAACTACCAGGAGTTGGTAGACAAGGCTCTTATGATTGAAGGGAAGCAGCAGCAGATTAAAAGCCGCAAGAGGAACTATGGACAAGGCAGGAATAATTCTGGAGCCCAGCAGAAGCCCCGTTTCACCCCGAACTTGGGAGGATACACCCATAACCATGGAGGCCACACACATAATGGAGGAAGTTCTCACAACCATAATGGCTCAAAGAATGGGAATGGGAATGGAGCAAGCAATAATCAGAACAGCTCCACTCCATCCACACCCGCCAAGAGGGGTTTAAGTCACGTCACCTGTTTCAAGTGCGGGAAGAATGGACACTACACCACGGACTGCCCTGAAGCTAAGAATGGGAATGACAATGGAAGCACCGGGAAGAAGCCCAACCCTTTCAACAAAGGACAAGTGAACCACGTGATCGTGAAGGAGGTTTAAGAGAAACCTGGTGCAGTTGTCGGTAAGTTTTTGGTTAAGTCACTTACCGTAGTAGTTCTTTTCGATACTGGGGCATCACATTCATACATTTCAAGGGGATTCATGAATAGACATAAGTTGCCCACAAAAGTCCTTATGACACCCATGTTAGTAAGCTCACCAGGAGCGGAATATATGGCAAATCATGGATGTTTACAAGTACCGTTGGCCATTGGACGACAAGTTTTTCCCTCAGACCTGATAGTTTTGGAGTCATAAGGATTGGATGTGATACTAGGCATGGATTGGCTGTCGATGTATGGAGGGAACATCAATTGTGCCAGTAAGTCGATTTTACTTACCACCCCGGAGGGCAAAAGGATCAAGTATGTATCTAGGCATTCGCCTAGGAGGACACAAGTAAATTCTTGCTCGGGAGTTGTTCAGGAGGAAGTGCCTGTAGTAGGGGATTATCCAGATGTATGTCCAGAGGAGCTACCAGGCATGCCGCCGGATAGGGATATTGAGTTTTTCATAGAGCTATTGCCTAGCACCGGACCAATATCGAAGAGACCGTACCGGATGCCAGTGAATGATCTGGAGGAGATCAAGAAGCAGATTAAGGAGTTATTGGAGAAAGGATTTATTCGACGTAGTTCATCACCTTGGGGAGCCCCAGTGCTTTTGGTCGAGAAGAAGGATGGATCCTTAAGGATGGTCGTTGAATATCAAGCACTGAATGAAGTGGCGATTAAGAATAAGAACCCGCTGCCGATGATCAATGATTTATTTGACCAACTTCAAGGAGCTAAAGTATTCTCCAAGATCGATCTACGATTAGGATACCACTAATTGAAGATCCGAGAGAAAGATATACCTAAGACAGCCTTCACCACAAGGTATGGGCTATATGAGTATACAGTTATGTCATTTGGATTGACTAACGCCCCTGCCTATTTCATGAGTATGATGAATAAGGTGTTCATGGAGTTCTTGGATAAGTTTTTCGTGGTATTCATTGATGATATTTTGGTGTACTCGAAGAATGAAGAGGAACACGAGGAGCATTTGTGTTTGGTTCTGGAGAAGCTCAGAGAAGACCAGTTATATGCCAAGTTTAGCAAATGTGAGTTTTGGTTGAAGGAAGTTGGATTCTTAGGACATGTTATATCAGGAGAAGGTATAGCAGTGGCTCCTGTCAAGGTGCAGGCAGTCACTGAGTGGTTGGCACCCACCTCAGTTGGAGAAATCCGTAGTTTTCTTGGACTCATGGGATATTACCGGAGATTCATAGAGAATTTCTCCAAGATTGCAAAGCCTATGACGACATTGTTGAAGAAGGACACCAAGTTTTATTGGACTGAAGAGTGCGAAGTAAGTTTCCAGGAGTTGAAGAAACGGTTGATGACAACCCCGGTGCTGATCTTGCCAGACATACGCAAGGATTTCCATGTGTATTGCGACGCTTCATGCTTAGGACTTGGAGGAGCACTCATGCAGGACGGAAGAGTTGTTTCTTATGCATCTCGACAACTTCGACCACACAAGTTGAATTATGCTACGCTTGATTTGGAGCTAGCAGCAGTAGTGCATGCGCTCAAAACCTGGAGACATTTCCTTATTGGAAATCTTTGTGATGTGTACACGGATCACAAGAGTTTGAAGTACATTTTCACTCAGAAAGAGCTGAACCTCAGACAGAGGAGATGGTTGGAGCTCATAAAGGATTATGATATGAAGCTGCACTATCATCCAGGCAAGGCCAATGTTGTGGTAGACGCTTTGAGCCGAAAGAGTTATGCAAATACCTTAGTGAAGGGAGAATTGCCAAAGGAGTTAGCAGAAGATCTCAGGGAGCTTCGTTTGGAGATAGTTCCTAGAGGTTTTTTGCAACATTGGAGGTTTAGTCTACATTGTTGGGAAAGATACGAGAAGCCCAGAAGGATGACAAAGAGATTGCTGAAATCAAGGAGAAGATAAGTGAAGGAAAAGCCAAGGGTTTTCGTGAGGATGAACACGACACCTTGTGGTTTGAGGATCCAATCTATGTGCCCAACAACGCCGCGATCAGGAAGTTGATACTACAGGAAGAACATGATTCACCATACTCGATACACCCCGGAAACACTAAGATGTATTTGGATTTGAAGGAACATTTCTGGTGGACGGGAATGAAGAAGTATATTGCCGAATATGTAGCAGTATTTGATGTATGCCAGAGTGTCAAGGCGGAACATCAGAAGCCAGCAGGATTACTACAGCCTATGCTGATACCCGAATGGAAGTGGGATAAGCTTGGCATGGACTTTATCACCAGATTGCCCAGGACCAGATCGGGTTATGACTCAATTTGGGTAGTAGTGGATCGCTTGAACAAAGTAGCCCACTTTATCCCACTGAAAACCACTTATACCAGTGCGAAGTTGGCCAAGATATACACGACCAGGATCGTATGTCTGCACGGAGTTCCGAGGACCATTGTATTAGATAGAGGAACACAGTTCACCTCAAAGTTTTAGCATCAGTTGCACCAGACTTTGGGAACGAGGCTGGAATTAAGTATAGCTTTTCACCCGCAGACTGATGGACAGACCGAGAGAGTCAATCAGATTTTGGAGGACATGTTGAGAGCTTGCGCATTAGATTATGGATCTAGTTGATATGACAACTTGCCCTATGCGGAGTTCTCGTACAACAACAGTTACCAGGCCAGTTTGAAGATGGCACCATTCGAAGCATTGTACGGGAGGAGATGCCGAACGCCGTTAATGTGGGATGAAGTCGGAGACCGTTAGTTGTTTGGACCAGATCTGATCAAAGAGTTAGAAGAGAAGGTTAAGCTGATTAGAGATAGAATGAAGGTAGCTCAGTCCAGGCAGAAGAGTTATGCAGACTCGAAGCGCAAGGAAGTATTCTATGAAATCGGAGACAGAGCGTACCCGAGAGTGTCGCCTCTGCGAGGAGTTAAACGTTTTGGAGTTAAGGGAAAGTCAGACCCGAGATTTGTGGGACCATACTGTGTTTTGGAACGCATGGGAGAGGTTGCCTACAAGTTGGAGTTACCCGAAGGATTGTCAGGAGTTCACGACGTGTTTCACGTTTCTCAGCTTAAGAAGTGCCATGCGGAGATGGTCAATATTCCTTTAAGAGACATAGTGCCCCTGGAAGCAATTCAGTTGGATAGTGATCTGACTTACGAGGAGAAACCCGTCAAGATCCTCGAGTTTGCGAGAAGAGTCACCACGGCAAAGTTATCAAGTTTTGCAAAGTTCAGTGGAGTCACCACACCGAGGATGAAGCCACCTGGGAACGAGAGGATGATCTACGCAAGGACCACCCACACCTGTTCTCTAGCCCAACCGAATCTCGAGGGCGAGATTCATTCTAAGGGGGGTAGGTTTGTAACATCCCAAATTTTAAATTTGGAATGTTATACATAGATCATATTGCATTGCATATTTTATTGCATTTGTGTGCTTGCGATCCTTGAAAATTCTAAGCAACTCAAGGACCTATGGAGAGAGTTGGGAGTTCTACCGTTTTCGTATTTGAGTTTTTTTCAAATACCGGTGCGGGATCACTTTGGTTTTAATTGTTTCTCTCCTAAAAATATTTATTAATAAAATATATGAGCGGAGATAATATGACTTCTCCAAAATAAAAGAAATATTGGAGGAAAAATATTAAAATCACTTTTGGATTTTTATTTCGGATTTATTTGCGATTTATTTGCATAGGAAAAATGCGCGTTTTTCAAAATTGCATTTAGGTCCGGGAAAATGTTCACTTTGTCCTAAATATTATTAGAGGATGGTGAAATTTATTTCGGAATTTTTCGTCTCCGTTTAGTATTTTATTTTTGTGTTTTTCTGCGTCAGGATCGTTTTAAAATAAAGGTTCGGACCGACTGGGCCGAAGCCCAGCCGGCCCAGCGCCGCCGCCTCCAACGACTCCGACTGGAGTCCGTGCCCAACACGCCGCCCGCTGTGGCCGACTCGGCCGCTGTCGCCGCATTGCCCCCTCCCCAAGAAAGACCCCCTAGCCTTTAAATAGCGCCCCCTTCTCGCCGCCTCCCACCGCCACCGTAGCCGTGCACCACCGCCGCCGCCGCTAGCTGCCGCCGCCGCCGCAGCGCCGCAGCGCCCCGCACTCTGCCGCCCCGCCCCGCACTAGCCGGAACCGACGCCGACCCCGCCGCCGGAGGTAGCCGCCGCCGACCTCGCCGCTTGTTTTTTTTTAAAACCGTTCGGTTTTCTTTAGAACCCTAGATCTATTTTTTTTTTATAGATCGGTTCGGTTTTTTGGGTTTAGGTAATTATCAGACGTTTGTCCATACGTTCGGTTTAACAAACGTTGTTCGCCCGTTACTCACAGACAACGAACGTTCGTTCGTTAGCCCGTTCGTCTATTTTTCTTTTTCAGGTTTTTTCCGTGGTTATTTTCAATCGCGATTTCTGCCCTGATCTTGTTTTTAGTTTTTCTTTTCACTCGAAAGTCGGAATCAGGCGATTCAAGCGCCCAGATCTTCGTCACAACTACGGGGCTTGCAAACCTCAACACAAGTATCTCTCAAATTCACAACTACTCTACTAGCATGGCTCTAATATCACCCTCCTCATATCTCAAAACAATCATCAAGTATCAAACTTCTCATAGTATTCAATGCACTTTATATGAAAGTTTTTACTATACTCATCTTGGATGCCTATCATATTAGGACTAGATTTATAACCAAAGCACATTACCATGCTCATCTAAAAGACTCTCAAAAGGATATAAGTGAAGCATGAGAGATCAACAATTTCTACCAAATAAAACGACCACCATGCTCTAAAAGATATAAGTGAAACACTAGAGCAAAACTATCTAGCTCAAAAGATATAAGTGAAGCACATAGAGTATTCTAATAAATTATAAACCATATTTATCTCTCTCAAAAGGTGTGTCCATCAAGGATGATTTTGGCAAAATAAAAAGAAAAGACTCAAATCATACATGACGCTCCAAGCAAAACACATATCATGTGGTGAATAAAAATATAGTCTCAAGTATAGTTACCGATAGAGGAAGACGAAAGAGGGGATGCCTTCCCGGGGCATCCCCAAGCTTAGGGTTTTGGTTTTCCTTGAATTTTACCTTGGGGTGCCTTGGGCATCCCCAAGCTTAGGCTCTTGCCACTCTTTGTTCCATAGTCCATCAAAGCCATACTCAAAACTTGAAAACTTCACAACACAAAAGTTAGCCAAAAATCTCGTGTGCTCCGTTAGTATAAGAAAACAAACCACTACTGAAAGGTACTATAATGAACTCATTATTTCTTTATATTGGTGTTAAACCTACTGTATTACGACTTCTCTATGATTCTTACTCCCCAATGTTGGGGAACGTAGTATTTCAAAATTTTCCTATGATCACGCAAGATCTATCTACCAGATGCATAGCAAAGAGAGGGGAGAGTGTGTCTACATACCCTCGTAGACCGGAAGCGGAAGCGTCTTGTGACGCGGTTGATGTAGTCGAACTTCTTCGCAATCCAACCGATCAAGCACCGAACGTACGAAGCATCCGCGTTCAGCACACGTTCAGCTTGATGACGTCCCACGAGCTCTTGATCCAGTAGAACCTCGCGGCAGAGTTTCGTCAGCACGATGGCGTGGTGACGGAGATGATGAAGTTACCGTCCCAAGGCTTCGCCTAAGCACTGCAACCATATGACCAAGGTGTGTTTCTGTGGAGGGGGGCACCGCACACGGTTGGGAGTGATCAATTGATCAACTTGTGTGTTCTTAGGGTACCCCCCTCCCCACGTATAAAAAGGAGGGCGGGAAGGCCGGCCGGCCTCTCTAGGCACGACAAAGGGAAGAGGAATCATCCTCCTAGTAGGAGTAGGACTCCTCCTTTCCTAGTCCTACTAGGAGGGGAAGAAAGGAGAGGGGGGAGAAGGAAAGAGGGGCGCAGCCCCTTCCCTAGTCCAATTCGGACTAGGCCCATGGGGCGCGCAGCTAGCCCTCGTGGGTTCTCCTCTTTTCCCCTAAAGCCCACTAAGGCCATATGTACTCCCGTATTCCCGTTACTCCCCCGGTACTCCGAAAAATACCCAGATTACTCGGAACCTTTCCGATGTCCGAATATAGTCGTCGAATATATCGATCTTTATGGCTCGACCATTTCGAGACTCCTCGTCATCTCCCCGATCTCATCCGGGACTCCGAACTACCTTCAGTACATGAAAACTCATAAACTCATAATACCGATCGTCATCAAACGTTAAGCGTGCGGACCCTACGGGTTCGAGAACTATGTAGACATGACCGAGACTCATCTCCGGTCAATAACCAATAGCGGAACCTGGATGCTCATATTGGCTCCTACATATTCTACGAAGATCTTTGTCGGTCAAACCGCATGACAACATACGTTGTTCCCTTTGTCTTTTTTTTTATGGAATGATAGTAGGAGAGGCTCCTACTATGTGTATATATATATGATGTAAAGTGTTACAAGTATGTTACATATTGCATTACATATTTGTGGACATCCTACCCCCTCCCCCCCCCCCCAAGGAGTGGGGGTGAAGTTTTGATGAGCACAAGGTAGTATCTACCACTCAAAAGCGGCCAAGCGAGAGGGGGTCTAGGGAAGAGAGTTACAGTAGGCAATTACAGTGGTCTTTTGAGCCTCTTTTACCCTGTATTGGAGGAGGCCAAAATCTTCCTTGAAGCGTGTCAACCAAGAGGCCGTACTGGGGTTGATCCTTCTGAAGTGTTTATTATTGCGCTCTTTCCACAGACTCCACGCCGCCGTTAGAAAGATTTCCATGAAGAGGGGTCCATGTTCCTCCTCATTGGTGTGTGCGATCAAGTCTAGTCTGGAGTCAAAGACGGGCCAGTGTATAGCAAGTTTCTCCCAGCAAGCTTTGCTGAATGGGCACGTGAAGATCATGTGGTCGACTGTTTCTTCGACATTCTGTCCACATAGGAGACAGTCAAACACCTCCTCAATGTTGTAGTGTCGTCATTTCAGCATGTTCCTTGTGTTTAGTCGATCAAGTAGCATCAGCCAGCCGAAGACTTTGATTCTCATGGTGAATTTGGATCGCCATAGAAGTTGGAAGGTTGGGTGTCTTGGGGCATGTCTGAAACAGAATTTGTAGTAGTCTGCGGCTTTGAAGTCTGTTTTCCCCCATGCATAGTACCAAATGTCGGTGGAGGACGTGGAGGGCCTCAGGTAATTGGACAGATGCTGTAAGTTGCGGACTTCCATGAGGGCTTTGATGTCTACACACGCTTCTACTCTTGTAGACTATGTTGGGCCTCCAAGCGCAGAGGTTTGTAGGACAGCAGCAATTTCACTCAAGTGGATGACCTAAGGTTTATTGAACTCAGGGAAGTAGAGGTTGAAGATGGTCTCTCTCAAGCAACCCTGCAACTAAAATACAAGAAGTCTCTTGTGTCCCCAACACACCTAATACACTTGTCAGATGTATAGGTGCACTAGTTCGGCGAAGAGATGTTAAATGGCAAGTGATATGGATGGCAAAACAAAGTATTATAAATCTGTAATAAAAAGTGCAGCAAGCAAACAAGTGGTAAACGTGAGCACAAATGGTATTGCAATGGTGGAAACAAGGCCAAGGGTTCATACTTTCACTAGTGGCAACTCCCAACAACATTAACATAATCGAATCACATGATATTTCCCATAAAACATGCAATGGAGACGCACCCGGAGGTCATTCCTTCGTGGTCAAGAGAGGACGAGAATTATGTAGGGCTACAAAAGCACACCTCAAAGTTCGTAGTTCTCAATCTAGGGATTTCCCAATGTCACCGCGGCCATCCAAAGAGAGTCCCACAATCACCACAACATATCTAAAGGATAGTCAAAGACAAGCACCAAGAGACTCTCAATCTTCAATCAACACACAAGAGAGGAAATCACTCATGAAAATATTTTTCTAATCCATGTCCAATAGACCGCTGTCACCTTGGTCTCGGGGATTATACTGGATAAAGACAAGTGAGTACATCAATCCAATACATAGAGGAAGGGGAAATATCATGGGATCACCCTAGATTAACATAGCCTATGATCACAACGAAGATCACATCATGGGAGAGAGAGATAACCACATAGCTACACGTACGAGCCCTCGGCCCCGGAGAAGACTACTCACACATGGACATGGTGAGGAGGATCTTGATGGTGGTGTTGATGGAGAGGTGCAGTCCCGCGAGGAGGCGGCGGCGGCTGGGAGGAGACGGCGGCGGCCTTGGGGGCGGCGGTGGCCCTAGGGGCAGCGGCTCCTTGGCCCCCCTTCTTCCTTGTGGATGGTGCTGCAATGGTGCTGGTCCTCCCCTCCAAGACGGCGGCTTGGGAGGAGGAAAATTCGTGGCCCTTGGTGACCTAGGTTTTCTCTCTTTATATAGACTCTCGGATTCCCGTCATCAGATTTTGGGCCTCAGGAAAATGGGCTTTACTCGGCCGTCAGTACTCCGATTTGGACGAATTATATATCCAGAAGCATCGCCTCAAAATTCCCCACAACTTTCGCAACTAGACTTTTTCCGTTTGATGTCGTCTTCGGGCCGGAACGTGACCATCTTTAAAAAACGTTCTCAGACGGATTTCAGGAAAGTCAGAGTCCTACTCCAATACGACTCCTTTTGCGTTTTTGTCAATTTCCAAGTAATTCCTACACAATAAAGTGTAAAACAAGAACATTGTGCACTTTTGCAACCATTAGTAGGTTAGTCCAAATATGATCAAGAGTGTATGGAAGTGCATAAATATCATAGCAATATCACACAAAAAAGGCATGGAGCAAGCAGAAATTATAGATACGTTTTGGACGTATCAACATCCCCAAGCTTAATTCCTGCTCGTCCTCGAGTAGGTAAATGATAACAAGCATAATTTCTGTGGTGACATGCTATTAACCATATAAGAACTTTACATAGTCACATGACAAATGCTTACTGAGACAATGAATCTGTAGTAATTAAGTTGTCTCATGAGAAAATCACAAAGAACTGAAAGTTTTACAATATGATACTGAAATACTCAATAGATTTGTAATGAGCATGGTGTGCAAACATGATAAAGTGATATTTCGCTTGCCCCCTTTAGTGAAGCAAAACATAAATGCAGGGGCACCTCCAAAGTTCAAGTGACGACTAGATACAATGATTTTAGAATAAACGATACCATAATCATGCAAAAGACAATGGTACTTTGGGACAATGCACATTACACTCAGAATGACAATCATGCTCTCAATAGTTGGTGCTTTAAAGAAGGTGGAGACTCTCGAACCGTGGCTTTTGTTGGCAAGGTTGAAAACCCGTGGTCGGAAACAAAAACTAAACATGTACCAGAGCTCTTGGTTTTAAAAACAGAGGTAATAATTATTTTTTTGGAATATGCATGTTTTGTCAACGAATGCTAGCAGATAACTCAATCACTTCTTGAGCTGGACAAGTTTCGAGGAACGGCTCCCGAATGAGGACGATCACATCCTCTTAATCTCCTTTGTTTATCACTGCCAAAGTTTTCTGATTTCTCATGAACAAAGCGTGAAGGAGGGTTTGTTTGTTGTATATTTTTTTTAATGAGCCGGGCGCACTCTATGCCAGTTCCTTCTCGTATTATGGGTTTGCACATTAGACATGCAATCCCGGGGTGAAGCTTGTCCAACTTAAAAAGATCATGAATTAACTACTACTTCCTCATGAGCTAAAACAGAGGCACAAAAGAGAAATGCTTTTTTGAATAATTTCGAGATGGTACATGAAAGTCTTCGTTAGGAATGGCAGGTAAATACCATGTATAGGAAGGTATGGTGGACTCATATGTCATAACTGGTTTAAAGGATTTTGGATGCACAAGCAGTCAGTCCGCTTAGTACAGACGAAGGTTAGCAAAAGACTGGGAGCGACCAACTAAAAGAGCAATGACGGTCATAATCTTGCAGAGCGACAAAGCAACATTGAATCGGGCATGGAAGTTATAACGCTACCCAGAAATTAAAGATCATCAAGGCTTGATAGACTTTCTTTACAGTCTTAAATATGTGTGAGCATACGCCAAGTCAATCAAATAAATTCCTGGAGGAAGATACCACTAAACCATACCACATCATAGGCAAACAAATCATGTTGGTACTTCAATAACACATTAAGAACCCCCCCAGCTATTTGAGACTAACCATAAGAAAACATGAACTACTAAGCACCATTATGCACATAGCATTTTTATCATAGACATATCAACCAGTGCAACAGAAGCCAACTCTCTTAACAAGATAAGCATGATAACTAAAGAGAGTTCCAGCAACCAACTAAACAAAAGCTCTTTAAAAAGTAAAGCATGAAAACTAAGAGCCGAACATGACAGTAGCTATTGAAAGACAAAGAACATACACAGCAAAGATAGACATGAAAATTCTATGTTGTGTTTCAGGTTGAAGTGGAGCGTGTTTCTCTCCCACACAAAGAAAGATGGGTTCCAACTCGTTATGACAGCAAGCAAAGCTAAAGAAAACTAAAAAGGAAACTAAAAGCAAGACGCTCCAAGCATAGCACATAACACATGAAGTGATAAAAATATAGTGGAACGAAAGACGAACTGATAATTGTTGATGGAGAAGGGGATGCACGGGGGCATCCCCAAGCTTAGACGCTTGAGTCTTCTTGAATATTTCTCGGGGGTGCACGGGGGCATCCCCAATCTTGAGCGTTTGACACTCCTGAATCTTTTTATCATCTTCCCTCGCACACTTGAAAACTCCCTTCATACGTAACTCATCATAATCTGATTAGCGAGGTTAGTACCCATAATAAAATAATTGTTCCTTGCTGGAAATAAGGATATTCTTGAAGGTCTACTGTTTCTCAAGATTGCCAAAAGGTTTTTGCAAAGAAAAAGCAAGCTCAAGGTTTGCAAAACGAAGAAAAGGCAAAACAGGGCAGAATCTGTGAAAAACAGACCAGCAGGTAGTAAATGATTTTTTCGGGGCACTTCTGCAACTCAAATCAAAAAACTCAGAACAGACGCCCGAAAGCCAATTGTATAGAGCACGCTGTCGAAAAAATTCAGACCAAAAATATGATCTGGTGATTTTATACGAATTTTTCTGTCCAAGGACAGAATCTGTTTCCTGGACAGCACGTCACAACTTTTGAACTTTCTTGCAATCAGAGGCTACACTTGGCACAAAGCTGAAAAGTAAAGATACAATGATGATGCTACTGTAGTAACAACATCAAGACACAACAAAAGCAAAATAAAATTTTATTCATTGTGGGCTGCCTCCCAAAAGCGCTTTCTTTTATGCCTTTAAGCTAGGCATAAGACTTTAATGATGCTCTCGTAGGAATAAGAGTAGAAGAACAAAAGAGAGCATCAAGAAGCAAATACCAAACACATTTAAGCCTAACATGCTTCCTATGCATAGGAATATTGCAATGGAATAATTCATTGAAGCACAAAGCAATAAGCATAGGAAGACAAAACAAGTGCAGCTTCAAAACCTTCAACATAAAGAGAGGGAACTTAATATTATTGAAATATCTATAAGCATATGTTCCCTTCTCATAATAATTTTCAGTGGGATCACGAATAAACTCAACAATATAAGCATCACATAAAGCATTGTTACCATAATCCACATGCAAAAAGGTACTCTTACTCTCCACATAAGCATCTTTGGGGAGCCCATGGTTAGGACATTTTAGCATTAACGTTTTCAGTCTCCCCCAAGCTTGAGCTACGCTTTCTCCGTCACGAGACCTAAAGTTATAGATATAGTTCCTGTCTCGATGAATTTCATGAAGAGGATAAAACTTAGTATAAAAGAGAGACATAAGCTCTTGCCAATCAAGCAAGTGCGGGTTATCGAGAAGCTTATACCAATTTGAAGTTTTATCTATAAGTGATACGTCGAACAATTTCCTCATGACAAACTCCCTTGATACACCTGCAAGCTTAAATAATGAACATAGTTGTGACAGATATAGCAAGTGTTCACCGGGATGTCTGTCTCCTGCATAACGATTAGCCAAAATATAATCGATAATACCAGCCGGTATTTTATAGGGCACAATTTCAGTAGGAGGAGGAGCAACCACCACAGGTGTGGGGCGTCTTCCCACAAGCAACGAACTAAGAATGCGGTTTTCCATAAACATAACTAGTGAAATAAAAACAAGAAACAAAAAGATTTAATTGCAAGATCTAAAGATATACCTTCAAGCACTCACTTCCCCGGCAACGGTGCCAGAAATAGCTTGATGTCTACACACGCTTCTACTCTTGTAGACTATGTTGGGCCTCCAAACGCAGAGGTTTGTAGGACAGCAGCAATTTCCCTCAAGTGGATGACCTAAGGTTTATCGAACTCAGGGAAGTAGAGGTTGAAGATGGTCTCTCTCAAGCAACCCTGCAACTAAAATACAAGAAGTCTCTTGTGTCCCCAACACACCTAATACACTTGTCAGATGTATAGGTGCACTAGTTCGGCGAAGATTTGTTAAATGGCAAGTGATATGGATGGCAAAACAAAATAATATAAATCTGTAATAAAAAGTGCAGCAAGCAAACAAGTGGTAAACGTGAGCACAAATGGTATTGCAATGGTGGAAACAAGGCCTAGGGTTCATACTTTCACTAGTGGCAACTCCCAACAACATTAACATAATCGAATCACATGATATTTCTCATAAAACATGCAATGGAGACGCACCCGGAGGTCATTCCTTCGTGGTCAAGAGAGGACGAGAATTATGTAGGGCTACGAAAGCACACCTCAAAGTTCGTAGTTCTCAATCTAAGGATTTCCCAATGTCACCGCGGCCATCCAAAGAGAGTCCCACAATCACCATAACATATCTAAAAGATAGTCAAAGACAAGCACCAAGAGACTCTCAATCTTCAATCAACACACAAGAGAGGAAATCACTCATGAAAATATTTTTCTAATCCATGTCCAATAGACCGCTGTCACCTTGGTCTCGGGGATTATACTAGATAAAGACAAGTGAGTACATTAATCCAATACATAGAGGAAGGGGAAATATCATGGGATCACCCTAGATTAACATAGCCTATGATCACAACGAAGATCACATCATGAGAGAGAGAGATAACCACATAGCTACACGTACGAGCCCTCGGCCCCGGAGAAGACTACTCACACATGGAAATGGTGAGGAGGATCTTGATGGTGGTGTTGATGGAGAGGTGCAGCCCCGCGAGGAGGCGGCGGCCACGGAGGAGACGGCGGCTGGGAGGAGACGGCGGCGGCCCTGGGGGCGGCGGCGGCCCTAGGGGCAGCGGCTCCTTGGCCCCCCTTCTTCCTTGTGGATGGTGCTGCAATGGTGCTAGTCCTCCCCTCCAAGACGACGGCTTGGGAGGAGGAAAATTCGTGGCCCTTGGTGACCTAGGTTTTCTCTCTTTATATAGACTCTCGGATTCCCGTCATCAGATTTTGGGCCTGAGTAAAACAGGCTTTACTCGGCCGTCCGGACTCCGATTTGGACGAATTTTATATCCAGAAGCATTGCCTCGAAATTCCCCATAACTTTCGCAACTAGACTGTTTCCGTTTGACGTCGCCTTCGGGCCGGAACGTGACCATCTTTAAAAAACGTTCTCAGACAGATTTCAGGAAAGTCAGAGTCCTACTCCAATACGACTCCTTTTGCGTTTTTGTCAATTTCCAAGTAATTCCTACACAATAAAGTGTAAAACAAGAACATTGTGCACTTTTGCAACCATTAGTAGGTTAGTCCAAATATGATCAAGAGTGTATGGAAGTGCATAAATATCATAGCAATATCACACAAAAAAGGCATGGAGCAAGCAGAAATTATAGATACGTTTTGGACGTATCAGGCTTCCGGGGAGAGGGGCAGATGAAAGAGGTCATGCAATGACGTGCTCTCCAAGAAAGCTTTGATGGATACGTCTTCGTTTAGGGCAAACGAGAAGGCCCGGGGATGTGATATTTCCAGAGTGGTGTGCAGCCAGAGATCTTTCCATATGAGAGCCGTTGTCCCATCAACCACTTGTACACAAGAGATCCCGCGATATTGGGGTGTGAGTTTGAGTATGTCACGCCACCAGAACGATCCCACCGGATCCAGAGCATGAGGAATTTTGCCTTGATAGTAGGTGTCCCAAAGGAGATGTAACCATGGTACATCTTTCTTGTTGTAAAATTTATGTAGGAATTTCATGAGTAGGGCTTCATTTTGGAGTTTTAGGTTGAGGACTCCCAAACCTCCATGTTTCTTTGGTTTGCAGACCAAGTCCCAGGCATCCAAAGAGTTGCATTTCTCTCCATGTTCAGTCATCTTATTCCAAAGGCATCTGCGTCTGATCTTATCTAGCATCTCAACTACTTGGGAGTTTATCTTCAGCGTGCACATGGCATAAATGAGCAGGGAGGTGACAGTCGCATTTAACAATGAGAGTCTCCCTCCATATGACATCATGGAGATCGTAGCGGTGAGTCTCCGTTCAGCACTGCATACTAGAGGCATTAGGCCTTGAACGGTAGGTTTGGAGGTACCCATGGGCAGACCGAGGTACGTAAAGGGCATGGTGCCAATCGAGCAACCAAAAATGCTAGCGAGCTCATTGGCATAATTGTCGTCAAGATTGATAGGGATAAGAGTGGACTTGTCAAAGTTAATATTGAGACCAATGGATATTGCATAGTCTGAGAGGATCTGCTTGATTGTTGCAGCTTGTCTAGAACATGCAGGTAGGGCTAGGATCATGTCGTCAGCATACTGGTTAACCGGATATTCCGTTTGACCAGGGCAGGGAAAAGGTAGCTCGATTCTCCCCTGTCTGAAAGCATGGTTGATGGCGGCTTGTAGGAGGTCAGCCGCGAGGACGAATAGTAGGGGGGAGAGGGGATCACACTGGTGTACTCCACTTTTGCAATGGAATTGTCGGCCCTGTACACCATTGAGTAGGACAGAGGATCGCCCTGTGGAAAAGATACCTTTGATCCATTTAAGCCATTTATCGTTGAATCCCATGTGTCGCATGATGTTGATCATAGGGTCATGGCCAATTGTGTCAAAAGCTTTTGCAAAGTCCAATTTGAGAAGGATGATTTTTTTCTTCGAAGCCTGGCATTGATGGATATATTGGAAGGCCCAGGCCAGGCAATCTTGGATGGTCCGACCTTTTAAAAATCCATATTGGTTGCGGTGAACTAGTTGCAGGATTACCTTTTGCAGGCGATTGGCTAGGAGTTTGGTGAGCAGTTTGAGGCATCAGTTGAGTAGTGTTATCGGTCTAAAGTCACTGACTGACACCGGTGAATGAACCTTGGGGATCAAAGTAATTAGTCCATCGTTGCTGCTTGTAAGATCAAGGTCTCCAGCATGGAATTGAGAGCAAAGAGCATAGGAGTCATGTTTGATCACGGGCCAACAGCTTTTGAGAAATGCCCCATTGAATCCATCAGGGCCGGGGGCTCGATCAGCAGGCATCTTTAATAACTGCATCTATCTCTTCGTGTGTAAAAGGGTCGGTGAGATGATCCAGGTCATTGGAGCGTTGTATGAGTGTAGGTAGGTCAAATTTTATCTCAGCAGGTGAAACGGCACCTAGTCGGTTTTTGTATGTCTGAAAGAGTAGGGCTTCTTTGCTGGTGTGATCTTCTACTTGGTTGCCCTCATTATCCAATATACACGCAATGTTGTTGTGTCGGTAGCGCTCTGTGGCCACGGCTTGGAAAAATTTCGTGTTTTCATCGCCAAACTTAACCCAGCTGATGGTACAGTACAACGTTTCTTCCAGTAAAGTTTCTGATATTGCAAGAGTCGTACGGTGTGTTTCTTGAGGATGGTACGGAAGTTGTATTCAGGGGTAGTAAGAGGCCTTCTGTTCTCTAGTTCATCAAGATGTGCCAAGAATTGGTTGCAGTTGTCAATGGCAATCTTCAAGCGTGAAGTGTTCTTGCTCCAAATCTTGAGAGCATGTCTGAGCCTTTTGAGTTTTTGGCATAGCACAGAGGCTGCATTGGACAAGTGAACCGGTTTGTTCCAAGAGGCATGCACCACATCCATGAATCCAGGGTGCAAGATCCAGTATGATTCGAATCTGAAAATTTTACTGCGTGGGATGTTGGTTTCAATAGAAACAATGCAAGGAGTGTGATCAGATACAGGTTTACCGAGGGGTTTAACCAGTGTGTTGGGGTAGACCTGAGTCTAGTGCAGGGACCTGAAGAACCAATCCAATTGAACAAGGAGCGGGTCGATCTGCATGTTACTCCAAGTATATGCGTAGCCTTTTACTGGAAGTGCTAGAAGGTTTTGCGTACGAATAATATCGTTGAAAGTAAACATGTCCTGAGTATTACCGCCAGGTTTGTTACGATTGTCAGGCGCACGAATATAGTTGAAGTCGCCAATCAAAAGCCAGTCATGTGTATGAGGTATGTCCAGGTCGTATAACCAGTTGGTGTATGTTGTGCGGTCATCCCCAGAACACGGCCCATAAATATTAGCTAGCGTCCAGGTCTGTTGAGATTGTGTACTGGTGAAACTGACTACTAGCGCAAAATGCTCCGAAAATAGAACCGAGCCCGAAAACATCGAGCTCTTCCAGATTGTAATAAGACCACCCGAGGCACCAAGCGAGGGCACAAAAGCAAAACGATCGAATTGGCGAGGACAGCAAGATTTGATGAAAGCCAAATCAAACGAGGTTTTTTTGGTTTCTTGTAAACAAACGATCGCGCACCCACTAGTAAGGATAGAATTATGAAGCGCTAAATGTTTGGGGTCGGAGTTAAGGCCTCGAATATTCCAAGAGAGGACATTCCACGAGCGCAAAAGTGACATAAAATCGCCGGCAGATTAAGTAGAGGAGGGAGTCTCAACGCCTCCAGCTTCAGTAGCGTCAGGGGTTTGAGTGCCATTCCATGCCACCGCATGAGTTGGCACTCCTAGGAGAGCTTCTTCATTTAACTCCTTCGCTGGGATTGCGCACATGTGGATGCCAATATCTTGCAGTGTTGAAATTGGAGTTGGTGGAGGGATGTCATTAGAAGCTTGTCTGGAGTGGAGTGCTGAGGAGGAGCCTATTTCAGGTATAATTCTAGGCTTAACCTTGGAAATGGCCTTGCGACTGTCAGTGGGCATGTGAACCTTAAAACCCTTGTATTTGGTGGATCTTGTGCTGCGACAAACCTCCACAGTGGATATGGGTACCACAGCAGCTTTGGGGCGACGGCCACGGGGTGCCACTGGCACAGGTTGCATCTCAAGGTTAGAAGTGGCAGGGTTGAGTTCAGCATGTGGAGGATTGATCAGGTTAGAGGCTGGAGCATCAAAATCAAGCGTGCTTGGTTCAGAGGGCAGTTGGGTCGCAGGCAGAGGATCAGCAGACACAGCAAGTGAGTCTTCAGGTGAACATGTCACATCTTCAGAGTCGGGCATCAGAGCAGACATCAAGCTGGGCGGGGCAGTTACAGCAGGCTGAGGATCTTGTGCATTATCCTCCAATCGCAGTTCCTGGATGATCACAGATGAGGTAGGTAGGCGTTCAAAGCGAATATCGTTGTGGTCTGAAGAATCCAAAACTGAGACTGAAACTTCCGCTCTTGCAGGTCTCATACCAAATGCATTTCTCCAGGGGCCAATAGAGGCAATCGCTGGCCGGAGGGCATCAAAGAGGAAAGTGTTCAGCCTCTGCCGAGGAATTGGGTTATCGATCAGCATAGACAGCATACTAGACCCTTGAGTAGAGAGCCCAAATTGTACCCCCACGGTCATGCAGAACAATTGAAATAGAGAGTGATTCGGTTGGCATTGGGGGATCCACAATCGGCGGAGAGGGCTGGGGTATAATGATCAAAGCAGAGTTGTCGGAACTGTTACCTTCGTCAAAAGAAGAGAACAAATCATTCCAAGTTTGTGTGGGGCTATCTGTAAGGTTGTTGTCAAGAACAATGCCATCTTGGAATGTCAGACCTTGAGCCGCTAGCCATGCTTGATAATTGACCAAATGTGGTGGTAGAGTGGGTAGGGGAGGAGCTGGCGACTGTGGCCACGCACCCCAACCAGCGTTGGCGTCAGCATTATTGGCAATGTTGGCATCACTGTTGGGGCCAACAGGGGCTATTGTTCCCTTTGTCATCGGTATGTTACTTGCCCGAGATTCGATTGTCGGTATCTCAATACCTAGTTCAATCTCATTACCGGCAAGTCTCTTTTCTCGTTCCATAATACATCATCTCGTGACTAGCTCATTAGTCATTTGCTTGCAAGGCTTATTATGATGTTTATTACTGAGAGGGCCCACAGATACCTCTCCGACACTCGGAGTGACAAATCCTATTCTTGATCTATGCCAACACCACAAACACCTTCGGAGACACCTGTAGAGCATGTTTATAATCATCCAGTTACGTTGTGATGTTTGATAGCACACAAGGTGTTCCTCCGGTATTCGGGAGTTCCATAATCTCATAATCATTGGAACATGTATAAGTCATGAAGAAAGCAATAGCAGTAAAACTAAACGATCATAGTGCTAAGCTAATGGACGGGTCGTGTCAGCACATCATTCTCCTAATGATGTGATCTCGTTGATCAAATGACAACACATTTCTATGGCTAGGAAACATAGCCATCTTTGATCAATGAGCTAGTCTAGTAGAGGCATACTAGGGACACTTTGTTTTGTCTATGTATTCACACATGTACTAAGTTTTCGGTTAATACAATTCTAGCATGAATAATAAACATTTATCATTATATAAGGAAATAAATAATAACTTTATTATTGCCTCTAGGTCATATTTCCTTCAGTCTCCCACTTGCACTAGAGTCAATAATCTAGATCACATCACCATGTGATAAACACCAATAGTTCACATCACCATGTGACTTAACACTTTATAGTTCACATCGCCATGTGGCCAATACCCAAAAAGGTTTACTAGAGTTAGTAATCTAGTTCACATCACCATGTGATTAACACCTAAAGAGTACTGAGGTGTGATCATGTTTTGCTTGTGAGAGAGGTTTAGTCAATGGGTCTGCCACATTCAGATCCGTACGTATTTTGCAAATTTCTATGTCTACAATGCTCTGCACTGAGCTACTCTAGCTAAATGCTCCTACTTTCAATATGTATCCAGATCGAGACTCAGAGTCATTTAGATTGGTGTCAAAGCTTGCATCGATGTAACTCTTTAGGACGAACTCTTTATCACCTCCATAACCGAGAAATATTTCCTTAGTCATCCAGTAACTAAGGATAATTTTCGACCGTTGTCCAGTGATCTACTCCTGGATCGCTTTTGTACCTCCTTGCCAAAATCATGGCAAGGTACACAACAGGTTTGGTACACAGCATGGCATACTTTAAAGAGCCTATGGCTGAGGCATAGGGAATGACTTTCATTCTTTCTCTATCTTCTGCCGTCGTCGGGTTTTTTGAGTCTTACTCAACTTCATACTTTGCAACACAGGAAAGAACTCTTTCTTTGACTGTTCCATTTTGAACTACTTCAAAAAACTTGTCAAGGTATGTACTCATTGAAAAAACTTATCAAGCGTCTTGATCTATTTCTACAGATCTTGATGCTCAATATGTAAGCAGCTTCACCGAGGTCTTTCTTTGAAAAACTCCTTTCAAACACTCCTTTATGCTTTCCAGAATATTCTACATTATTCCTGATCAACAATATGTCATTCACATATACTTATCAGAAATGTTGTAGTGCTCCCACTCACTTTCTTGTAAATACAGGCTTCACCGTAAGTCTGTATAAAATCATATGCTTTGATCACCTCATCAAAGCGTATATTCCAACTTCGAGATGCTTGCACCAGTCCATAGATGGATCGCTGGAGCTTGCACACTTTGTTAGCACCTTTAGGATCGACAAAACCTTTTGGTTGCATCATATACAACTCCTCTTTAATAAATCCATTAAAGAATGTAGTTTTGTTATCCATTTGCCAGATTTCATAAAATGCGGCAATTGCTAACATGATTCGGACAGACTTAAGCACCGCTATGGGTGAGAAAGTCTCATCGTAGTCAACTCCTTGAACTTGTCGAAAACCTTTCGCAACAAGTCGATCTTTGTAGACAATAACATTACCGTCGACGTCGGTCTTCCTCTTGAAGATCCATTTATTTTCAATGGATTGCCGATCATCAGGCAAGTCAACCAAAGTCCACACTTTGTTCTCATACATGGATCCCATCTTAGATTTTATGGCCTCAAGCCATTTTGCGGAATATGGGCTCATTATTGCTTCCTCATAGTTCGTAGGTTCATAATGGTCTAGTAACATGACTTCCAGAACCGGGTTGCCGTACCACTCTGGCGTGGAACATACTTTGGTTGATCTACGAAGTTTAGCAGTAACTTGATCTGAAGTTTCATGATCATCATCATGAGCTTCCTCACTAATTGGTGTAGGAATCACTGGAACTAGTTTCTGTGATGTACTACTATCCAATTCGGGAGAAGGTACAATTACCTCATCAAGTTCCACTTTCCTCCCACTCAGTTCTCTCGAGAGAAACTCCTTCTCTAGAAAGGATCCATTCTTAGCAACGAATATCTTGCCTTCGGATCTGTGATAGAAGGTGTACCCAACAGTCTCCTTTGGGTGTCCTATGAAGACACATTGCTCTGACTTGGGTTCGAGCTTCTCAGGTTGAAGCTTTTTCACATAAGCATCGCAGCCCCAAACTTTAAGAAACGACAACTTTGGTTTCTTGCCAAACCACAGTTCATAAGGCGTCGTCTCAACGGATTTAGATGCTGCCCTATTTAACGTGAATGCAGCTGCCTCTAATGCATAACCCATAACGATAGTGGTAAGTCGATAAGAGACATCATAGACCGCACCATATCTAATAAAGTACGGTTACGACGTTCAGACACATCATTACGCTGTGGTGTTCCGGGTGGCGTGAGTTGTGAAACTATTCCACGTTGTTTCAAATGAAGATCAAACTCGTAACTCAAATATTCGCCTCCACGATCAGATCGTTGAAACTTTCTTTTCTTGTTACGATGATTCTCTACTTCACTCTAAATTTCTTTGAACTTTTCAAATGTTTCAGACTTGTGTTTCATCAAGTAGATATACCCATATCTACTCAAATCATCAGTGAAGGTCAGAAAATAACGATACCCGCCGCGAGCCTCAACACTCATCGGTCTACATACATCAGTATGTATGATTTCCAATAAATCAGTTGCTCGCTCCATTATTCCGGAGAACGGAGTTTTAGTCATCTTGCCCATGAGGCATGGTTCGCAAGCACCAAGTGATTCATAATCAAGTGATTCCAAAAGTCCATCACTATGGAGTTTCTTTATGCGCTTTACACCAATATGACCTAAACGGCAGTGCCACAAAAATAAGTTGCACTATCATCATTAACCTTACATCTTTTGGCTTCAATATTATGAATATGTGTATCACTACGACCGAGATCCAACAAACTATTTTCATTGGGTGTATGACCATCGAAGGCTTTATTCATGTAAACAGAATAATAATTATTCTATGACTTTTAAATGAATAACCGTATTGCAACAAACATGATAAAATATTATTCATGCTCAATGCAAATGCCAAATAACATTTATTTAGGTTCTACACTAATCCCAAAAGTATAGGGAGTGTGCGATGATGATCATATCAATCTTGGAACCAATTCCAACACACATCGTCACTTCACCTCTAACTAGTCTCTGTTCATTCTGCAACTCTCGTTTCGAGTTACTAACTTTAGCAACTGAACTGGTATCAAATAACGAGGGGTTGCTATGAACACTAGTAAAATACACATCAATAATCTGTATATAAAATATACCTTTGTTCACTTTGCCATCCTTCTTATCCGCCAAGTATCTAGGGCAGTTCCACTTATAGTGATTATTTCCTTTGAAGTATAAGCACTTAGTTTCAGGCTTGAGTTTAGCTTGGGGTTTCTTCACGGGAGTGACAACTTGCTTGTCATTCTTCTTGAAGTTCCCCTTCTATCCCTTTGCCCTTTACTTGAAACAAGTGGTCTCGTTAACCATCAACACTTGATGCTCTTTCTTGATTTCTACCTTCGCCGATTTTAGCATCGCGAAGAGCTCGGGAATTTTTGTCGTCATCCCTTGCATATTATAGTTCATCACGAAGTTATACTAACTTGGTGATAGTGTCTAGAGAACTTTGTCTATTACTATCTTATCTGGAAGATTAACTCCCACTTGATTCAAGCAACTGTAGTACCCAGACAATCTGAGCATATGCTCACTGGTTGAGCTATTCTCCTCCATCTTGTAGGCAAAGTACTATCAGAGGTCTCATACCTCTCGACACGGGCATGAGTATGAAATACTAATTTCAACTCTTGGAACATCTTATATGCTCTGTGGCGTTCAAAACGTTTTTTAAGTCCCGGTTCTAAGCCGTAAAGCATGGTGCACTAAACTATCAAGTAGTCATCATACCGAGCTTTTGTCAAAACGTTCATAACGTCTGCATCTGCTCCTGCAATAGGTTTGTCACCTAGCGGTGCATCAAGGACATAATTCTTCTGTGCAGCAGTGAGCAAAATCCTTAGATCACAGAACAATTCCGCATCATTGCTACTAACATCTTTCAACTTACTTTCTCTAGGAACATATAAAAATAAACGGGGAGCTACATCGCGAGCTATTGATCTACAACATAGATATGCTAATACTACCAGGACGAAGTTCATGACAAATTAAAGTTCAATTAATCATATTACTTAAAGAACTCCCACTTAGATAGACATCCCTCTGGTCATTTAAATGATCACGTGATCCAAATCAACTAAACCATGTCCGATCATCACGTGAGATGGAGTAGTTTTCAATGATGAACATCTTATGTTGATCATATCTACTATATGATTCATGCTCGACCTTTCGGTCTCCAGTGTTCCGAGGCCATATATGCATATGCTAGGCTCGTTAAGTTTAACCCGAGTATTCTGCATGTGCAAAACTGGCTTACACCCGCTGTATGTGAACGTAGAGCTTATCACACCCGATCATCACGTGGTGTCTCGGCACGACGAACTTTCGCAACGGTGCATACTCAGAGAGAACACTTATACCTTGAAATTTTTTAAGGGATCATCTTATAATGCTACCGCCGTACTAAGCAAAATAAGAAGCATAATAAGATAAACATAACAAGCAATCAAAAATATGTGACATGATATGGCCATCATCATCTTGTGCTTTTGATCTCCATCTCCAAAGCACAGTCATGATCACCTTCGTCACCGGCGCGACACCTTGATCTCCATCGTAGCATCGTTGTCGTCTCGCCAACTATTGCTTCCACGACTATCGCTACCGCTTAGTGATAAAGTAAAGCAATTACATGGCGATAGTATTTCATAATAAGGCGACAAACATATGGCTCCTCCCAGTTGCCGATAACTTTACAAAACATGATCATCTCATACAATAACATATCACTCATCATGTCTTGACCATATCACATCACAACATGCCCTGCAAAAACAAGTTAGCCGTCCTCTACTTTGTTGTTGCAAGTTTTACGTGGCTGCTACGGGCTTAGCAAGAACCGTTCTTACCTACGCATACAAAACTGTCGGATTCAGGGCTCCACAAAACCCGATAAGTTCGAACACAGGGGCATGAACGAAGATCTCTCCCACTCACGTCTACCTAGCGCATCGCTCTCGTCTCGGTGGAAGGATTCAAGCAAACAACAGACAAAACACACCAGAGTTTATCCAGGTTTGGGCCACCTTGTGGTGTAAGACCCTACTTCCTGCTTTGGTGGATTAGCCTCGGGCGAGCGGGGATATGAGCTAGTACAATGGTTCCTGAGCTCAGGAGGTGAGCTCAGGGGGGTCAGGAGGCAAGTGTTCTTGCTCCTTGCGTGGTGGCAGAGTGTATGAGTCGATCCCCTTTGCCGTGGGAGTTCTAGCTACTTATATAGGCGGCCACGGTCCTCTCCCCCCGAAATGCTTAGGCGGGAAGGGATCCCACAATGGCCATTTTTTAGCGGGAACATAAGGAGTCAAGGACGTTCCTACCCTGACAAAAGCAGTCTTCCCCTGCAAAAGGATCATGCGATGACGCGGTGGTGGGCTCGATGATGACATCCTCCTTGTCGTCCTTGCGGTCTTCGGTCTTGTTGCGACAATAAGGAAACCTTTGCCTCGCTCCTCAGGAACTTGCGGTTGCGCTGTCCCCCTTGCACCGAAATGGTAATTGCGCCGCTGGCGCACGCTGGCACCTGCTGGCGCGATGCATCACTGCTGATATCACTGCCTCCTCCTAAGGCAGGCTTGGCCTTGGATTATCTGCCCCTCCGGAGCACCTTGCTGAGGCTGCTCCTGAGGAGGTCTTGACGTCGTTCTCCTCGTGAGGCTTGGCTCCCTCGCGACGGTCTTGGGCAGCTGGTTGATCAGCTGGGCCATACCAGGTCATAGTAGGAGCGCGTCGCGGCACGCAGACAGGCAAGTCTGGATACCCTGGTTCCCAATACGCCGACAGTAGCCCCCGGGCCCAAGGCGCACGCGGAGTTGGCTTCGGGGCGAAGCCTTAGTCGAGGACAAAGCGCCGCGGGCCCTAAAAGGTTGCGGGCCAGGACGGCGTGCGACTGTTGGATGGGACGTGGTGGCTCCGCTTCCCATGCATCCTTGGTGATCGTGCGACTTGACAACTCCTTGCCGCAGGCGACGAAGCCGTAATGGCTGCGACGTCAGTGGCTAGCGGTTGGGCTCCTCCACCCTATAAATGGGACTAGGGGGAGCCCCCAGGCCGTTTCCAAGCCAGCGCCGTCTTCTCCTTGCTTGTCCTTCGCTCTCTCTCTTGTCGCAAGATCTCCATGGCGCCACCGAGGAAGCCATCCGCCGCGGAGAAGGAGAAGACCCCGCAGGATCCAGTCCCATTGCCGCTGAAGAGGGGTCGCGGTCGTCCCCGCAAGTATGCCGCTGCGCCCGTAGTGCCTTCTCGGGGAGGAGGGTGCGGCCTTCTGAGCCCCACCGCGGCCGCCGGTGGACGGCGCGGGGCGTCCTCCCATGGTGAAGGTAGTCGTGGCCGCGGAGGCAGATGAGGCGAGCAATGGTGCCTGTCGGTCGCGCGTCCTCCACGCCCACGGCTTCATTCCTTCGACGTGTTGTCGGAGTTCATGGTGTGGGCGGAGAAGCCCGGCGGCCCGTGGCTCGGGCTTCCCCGCTCTATTGGCGACGTGTTATTGGCCGGAGGCCTCGGAGGTATCTGGCTACAGGCCAACGGTTGCTGCAGCGGTGCGTCCTGGGTGGATGTTGATGTGACTCCCTCGGGCGATGTGTTCCTGGAGCGCTGCTGGCAGGCGTTTGCTCGCGCATGCCGGCTGCAGGGGAGGTGTGCGCTCCACTTCAGGTACGATGGCGTCTCCACGCTGTTCGTCAGGGTCTTCTCGGAGGAAGGGAGGCGCCTTGGGTGCTGTCCCGAGGTTGATGACGAGGAGGACGACAGGTGTGGCGTCCGGAGAAGCAGCTCAACCTCCGAAGATGACCTCAGTCCTGGGGGGCACCGTGGGGCCCCCTCTGTGGCAGCAGCAGCTCCTCCAGTAGTGGCGGCCGCGATGAACCACCACACCGCCGAGCTTGGCACGGCGAAGGGAGGGGTTCGCCGCGCCGCTGCGGTTCGGTGAAGCCAGAGGACTGGAGGACTCCGACTGAGCGGGAGCGGCTTCTGCTTCTTCTCCTTTTTTTTCTTTCATGTCCTTTCTGCATCAAAATTTCAAGTTGCCTTGAGGAGGCGTGTAATGGGTTGTGATATATGTAAGGAGCGAGAACTCGCTATCATGCTTTTGTTGTGAAAGTGCAGTATATCGACTAGAGGGGGGTGAATAGGCGATTTTTATGAAATGCTTCAAAACATGGTAGTTTCGAAGACAAATGAAAAGCTCAAGCCTATTAGTATGCAGCGGAGAGTGGACTACACTAGATAAGCCATAGTCATGTATTCAATGAAGTGAAAGCATGAAGACTAATAGCAACTAGGCAGTAGTGATCATAAAGGAAGAAGGAATGAAGCCAATCACAACAAGTAGATACTCAGTGAAGACAATCAGATAAGGCAAGCATGCAATGTCTTCACAACATAGAGCAGTAAGTGAGGGGAAGTAAAGGATAGAACCAGTAGCTCGGGGAAGACAGTGATTTGTTAGACTAGTTCCAGTTGCTGTGACAACTGTACGTCTGGTTAGGGAGGCTGAGATTTAACTCAGAAGACCGTGTCTTCACCTTGTTCCCCTTGAGCTAAGGACACCTAGTCCTCACCCAATCACTCTGGTAAGTCTTCAAGGTAGACTTTCAAACCATCACAGACTTCGTTCACCGGCAATCCACAATTACTCTTGGATGCTCAGAACGCGACGCCTAACCGGCTGGAGGAAACACAGTCCTCAAGTGTAATAAGTCTTCAGGTCACACAGACAGAAAGACTTCAGTGATGCCTAACACTCTTTGGCTCTGGGTGTTTGGGATTTGTCCTTGCAAGGATTTCTCTCTCAAATGCTTCGGAGGTGGGTTGCTCTCAAACGACAAAGCCGTGCAATAACTCTGAGCAGCCACCAATTTATGGTGAAGGGGGTGGGCTATTTATAGCCACTGGGCAACCCGACCTGATTTGTCCGAAGTGACTCTGGGTCACTAAGGAACTGACACGTGTTCCAACGGTCAGATTTCAAACACACACGGCAACTTTACTTGAGCTCCCAGTAAAGCTGACTCATCCGCCTCTGGATAAGATTTGCTCTCATAGTCTTTGCTCGAAGACATAGGATTTGGTTGAGCATCACTTCAGTCACTCTGACATAGTTCACTTGGACCCCACTTAACAGTACGGTGGTTCCTATGACTCAACAAAGAAGAAAAGGAAACAACGAAACATCTACGTCTATGCTCTCCATAGTCTTCACACAATGTCTTCTCATGTCATAGTCTTCAATATGATTATCTTCATATACCACCACTGATATCAATGTCTTCATACATTTTTAGGGGGTCATCTCCAGTAGGTTAACCGAATCAATGAGGGACTACTACCTGTGTTATCCTGCAATTCTCACAAACACATTAGTCCCTCAACCAGGTTTGTCGTCAATACTCCAAAACCACTAGGGGTGGCACTAGATGCACTTACAATCTCCCCCTTTTTGGTGATTGATGACAAACTGGTTGAAGTTTTCAACGGGGATAAAGATATGTGAGATTGTAAAGGATAAAGGTATTGTCTTCGTAAGTAGCAAAAGGCTCCCCCTGAAGATGTGCATATGGTTGATTTGCCTTTGAATGCAAATGCACATGGCAGGTTGTACTTGTGGAGATCCTCTTCAACTTATGAAGACAATTCATCATGCATAATTGATATGTCGAAGATAATGACATGCATAATGAAAAATGGACATCTGCAATAATGACTAAGTGTGGAATATAAGGTAGCAGATGCGGAATTTATCATCGCATTACAGAGTAGCATAAAAACGTAGCAGACAACCATCAGTTTAAGTGTTACAACTCAAAGAACCAAATGTAGCAAAACGAGAGTTGTAAGCACTAGGCAAATTATAAAGCACCCACCCATATGGACCCGCTTGAAGACTATCAACTCATATGCTTCTCCCCCTTTTGTCAGTAAGGACCAAAAAGGTTTGAAAACATAGAGCCTCTACTCGTTCCCAGTTGGAGCAGAAGAGGATGTAGGGTCGGTGTTGTTGTTTGGCGGTGCAGAAGTGGTTGGTGCAGTGTCGATGTGCGCTGAAGTAGGAGGAGGTGAAGTAGCATCATCCTAATCATCGATCACCCTGGCTTCAATTGTTGCAGCGGAGGAGGAGTATTCAGAATCTTCAAGAGATGGAGTTCGACGCATAACCGCAGTCCTTGGAGGAGTGTTGTCAAACTTGAATCTCTCAGTGAAGCCATCGTCTTGAAGATCTGCTTCAGCACTCAGCAAGGTCAAACTCTTCCAAGATCTCCGACATGTTTCATGAGCAACAAAAGCATTCTTGGTGGCAAGATTGCGAATGCGATTGACATCCACCAAGAGGCTTTGCATCTGACGCTTTAACCAGAGCTGATGCTTGTCCTGTTTCTGATGAAGGGCTACTAGAAGCTCTCGGTTGTTCAGGACACGAGATCGCTTCTGAGGCCTTTGAGAGATGGTGCTTTCAGTGGCTTCGGTTTCAGCGTGTCGAGGTAGATGATTACGGCCAGCCAGAGGATAAACACGTGAGACTGCTGGAACCCCTTCAATCTGCTGAGTGAAGCTTTGATGATCAGCATTGTGAAGACTAACTGGCTCTTTAGCAGGCTCTTGGTACATGGCTTCAGCTGACATATCAACCTCAGGCAAGAAAATCTGATGGTTGCGAGCAGAGGGCTGATAGGTGACAGCTGAGTGCAACTTGATGAGGCGCATTATCCAAGGGGCATTAAATTTCAGACCCAATAGATCAGCTCCAGACATAGCCATTTGCCGAATGAAGAAATCTTGAGCATTTGAAGCTGATGCCATTGAAGATATAGAAGACCAAAGTCTTCATAGTGCCTTCAAGCTTGGCTGATGAAGAATGGCCTTTGATTGGCCATAGAGTACGCCTTCTGATGTGATAGATGGTGCGCGGCAGGTACTCGAGGTCTTCAACAAAGAATTCCTTAGGGTATTCAGCATCACTTGGCAGAGGCTTCAGCATGCTGAGCATTTGGCTCATGTTGGGCTGACGCTTCTGAAATATACTCTCCAAGGCTTCAGTGTGCAATTGACAGCCAGGTTCATAGAGATCTCCTGGAGTGGGCAGGCATGTAAGCTCAATGAGATCAAAGGCCTTAGCTTCATGATGCACATTGCCTATCATCCACTCAAGGACCCATGTCTTCGGATCCCTGCTGTGGCCTCGGATGTGGAGTGTTGCATAGAATTGCAGAAGCAGCTCTTCATTCCAATGCTCTTTGTCAGTGACAAAATTGAGTAGGCCAGCATCACGGAAGCAGTCAAGAGCTTCCTCCAAGCAGGGCAGACCAGCAATAGCTTCAGTGTCAAGACGCATATGAGGGAAAATGCGCCCTTGATCATAGAGTACTCTTGAGTAGTAGCTGCGTTGTTGATGGCTCCAGAACCTATCTGATGATATTCTTGGCTTGGAATATGGGTTCTTAGCGCTGTCA
Organism: Secale cereale; assembly: GCA_902687465.1. Classification (NCBI taxonomy): domain Eukaryota; kingdom Viridiplantae; phylum Streptophyta; class Magnoliopsida; order Poales; family Poaceae; genus Secale; species Secale cereale. The sequence continues at coordinate 764,204,478 of LR738711.1, forward strand.
AAGAAGGTGTTGTGCGCAGTGAAGCTATTGGCATTGAATGACCCTGAAGAGGTTGCAATACCTGGAAACCTTGGCAGTCTTGGCTTAGGCTTCTGAACTTGGGGCATGTGCGCAACATGATGATCAAACTGAGGACCAGCAGCACGCGGTTCAGTGGTAGGTGGCGGAATCAGAATGGGCCACCAGACAGTAACAAGCTGATCATCCTTGGTGTATGCTTGCTCAATGGTATGAGGCTGTGGAGGCGGAATAGGAGCAGAGGCATTTTCTTCAAGCTGCAGATTGGCGTCAGGTGCAACATTGGCTTCAGGTACAACACTGGCTTCAGGAGCAGCATTGGCTTCAGGAGCAGTTACTTCAGGCACAGTTACTTCAGGCGCCACAGTGTCTTTAGGTGCCACATAAGCTTCAGCCATGACCATGTCATTGGCTTCAGTGTTGGTGGTGGCAGCCTCTGAATTTGTAGCCTCCACTTCAGGAGCTGGAGGGTCGGACACGTTCTCCTCGAGAACAGGGGGTGTGGCAGTACGTTCTTCTTCAACTTGGGGTTGTTCTTCTTCTTGTTGGGGTGGTTCTTCTTCGGCTGATGTAGACGGAATATCTTCAGCCGCTTTGGCTTCAGATTCTGAGGGGTTTCGAGTAGGAGCAGCATCAGGTGCAGATGATTGCTCTACTCCTTCTGGAACACTTGGGGCAGCAACTTGAGGCCTTGGTCCTTTGCGAAGCCTGCGAAAAGCTGGCGACGCCTGAGGAGATGGAGGTTGTTGGGCCTCAAAGTCTTCATCTTCAAGCACCGAACTGGTGTCTTGAGTTTGCTGGGGAGTGGCTTGCGTATCCTGTGGGTGATCAGCCCACGAGTCATCCTGAGCAATTGGCGTCAATGGACGACCAATGCTGATGCGTTCGTTGTTCGTAAGAACAGGCGAAGATTCAATGTTGTATTCGATCCGAGGAAGGACTTCATCATCTTCAACATTATCTTGAGGACCAATGTCTTCAGCTGCGGTGGGGTCGACAGCTGCAATGTCTTCAGCCTCTGTGGGAGCAGGCTCATGAACAGTCAGTCTTCGTTCTCTCTGGGCAGATGTAGGGCGAGCAACTAAGATTGGCTCGACAAAGATAGGCTCTTTGGAAGCAGCCTTATCCCTCTTAGTCTTGCGCTTCTTGGTGGGTGGAGCTTCATCAGTAGATTGCTTATGCTTGCGAGCTTCAGCTTCAGCCACCTTAGTCTTCTTGAGCTTTGAAGCGGTTGGGGTTGCCTTAGGCTTCGATCCAGTCATGCTAACAGGGAAGACTATGCGAGGCATTTCCTTCCCAGATTCTTCAGCTTCGGGTACTGGTTGCTTCCTCTTCTTCTTGGCAGCCATCCGTGGGTCAATGCCAGGACGCCCAAGTGCCTTGCGTTTTTCAGCTTCATTGAATGCTTGAACGCATTTTGCAGCCAAGTCCTTGATTCGCTCACGAGAACCTTTAGCTTCTTCACGCTGCTGGCGAAAGGCTTCCTTGAGCTCATGCATCATAACTTTGAAGTTTTGAATTTCTTGCACACTGAGCTTGTCCACATGCTTCTTGAACTAAGCTTTTTCATAATCTATCTTCTGCTTCAGCTCAACAATTCTTTGGGCCAGAGCCAGCTCAGAAGCAATGGCTCCATGGAAGGAGACGCTGAGGCCAACTGAAAGTTGAAGATCGTCGAAGCTCAGATTGGGTGTGTCAAACCATTCATTAATGAAGTTATTGAGCACTTCAATGTCAAAGAGTGGAAAATCATTGAAGATTTCAGCATCTTGCTTGCTCTTGATCAATAGCTCCAGAGCATCATCACCAAGATCTTCATCACTTGAGAGATCAAGGGTATCATTGGCAGTCTTCAGTACTGCATCAGGAGTGAGAGCTGGATTGGGGTTGCGTGTTGGCTTCCTCTTCAGCTGTCTGCTCTTGGAGATACGAGAGTGTTCCTCATATTGCACACTTGGTGCAGGTGGAGCAGTGGCCAAAGGCTTCACTCTAGACGCCCGTGGAGGAGTAGTCTTCGAAGCCTTTGATTTCTTCTTCTGGGGCTTCGGCGTTGCAGGTGCTTCTTCAGAGTCAGCATCTGCTTCGGGATGATCCACATGTGCCCCTTGAACCCTTATGTGACTGATGAGGCCCTCTAGGTTGTAGAAGGGCCCTACCAGATTCGGTTCAGCTTCGCGCGTGCCATTAGCGCGGGGCGCAGAGGGGCCAGGATTGAAGTCTAATCCCCAAAGCTTCTTGTTCTCTTTGGCCGAGTTCTTGGCGAATTGAAGATTTCGCTTGAACAGATTGTCGTCGCGACACCAGAGCAGAGAGCTTGGATCAGCATCAGCAGGCTGAGGCCCTCTGACCATGCAAGGATAGAAGCCTTGAGTAATGGCTTCAGCACGAGTCTTGGGGGGAAGATTCTTATAAGTGATATCTCCCCATGGATGCTTGATGGCGTTTTTCTCAGCATACTCTTGGGTCACGAACCTATACTTGAACCACTATTCAGCCCAGTATCTTCGAATCCATTGGATTCATGTCTTCCTCTGATTGCAATCCTCCTCTGGATCAGTCTTGTATATCTCACCGAGATCAGGAGGCAAATCAATGGAGGTGTTGCCACGGCGCTGTCTGCCACCCTTTCTTACTGTCTTGTCAGTTGCCATTTGCTTCAACCTGAAGGGCTTCAAATTGAATGGCTTCAAAACAGGCAAATGCTTCGGTCTGCTGGTCAGACAGGAACTGTCTTCAGGGGTCCGATCACATTCACTTAGTCCAAAAGATTCAAATACGAAGACATAACTATAAGTGAATGATGTTGAGGACAGAACACAATATATATATCACAGACTTCGTTCCCCTGAAGACATTCACTTAGTCCAAAAGATTCAAATACGAAGACATAACCGTGTCTTCACCTTGTCCCCCTTGAGCTAAGGACACCTAGTCCTCACCCAATCACTCTGGTAAGTCTTCAAGGTAGACTTCCAAACCTTCACAGACATCGTTCACCGGCAATCCACAATTACTCTTGGATGCTCAGAACGCGACGCCTAACCGGCTGGAGGAAACACAGTCCTCAAGTGTAATAAGTCTTCGGGTCACACAGACAGAAAGACTTCAGTGATGCCTAACACTCTTTGGCTCTGGGTGTTTGGGCTTTGTCCTCTCAAGGATTTCTCTCTCAAATGCTTCGGAGGTGGGTTGCTCTCAAACGACAAAAGCCGTGCAATAACTCTGAGCAGCCACCAATTTATGGTGAAGGGGTGGGCTATTTATAGCCAGTGGGCAACCCGACCTGATTTTCCGAAGTGACCCTGGGTCACTAAGGAACTGACACGTGTTCCAACAGTCAGATTTCAAACACACACGGCAACTTTACTTGAGCTCCAAGTAAAGCTGACTCATCCGCCTCTGGATAAGATTTGCTCTCATAGTCTTCGCTCGAAGACATAGGATTTGGTTGAGCATCACTTCAGTCACTCTGACTTAGTTCACTTGGACCCCACTTAACAGTACGGTGATTCCTATGACTCGACAAAGAAGAAAAGGAAACAACGAAACATCTACGTCTACGCTCTCCATAGTCTTCACACAATGTCTTCTCATGTCATAGTCTTCAATATGATTATCTTCATATACCACCACTGATATCAATGTCTTCGTACATTTTTAGGGGTCATCTCCATTAGGTTAACCGAATCAATGAGGGACTACTACCTGTGTTACCCTGCAATTCTCACAAACACATTAGTCCCTCAACCAGGTCTGTCGTCAATACTCCAAAACCACTAGGGGTGGCACTAGATGCACTTACATGTTGCCTGGGTGAAATCACTAAGCTTTTATGCGTTGTGTCGTCCTGAGGCGGAGTCCTCCTGACTCCGGCATCATGAGCCCCATCGGGTCGTGACGAGGTGGCCGAGTCTGACGGGCTCGTACAGCCCCCGAGCGGGGGTCAATCGCTGAGATCTGCTGAGAGTGCCGAGCGCGGGTTAGAGAACCAAAGCATGAGCGGCTCAGTAAGATAGGTTGCGCAAACTGAGAAGCCCGGCACCAGAGCCTGAGCAGGCTTGGCTAGGAGAGGTCATGGGGCCACGGTAGATGAGGTTCGGTGACCGACCGTGCCCCAGCCCCCACGCGCCAGGCGCGAGAAGAAGAGCGAGTGGCGCAGCTGAACTTAAAACCGGCGAGAAAGATCCCAAACATGAAACTCTCAACAAAATGCAGGAAGCGCGAGAAACACGAGAACTTCATAGCATGGGGTAGAGGAAGGGCTGATAGCCAAGGAACTAGAAAAGGCTAACAGCCAAACACCAAGCAGAAAGGAAAAAGGTCGCGTCCGACCCCTACACTACGTCTTCTTCCCAGTGCGGAGCTAAGGACCGCCACTGGGGCGTTGGTGGGAGCCCCGTCTGAGGGCCCGTAGGCAACGCCCAGGAGACTCCGAGGCGTGTACAGCCCCAACTCATTATTACGTGAGACTGTCACGGGTGGAGACCTTCACGGGCACGGAGCCTTGATTATGGATAGAACCTCCTGAGGTGTTCGATGTTCCAGAAATTATGGATAGGTATCCCATCCTGCATCTCCAGGCGCACAGCACCAGGCCTAGAGACACGGGCGATTCTGAACGAGCCCTCCCACATGGGCGAGAGCTTGTGCAGCCCCTCACGAGAGAGGACCTGCCTCAGGACCAAGTCAGCAACTTCAAGTGTTCTTGCGCGGACGCCGCGGCAGTGGTACCGCCGCAGCGCCTGCTGATAACGTGCCGCCCTGAGGGCAGCTCGGCGGCGGACCTCCTCGTCGAGCATGAGGTCCATACGCCAGGCGGCGTCCTGGCATTCCTCATTGAAGGCCAAGACCCGTGGGGAGCGATGCTTGACTTCGTGAGGGAGGACTGCCTCCGCACCATAGATGAGAAAGAAGGGAGTTTCCCCCATAGGTTTGGTGGCAGTGGTTCGGATTGACCACAGCACGGACTGGAGTTCGTCGATCCAGCCCCTGCCGCAGGCCTCAAGCTTCTTCTTGAAGCTGCGCGTCTTGAGGCCACGCAAGACTTCCGCGTTGTCGCGTTCGGCCTGCCCATTGCTCCTGGGGTGAGCCACCGAAGCGTAGCAGATCTGCGTTCCAAGGTTAGCACAATATGACCTGAAGAGATTACTTGTGAACTGCGAACCGTTATCGGTGATGATGAGCTGGGCCGTACCAGGCCATAGTAGGAGCGCGTCACGGCCCGCAGATAGGCAAGTCTGGGTACCCTGGTTCCCAGTACGCCGACAAAAACCACAACGATTTTTCGTCAAGTATGTGATGTTTTAACCTTCACAAGGACCAGGTGTAGCCACACTCGATTCAGCTAAAGTGAGAGAGACAAACACCCGCCAGTCACCTTTAAGCAACGAGTGCTCATAACGGTGAAACCAGTCTCGCGTAAGCGTACGCGTAATGTCGGTCCGGGCCGCTTCATCTCACAATACCGCCGAACCAAAGTATGACATGCTGGTAAGCAGTATGAATATTATCAACCACAACTCATTGTGTTCTACTCGTGCATATCATCTACGCATAGACCTGGCTCATGATGCCACTGTTGGGGAACGTAGTATTTCAAAATTTTCCTACGATCACGCAAGATCTATCTACCAGATGCATAGCAACGAGAGGGGAGAGTGTGTCTACGTACCCTCGTAGACCGGAAGCGGAAGCGTCTAGTGACGCGGTTGATGTAGTCGAACTTCTTCGCGATCCAACCGATCAAGCACCGAACGTACGGAGCATCCGCGTTCAGCACACGTTCAGCTTGATGACATCCCACGAGCTCTTGATCCAGTAGAACCTCGCACGGGAGTTTCGTCAGCACGACGGCATGGTGACGGAGATGATGAAGTTACCGTCGCAAACCTTCGCCTAAGCGCTGCAACGATATGACCAAGGTGTGTTTCTGTGGAGGGGGGCACCGCACATGGTTGGGAGAGATCAACTGATCAACTTGTGTGTTCTTAGGGTGCCCCCTCCCCACGTATATAAAGGAGGGAGGGGAGGCCGGCCGGCCTCTCTAGGCACGCCAAAGGGAGGAGGAATCCTCCTCCTAGTAGGAGTAGGACTCCTCCTTTCCTAGTCCTACTAGGAGGGGAAGGAAGGAGAGGGGGAGAAGAAGGAAAGAGGGGGCGCAGCCCCTTCCCTAGTCCAATTCGGACTAGGCCCATGGGGCGCGCGGCTAGCCCTCGTGGCTTCTACTCTTTTTCCCCCAAAGCCCACTAAGGCCCATATGTACTCCCATATTCCTGTAACTCCCCCGGTAGTCCGAAAAATAACCGGATTACTCGGAACCTTTCTGATGTACGAATATAGTCGTCCAATATATCGATCTTTACGGCTCGACCATTTCGAGACTCCTTGTCATGTCCCCGATATCATCCGGGACTCCGAACTACCTTCGGTACATCAAAACTCATAAATTGATAATACCGATCGTCATCAAACGTTAAGCGTGCGGACCCTACGGGTTCGAGAACTATGTAGACATGACCGAGACTCATCTCCGGTCAATAACCAATAGCGGAACCTGGATGATCATATTGGCTCCTACATATTCTACGAAGATCTTTATCGGTCAAACCACATAACAACATACTTTGTTCCCTTTGTCATCGGTATGTTACTTGCCCGAGATTCGATCGTCGGTATCTCAATACCTATTTCAATCTCATTACCGGCAAGTCTCTTTTCTCATTTCGTAATACATCATCTCGTGACTAACTCATTAGTCATTTACTTGCAAGGCTTATTATGATGTGTATTACCGAGAGGGCCCAGAGATACCTCTCTGACACTCGGAGTGACAAATCCTATTCTTGATCTATGCCAACACCACGAACACCTTCGGAGACACCTGTAGAGCATCTTTATAATCACCCAGTTACGTTGTGACATTTGATTGCACACAAGGTGTTCCTCTAGTATTCGGGAGTTGCATAATCTCATAGTCAGAGGAACATGTATAAGTCATGAAGAAAGCAATAACAGTAAAACTAAATGATCATAGTGCTAAGCTAACGGACGGGTCTTGTCCATCATATCATTCTCCTAATGATGTGATCTCGTTGGTCAAATGACAACACATGTCTATGGCTAGGAAACATAATCATCTTTGATCAATGAGCTAGTCTAGTAGAGGCATACTAGGGACACTCTGTTTTGTCTATGTATTCACACATGTACTAAGTTTCCGGTTAATACAATTCTAGCATGAATAATAAATATTTATCATGATATAAGGAAATAAATAATAACTTTATTATTGCCTCTAGGGCATATTTCCTTCACCCAATACTACTTATAGATTTATCAAAATAAGCAAACAACACACAAAAAACAGAATCTGTCAAAACATAACAGTCTGTAGTAATCTGTAACTTTTGAATACTTCTGTAACTCCAGAAAAATTGAAATAAATTGGTAAATGTGAGTAATTTTTCTATTAATCATCTGCAAAAAGAATCAACTAAATAGTACTCTCTAGTAAAATATCACATCCAAACTTGTGAGCGCTAAAGTTTCTGTTTTTTACAGTATGATCATATAAACTTCACACAAGTCTTCCCAAAGGTTCTACTTGGCACAAACACTAATTAAAACACAAAAACACATCTAAAAAGAAGCTATATGCAATATTTATTCCTAAACAGAAGCAAAAACAAAGAAAATAACATTGGGTTGCCTCCCAATAGGCGCTATCGTTTAACACCCCTAGCTAGGCACGATACAAGAATAGATCTAGGTATTGCCATCTTTGGTAGGCAATTCTTCAATTAAGCACTTATAATTCTTAGGAACTTCTTTATTCCTATTGATAATCAAACTTTTGGGCAAGAAATCAAGAAATTCATTTGTAGCAAAAGGTTCCCTTGCGAAAGTGAGAAAGTTGGGATGAACACTTATAGATTTGAGATCCGCAATTTCCTTACTAGATGATTCACCCTTATTTTTAGGAACATACATAAACTTGGCCAATTTAGTGGTAGAGGGATTCGAAGTAGTTTTCATAGCAGAAAGAGCAGACCCTACATTAGTAATAATATCCTCAAGTTTATCGATTTTAGTGGAATCTTGATCTATTTTCTCTTTAACTATGGGTTCTTTTTCTTTTAAAAAATCAGAATAACTCCTACCTTGGATCCATATTGGGTAATTTGGTTGTGGATCTTCCTATCCAAACTTTCAACCAACTCTACAGTAGCAAATTTGTTTTCAATAATTTCAAGCCTTTGCATAATATGTTCCAGAGTTAAAACAGTTCAATTAACCAGAAGAGGTGGTGGCCCAACCAATTCAGTCATAGCATTATAAGAATCAAAAGTATGGCTACCCAAGAAATTCCCTCCGGTAATGGAATCTAGAATATATCTATTCCACGGAGTTATGCCAACATAAAAATTGCGAAGAAGCACGGAAGTGGAAAGCTTCCTAATAGATCTATTTTCAGCATTGCAAATTCTATACCAGGCATCTTTTAGATTTTCCTCCTCCCTTTGTTTAAAATTAAGAACCTCACTCTCGGGAGTATTGTTAATGATAGGTGTGCTAGCCAGAGTGACAAGAAAGCAAGCAATCCAACACACAAGCAAACAAGAAGCAAGCGAACGGTAAACAAACGGCAAAATGAAGGGCAAATAAAACGGCAAGGGTGAAGTGGGGGAGAGGAAAATGAGAGGAACAAAATGTAATGCAAAGGATAGGGATTTGTGATAGGTACTTGGTATATGACTTTTGCGTGAACCTCCCCGGCAACGGTACCAAAAATTCTTCTTGCTACTTCTCGAGCTTGCGTTGTATTCCCTCGAAGAGGAAAGGGTGATGGAGCATGGTAGCATAAGTATTTCCTGAAGTTTTTGAGAACCAAGGTATCAATCCAGTAGGAGACCACGCGCGAGTCCCTCGCACCTACACAAACAAATAAGAACTTCGCAGCCAACGCGATAAGGGGTTGACAATCCCTTTACGGTCACTTACGAAAGTGACATCTGATAGATAGGATAGTTTGATATTTTTGGTATTTTTGGTTATAAGAACAGAAAGTAAAGATAGCAAAGTAAAGTAGATGGTAGATTAATATGTTGAGAGTAGACCCGGGGGCCATAGGTTTCTCTAGTGGCTTCTCTCATGATAGCAGAATTCTATGATGGGTGAACAAATTACTGTCGAGAAATTGATAGAAAAGCGAATAGTTATTAGAATATCTAGGCATGATCATTATATATAGGCATCACGTCCGTGACGAGTAGACCAGAACGATTCTACATCTACTACTATTACTCCACACATTGACCGCTATCCAGCATGCATCTAGAGTATTAAGTTCATAAGAACAGAGTAATGCTTTAAGCAAGATGACATGACATAGAGGGATAAACTCAAGCAATATGATATAAACCCCATCTTTTTATCCTCGATGGCAACAATACAATACATGCCTTGCTGCCCCTGCTGTCACTGGGAAAGGACACCGCAGGATTGAACCCAAAGCCAAGCACTTCTCTCATTGCAAGCACTGTAGATCTAGTGGGCCAAACCAAACCGATAATTCGAAGAGACTTGCAAGGATATTATAATCATACATAAAAGAATTCAGAAAAGAACCAAATATTTGTTGTAGATAATCTTGATCATAAACCCACAATTCATCGGATCTCGACAAACACACCACAAAAAGATTACATCGAATAGATCTCCTCGAAGACCGAGGAGAACTTGGTATTGAGATCCAAAAAGAGATAAGCAGGCCTCTAGCTAATAACTATGGACCCGAAGGTCTGTGGTAAATTATTCACAACTCATGGTGAGGTAATAGTGTTCATGTAGAAGCACTCCGTGGAAGATCCCCCCTCCGGTGGAGCTCCAGAACAGGCCCCAAGATGGGATCTCACGGGAACAGAAGGTTGCGGCGGTGGAATCAGGGTTTTCTCTGTTGCCTCGATGTTTTCAGGGTACATGGGTATATATAGGAGGAAGGAGGGCATTGGGGGAGCCAGAGGGGGCCCACGAGGGTGGGGGCGTGCCCTGTAGGAGGTGGCGCGCCCTGGACCCTCGTGGCCGCCTCCTTCGTTCCCTCGCGTGTAATCCAAGTCTTCTGTGTTGATATTTTTCCAAAAATAACTCTCTCGAAGGTTTTATTCCGTTCGGACTCCGGTTCATATTCCTTTTCTGCGAAACCCTGAAATAGGAAAAAAAAACAGCAATCTGCACTGGGCCTTTGGGTTAATAGGTTAGTCCCAAAAATAATATAAAAGTGTATGATAAAGCCCATTAAACATCCAAAACATCATATATAATAGCATGGAATAATAAAAAAATAGATACGTTGGAGACGTATCAATGCACCGCACTGCGACGCAGGCACCGCACTGGGCCGCCTCGCCCCTGAGGGCGGTGCCAAGCTTCAGATAAAAAAGTTCCCCCCACAGCTCGAGTGTGGGGAGCACTCCGAAGTAGCCCTCGCAGAGGGCGACGAAGGCGGCGAGCAGCACCACCGTGTTTGGCGTGAGGTGGTGGGGCTGCATGCCGTAGAAATTGAGGAACGAGCGGAAGAATCCGGTCGCCGAAAGACCGAAGCCGCGGAGGAAATGAGATCAGAAGACGACGCGCTCGCCAAGCCGCGGCTCCGGCCTGAGCTCCTTCGCCGGCGCAAGGCGCACTCCCACGTTCTCCGCGGCGGGAAGCCGCCGCGACCGACGGAGGAAGTCGATGTGGTCCTCGTGGACCTCACTGCCGTCCCACTCGCCGGAGCGGTGGACAGGTGCTTCAGCAGCCATGGCTCGGGGTGGAATCAAGCGACATGGAGAGAGGGCAAGAGGGCTAGGCGAGCACGAACTCCAGCGGGAGCAGCGGGCGCCACGGTGGCAAGAAAGTGAGGAGGGCGAGGATGAAGAAGGAGATGGGGGCGCGCGTGCCTTACGCCAGCCCCTCCTGCGCCTACTTATAGGCTCGGGACGACGAAGCCGAAGGGGCAGGGCATGTGATTAACTGTGGCATGGCTCGCACAACCTGTGCTTTTTGCGCCTTAACCGCGCGCATTTAATGCGCGTGGGAAGGGAAACCGACCACCTCGGCCACAGCGGATCCGCGCGCGTGCCGAGGCCGTGTAGTGGTGGGCCCATGCCTGCAGCGACGTCCCGTCGCGCGCGTGGGATGGTAGGCCGGCTCGGCATGATGACGCCGCGTGGCGTGCGCCCAACGGGGCGGTAGGCCCGTCCCGTGACCAGCCGGTCGTCCGGCCACCTTCCTTCTGACAATTCAAATCTGGGAGCCGGCCGCTAACAGCCGGCCCCTCCAGAAGACGGACGGGAAGACCAATCAATCGTCATACAGAGAGGGAAGCTGTTGAAGCCCCGCAGTCCCACTCACGACCGCCGAGCTCCACCAGCTTTGGGGACTACTGTCGGAGATATTGCCCACGGGTGTCTTCATCGACCACCCATGGTGTTTCAAGACATGAAGGCCACCTGCCATCCTTCGACCGCCTGCGCACCAGGCCGCCTCCTAGGGCCACTAGGCCCCAGGAGCCGGCTGTCGGCAGGCAGTAAATCACCAACAAGCGGCTGCGGAGCATCCGGCATCTGACAGTCGGCCATGTGCCTCCCCCTCGGAGTATGCGCTGGGGGTCTACGATGAGACTAGGGCGTGGCTACAGTGGAGCCTGCCCCCCAGAATCTAAGATAGCATGGCTACAGTAGGGGTGTACCTCATGGACATCCCTTGGCCGGCGCGTCACTATAGCCATGTTGCCTGTTACCTCGCCTTGGTCAGTAGAAGCCATGATCCCATGATCTGGAGGCGGTGCGGCCTGCAGGCGGCAAGCCCCACCCGTCAGTGAACCATCAAGGAGCGGCTAGCCTCTGGCGGACGGCATGGGTGACGGGCCGCCCTATAGCAGGCGGCATGCCGTTCCCTTGAAGTCTGAACCCCATTAAGATGACAAGATGGGGCGTGGCAATAGTGTACGACCGCAAGGCGGCGGCACTGTAGCCACTCACTCCGCAACGGCGCCTTCGTCAGCAGAAGGATGTCAATAGTAGAACATAGTCACAATGGCCCACAGGCGGCGGGCCCACAGGACGGACATGTCCTCGACAGCCGGCGGGACCCACCAAGTGGCGGGACCCAGCAGCCGGCGGAGAAGCCGGCGCCTGGAGACGCTGACGGTCAGGGCCCGCACCCGGCCGGATTACCATTGTAGCCCTGAGGGTAGGCCTATATAAACCCCCAGGGTCCTCCATGCAGAGGGGTTAGACACCAAGAGATACATCGAGAGAGGGAAGAAACCCTAGCCTCCACTTGCATTCCTATAAGGAGAGGAGAGAGCTAGCCTCGCCCTTCTTCCTCCTCTAGACAACACAGCTCAAGGAGCAACCTTGTAGCTGCCATATTGACGATAGTAATGACGTGGAGTCCCCGCAGAGCAGGACTAGGGGTGTTATCTCCACGGAGAGCCCCAAACCTGGGTAAGATTCGTAGGTGTCCTAAGTGTCACCTTATCTCGCTTCCAGGGCCCGACGATGATCTCTTGACCCCATGCGTGATAAGCCATCCTTTGGCATATGTCGCACCAAAACCCTGACACATTGGAATTACTATCAAGCTAGTTTTCATCATGCTCAAATGATTCACATTCAGTACTTTGATAATTTGATATGTGGGTGAATCCTTGGACAAGCCTCCCACTTATGATTAACCCCTCACACAAGCATCCGCAACTACGAAAGAAGTATTAAGATAAATCTAACCATAGCATGAAACATAGGGATCCAAATCAGCCCCTTACGAAGCAATGCATAAACTAGGGTTTAAGCTTTTGTCACTCTAGCAACACATCATCTACTTATTACTTCCCAATGCATTCCCCTAGGCCCAAATAATGGTGAAGTTTCATGTAGTTGACGTACACATAACACCAATAGAGGAAAGACAACATACATCTCATAAAAATATCGAACGGATACCAAATTCACATGATTACTTATAACAAGACTTCTCCCATGTCCTCAGGAAAAAAAGTAACTACTCACAAAGCATATTCATGTTCATGATCAGAGGGTTATTGAATAGCATTAAGGATCTGAACATATGATCTTCCACCGAATAAATCAACTAGCATCAACTACAAGGAGCAATCAACACTACTAGCAACCCATGGGTACCAATCTGAGGCTTTGAGACAAAGATCGGGTACAAGAGATGAACTAGGGTTTGAGAGGAGATGGTTCTTGCAAAAATGTTGATGGATATTGACCCCCTCTCGATTAGAGGATCGTTGGTGATGACGATGGCTTCGGTTTCCCCTTCCCGGAGGGAAGTGTCCCCAGCAGAACAGCCCTGCCGGAGCCCTAGATTGGTTTTGCCCAGGTTCCGCCTCAAGACGGTGGCGCTTCATCCCGAAAGCTTCCTTATGATTTTTTCCAGGTCCAAACACGTGATATAGCCAAATATGGGAGCCGCAGCGCGCCCTCACCCTTGTGGCTGGCTGGTGGCCCTCCTCTGGTGCTTTCTTCGCCCAATATTTTTTATATATTCCAAAAATATTCTCCATGAAGTTTCTGGACTTTTGGAATTGCGCGGAATAGGTCTCTAATATTTGCTCCATTTCCAGTCCAGAATTCCAGCTACCGGGATTCTCCCTCTTCATGTAAACCTTGTAAAATAAGAGAGAAAAGGCATAAGTATTGTGACATATTGTGTAATAACATCCCATAATGCAATAAAAATCGATATAAAAGCATGATGCAAAATGGACGTATCAACTCCCCCAAGCTTAGACCTCGCTTGTACTCAAGCGAAAAGCCAATATCGAAAATTATGTCCACATGTTTAGAGATAAAGGTGTCGATAAAAATAAAATACGGACTTGAGGGCATCATGATCATCTTTAGGACAGCAACATAACTTGTCATATAAGTTCTTATGATAAAGTAACAATTCATTCACAAGGTAAAGTATGAATCAGAAACTTCATTGATAGCCAACAAACTATGATCTCAGTCAATGAAACATTTGAAATTTATCATACATCGGAAAGAGTCAAATATAGGAGCTTTTCAGCAAGTTCACAAACTTAACTATCATTTAATCTTTCATAATTGCTGACACTCACGCAATATTAATGAGTTCAAAGTTTCAACCAGACATAGAGAAGGATAGGGGCTTATAGTTTCGCCTCCCAACGATTTACCTCAAGGGTAATGTCAACAATAATAGTTCATGGCTCTCTACATCCGCATGGGTATATATATCTAGATATAGCTCCAACATATTGTGCTTGCCAAAGGATAAAAGTAAAAAGTAAAGGTGATGATCACCATGACTCTTTTATGGGGATAGGAGATAAAAGTAAAAGATAGGCCATTCACAGAGGGAAGCAGAGGTTGTCATGCGCTTTTATCGTTGGATGCACAGAATCTTAATGCAAAAGAACATCACTTTATATTGCCACTTGTGATAATGGACCTTTATTATGCGGTCTGTCGCTTTTATTTCTTCCACATCACAAGCTTGTATAAAGCTTATTTTCTTCACATTAATAGATCATACATATTTAGAGAGCAATCTTTATTGCTTGCACCGATGACAACTTACTTGAAGGATCTTACTCAATCCATAGGTAGGTATGGTGGACTCTCATGGAAAAACTAGGTTTAAGGGATGTTTAGAAGCACAAGTAGTATCTCTACTTGGTGCAAAAGGAATTTTGGCTACCATGAGAGGGAAAGCAAGCTCAACATGTTGGAGGATCTATAACAATATAACTTCTGTTAGGATGTAAAAAGACATAACCCATCATGTTGTCTTCCTTGTCCAACTTCAACTTTTTAGCATGTCATATTTTAATGAGTGCTCACAATTATAAAAGATGTCCAAGATAGTATATTTATATATAAAACTTCTCTTTCTTTATTACTTCCTATTAATTGCAGCAATGACAAAAACTGTGTTTGTCAACACTCAACAACTTCTATTCATCATACTCTTTATATGTGAAGTCATTACTTCCCATAAGATCAACATATGATCTTTGTTTATTTCTTTTTACTCCTTTCTTTTCTTTGTTAAATTATTCCCTCAAGATCATAGCAACATAGCAAAGCCCTCACTCAAAACTATTCTTTAGTATATAACTCAAGGACTTGATTACATAGATATAGATCAATGAAAAACTCAAAGCTAAATCATACTAAAAACTTTATTCTACTAGATCAAGATATAACCAAAAGGATCGAACTAAGAAAAACGGTAAAGATAAAGGTGTGATGGTGATACGATACCGGGGCACTTCACCCAAGCTTGGCAGTTGCCAAGGGGAGTGCCCATACCCATGCATTTATGTTTCTTTCTTCAGAAGTGGTGTCGATGAAGCGGGCTTGACTATGTTATCTTTCAGTTCTTGCAATTCTCTGAGCACACGTTGAAGCATAGCTACGTTCTTCTAGATATCCTTTAGAAGTTGTTTATTGTCTGGCCCCCATGAGATTTTTCCTACATCACTTTCACTTGGACCGGATATGTCCCAAATGGAGGGTATATGTGTGCGAGGTGTATTTTCCACTCCATAGTTATGAACTAGATTATGAAAATTGTTCTGAAGTAACCTGTGTAAGGGCCTCTTCGGAGGAAGTCCTCCAGCTTGATGGGGTTTTGTAACAATGGAGATGCCAGCCAGAGTGCCTCTCTTCTAAGCCGGAGAGTGGGCTTCGAGTTAATCCACTTGTTTTTCCTCCATCGTGGCCTCTTCGGTCACCTTCCTCCTGAGTTCCATCTGCATCAACCAAGCATCGTTGCCCACATTGTTGGAGGAGGGAGACGATATGAAGCGTGGCCATGAAAACTCTGGCAGAAAACAGCTCAAAACGAAAACAGGAGATATTTTCGTGGTACTGCGGTCAAAACCTTTGGGAGAATATATAATGAATTTTTACAAACAGAAAGAAGTATCGTGCAAGAAAACGGAGTCCGGGAGACACACGGGGTGGCCACAAGCTAGGGGGTGCACCCAGGGGGTAGGGTGCACCCTCCACCCTTGTGGCTGCCCCGTGTCTCTTCCGGGCCAGTTTTAATTTTCCTAATTTTTTAAATATTCGAAAACAGAGCAAAATTGTTGTTTGGAACGTTTTGGAGTTGGTTTACTTACCGTACCACATACCTATTCCTTTTCGGAGTCTGAAATGTTCTGGAAAGTGTCCGTATTTACTCCTCCGGTGTCACGGTATCAATTATATTGGTTGCAACATTTAAGGGAGTACCTGAGATATAGTGTTTGATACTTTGACCATTTACCACCTTCGGATTTGTGCCTTCGGCGTTGTTCATTTTGATCGCACCGAAATGATAGACCTCCTCGATAATGTAAGGGCCTTCCCATTTAGAGAGAAGTTTTCCTGCAAAAAATATTAAATGAGAGTTGTATAGCAAAACATGATCACCTACGTTAGACTCCCCTTTTTGTATCCTTTTGTCATACCATCTTTTAACTTTTTCTTTAAATAACTTGGCATTCACATAGGATTGAGTTCTCCATTCATCAAGTGAGCTAATGTCAAATAACCTCTTCTCACCGGCAAGTTTGAAATCATAGTTGAGTTCTTTAATAGCCCAACATGCCTTATGTTCTAATTCAAGAGGTAAGTGACATGCTTTTCCATAAACCATTTTATATGGAGACATACCCATAGGGTTTTTATAAGCTGTTCTATAAGCCCATAATGCATCGTCAAGTTTCTTAGACCAATTCTTTCTAGATCTATTAACAGTCTTTTCCAAAATCAATTTAATCTCTCTATTGCTTAATTCTACTTGACCACTAGACTGAGGATGATATGGAGATGCAATTCTATGGTTAACATCATATTTAGAAAGCATCTTACGGAAAGCACCATGAATAAAATATGAACCACCATCAGTCATTAAATACCCAGGGACTCCAAACCTCGGAAAAATAACTTCTTTAAGCATCTTAATAGATGTGTTATGATCAGCACTACTAGTTGGAATAGCTTCTACCCACTTAGTAACGTAATCAACGACAACTAAAATATGTGTATAACCATTAGAGGAAGGAAAAGGTCCCATATAATCAAAGCCCCAAACAACAAATGGTTTGATAACAATTGAATAATTCATAGACATTTCCTAGGGTCTACTAATATTACCAATTCTCTGACATTCATCACAAGACAAGACAAACTTACGAGCATCTTTGAAGAGAGTAGGCCATTAAAAATCGGATTGCAATACCTTATGTGCAATTCTATCTCCAGCATGGTGTCCTCCATAGGCCTCGGAGTGACACCTGCGTAGGATATGTTCCTGTTTATGCTCAGGTACACAACGTCTAATAACACCATCTACTCCTTCTTTATAAAGGTGTGGGTCATCCCAAAAGTAATGTCTTAAATCATAGATTTTCTTTTTCTTTTGTTGGTATGTGAAGCTAGGTGGTATAAATTTAGCAACAATATAACTAGCATAATCAGCATACCATGGAGCACTACAAGAAGCATTGATGACAGCTAATTGTTTATCAGGAAAGCTATCATCAATAGGTAGTGGGTCATCAAGAACATTTTCTAACCTAGACAAGTTATCTGCAACGGGGTTCTCATCTCCTTTTCTATCAATAATATGCAAATCAAATTCTTGTAGCAAGAGAAACGATCTAATAAGTCTAGGTTTAGCATCTTTCTTTTCCATAAGATATTTAATAGCAGCATGATCGGTGCGAACAGTTACTTTGGAATCAACAATATAAGATCTGAACTTATCACATGTAAAAACAACTGCTAAGAATTCTTTTTCAGTAGTAGCATAATTTCTCTGGGCACTGTCTAGAGCTTTACTAGCATAATGAATAACATTCAATTTTTTATCAACTCTTTGTCCTAGAACAGCACCAACAGCATAATCACTCGCATCCCACATAGTTTCAAAGGGTAAATTCCAATCAGGTGGTTGAACAATAGGTGCATAAATCAAGGCTTTCTTAAGTATTTCAAATGCTTCTACACAATCATCATCAAAAATAAAAGGAACATCTTTTTGCAAGATATTAGTGAGAGGCCTAGAAATTTTAGAGAAGTCTTTAATAAACCTCCTATAGAAACCAGCATGACCAAGAAAACTTCTAATACCTTTGATATCTTTAGGACACAACATCTTTTCAATAGCATCCACTTTAGCTTTATCAACTTCAATACCTCTTTCATAAATCTTATGTCCCAAGACAATACCTTCATTAACCATAAAGTGGCACTTCTCCCAATTCAAGACAAGATTAGTTTCTTCGCATCTATGCAAAACTCGATCAAAGTTGCTTAAGCAATCATCAAAAGAAGTTCCATAAACGGAGAAATCATCCATGAAAACCTCAACAATCTTTTCACAAAAGTCAGAGAATATAGCAGTCATACATCTTTGAAAGGTAGCAGGTGCATTGCATAAACCAAAAGGCATACATCTATAAGCAAAAGTACCGAAAGGGTAAGTAAAAGTGGTCTTTTTTATCCTCTTTTGACACAGGTATTTGAGAGAAACAAGAATAACCGTCTAGAAAGCAAAAATATGTATCTTTGGATAGTCTTTCTAGCATTTGATCAATAAAAGGTAGAGGGTAATGATCTTTCTTAGTAGCTTTATTCAATTTACGAAAATCAATTACCATTCTATAACCTGTAACAATTCTTTGCGGGGTCAATTCATCTTTATCATTAGGAACAACAGTAATGCCTCCCTTCTTAGAGACACAATGAACAGGACTTACCCATTGACTATCAGCATTAGGATAAATTATACGTGCCTCTAGAAGCTTTTGTATTTCATTTCTTACCACCTCCTTCATCCTAGGATTTAATCGGCGTTGGTGATCTATAACTGGTTTAGTATCTCGTTCCAGCTTAATTTTGCGTTGGCATAAAGTGGGACTAATTCCCTTAAGATCATCAAGAGTATATCCAATAGCAGCACGGTGCTTCTTCAGAGTTTCCAATAGTTTCTTTTCTTCATCCTCGGAAAGGTTAGCACTAATAATAATAGGATATATCTTCTTTTCATTAAGAAAAGCATATTTCAAAGTATCGGTTAATAGTTTAAGATCAAACACGGGATCACCCTTAGGTGGAGGAGGATCCCTAAGGATTTCAACCAGAAAATTGTTTTTCAGAACAGGCCCTTGTTTAAAGAATATTTCATCTATTTCCCTTCTCTCATTCATATACATATCATTCTCATGGTCTAGCAAATATTGTTCTAAAGCATCAGTAGGAGGCACAACAATAGAAGCAAGACCAATAATTTAATCCTTACTAGGAAATTCTTTATCACGGGGTTGTCTAAGAAATTTAGAGAAATTAAAATCATGAGACATATTCCCTAGACCAACAGTAACAATATATTTCTCGTAGCCTATCCTACCATTAATAGTGTTCAAGAAAGGTCTACCAAATATAATGGGACAAAAGTCATCTTGTGGGGAAACAAGAATAAGAAAATCAGTAGGATATTTTATTTTCTCACACAAGACTTCAACATCTCTAACAATCCCAATTGGTGATATAGTATATCTATTAGCAAGCTTGATAGTAACATCAATTTCTTCTATCTCAGCAGGTGCAATTTCATTCATAATTTCTTCATATAAAGTAAAAGGAATTGCACTCACACTAGCACCCACATCACATAAGCCATGATAACAATGATCTCCTATTTTAACAAGAACAACAGGCATGCCAGCAATAGGTCTATTTTGTCTTTAATATCGGGTTTGGCAATTCTAGCAGCTTCATCACAGAAATAAATAACATGCCCATCAATATTATCAGCCAAGAAATCTTTAACCATAGCAATACTAGGTTCCAATTTAATTTGTTCAGGTGGTCTAGGTGCTCTAATATTACTTTTGTTAACCACAGTTGAAGTTTTAGCATGATCATTTATTCTAACAGGGAAAGGTGGTTTCTCAATATAAGCAGTAGGAATAATAGGATTAACATTATAAGTAATAGTTTCTTCTTCAACTTTAATCGGTTCTACTACTTTAAATTCAATGGGAGGATGATATTTAAACCACTTCTCCTTAGGGAGATCAACATGAGTAGAAAATGATTCACAGAAAGAAGCCACTATCTCAGAGTCAGATCCATATTTAGTGCTAAATTCACGAAAAGCATCGGTATTCATAAAAGATTTAACACAATCAAACTTAAGGTTTATACCCGACTCATTACCTTTGTCAAGATCCCAATCTTCAGAGTTGCGTTTAATTCTTTCCAATAAATCTCATTTGAATTCAATAGTCTTATTCATATAAGAGCCAGCACTAGAAGTATCGAGCATGGATTGATCATTATGAGAAAGCCGAGCATAAAAATTCGGAATAATAATTTATCTTGGGAGCTCATGATTGGGGCATGAATATAAAATTGAATTAAGCCTTCCCCAAGCTTGAGCGATACTTTCTCCTTCACGAGGCAAGAAATTATATATATAATTCTGATCA
The DNA here is from genome assembly GCA_902687465.1 of Secale cereale. Classification (NCBI taxonomy): domain Eukaryota; kingdom Viridiplantae; phylum Streptophyta; class Magnoliopsida; order Poales; family Poaceae; genus Secale; species Secale cereale. Next base: position 764,225,020 of record LR738711.1, read on the forward strand.
CGATGAACTAGATGCGTAGGATAAAACTTCTGATGAAATTCCAATTTCAATCGGTTGTAGTTCCATGATCCAATATCATCACATAGCCTATACCATGTCAATGCCTTTCCCTTCAAAGATAAAGGGAAGACCTTTTTCTTGACAACATCCTCGAGGATACCTACAAGGTTAAATAATCCACAGACTTCATCCACATAGATCAGGTGTAAATCGGGATGCAATGTTCCATCTCCTGCATAAGGATTAGCTAGCAGTTTCTCTACCATACCCAAAGGAATTTCAAAGTAAATATTTTTAGTAGGTGTAGTAGGTTGAGGAGCAACTCTTTGCTCTTCTGGTCGGGGTGAAGATACCCCGAACAAACCCCTCAAAGGATTATTTTCCATAGTAACAAGTGACAGTAAATTTCAGCACACTATATAAATGTTTCCTTACCAAATTCCACTTACCAAAGGAGCTTCACTCACCGGCAAAGGCGCCAGAAAAGAGTCTTGATGACCCAGAAGTGTAGGTGATCTATCGTAGTCCTTTCAATAAGTAAGAGTGTCGAACCCAATGAGGAGCAGAAGGAAATGACAAGCGGTTTTCAGCAAGGTTTTCTCTGCAAGCACTAAAATTATCGGTAACAGATAATTGTGTGATAGTATGATTTGTAATGGATAACAAGTAACAAAAGTAAACAAGGTGCAACAAGGTGGCCCAATCCTTTTTGTAGCAAAGGAAAAGCCTGGTCGTACTCTTATATAAAGCAAAGCGCTCCCGAGGACACATGGCAATTACTATCAAGCTAGTTTTCATCATGCTCATATGATTCGCGTTCGGTACTTTGATAATTTGATATGTGGGTGAACCGGTGCTTGGATGTTGTCCTTCCTTGGAAAAGGCTCCCACTTATGATTAACCACTCTCGCAAGCATCCGCAACTACGAAAGTATTATTAAGATAAATCTAACCATAGCATGAAACATAGGGATCCAGATCAGCCCCTTACGAAGCAACGCATAAACTAGGGTTTAAGATGCTGTCACTCTAGCAACCCATCATCTACTTATTAGTTTTGAATGCCTTCCCCTAAGCCCAAATAATGGTGAAGTTCATGTAGTCGATGTTCACATAACACCACAAGAGAAAAGACAACATACATCTCATCAAAATATCGAACGAATACCAAATTCACATGATTACTTATAACAAGACTTCTCCCATGTCCTTAGGAACCAAAGTAACTACTCACAAAGCATATTCATGTTCATGATAAGAGGCGTATTGAAAAGCATTAAGGATCTGAACATATGATCTTCCATTGAATAAACCAACTAGCACGAACTCAACACTACTAGCAACCCACATGTACCAATCTGAGGCTTTGAGACAAAGATCGGGTACAAGAGATGAACTAGGGTTTGAGAGGAGATGGTGCTGGGGAATATGTTGATGGAGATTGACCCCCTCCCGATGAGAGGGTCGTTGGTGATGACGATGGCAGTATCCCTCGCACAACAGCACTGTCGGAGCTCTAGATTGGTTTCGCCCAGGTTCCGCCTCGAGACGGCGGTGCTTCATCCCGAAAACCTCCTTATTATTTTTTCCAGGTCAAAACACATTGATATAGCAGAAGATGGACGTCAGGGGGCTGCTAGGGGGCCCACAAGATAGGGGGCGCAGCCCCACCCTTGTGGCTGGCTGGTAGCCCCCCTCTGGTGCTTCTTTTGCCTAATATTTTTTTATATATTCCAAAAATATACTTCGTGAAGTTTTGGGACATTTGGAGTTGTGCAGAATAGGTATCCCAGATTTGCTCCTTTTCTAGTCCAGCATTCCAGCTGCCGGCATTCTCCCTCTTTATGTAAACCTTGTAAAATAAGAGAGAAAAGGCATAAGTATTGTGACATATTGTGTAATAACTGCCCATAATGCAATAAATATCGATATAAAAGCATGATGAAAAATGGACGTATCAGTGGTGTTGCAAGCTTACTCATAACAGAAGGAGAATCAAGTGTAGAGCTAGATGGCACTTCCTTACCTCCCCTCATCTTAGAGGGAAAGATTTTGGTTTTAGTATCCTTCAGATTCTTCATAGTGACAACTAGATATCCCAAGTGACTCAACAAATATAGCTATGCTCCTCGGCAACGGCGCCAGAAAAAAGTCTTGATAACCCACAAGTATAGGGGATCGCAACATTTTTCGAGGGTAGAGTATTCAACCCAAATTTATAGATTCGACACAAGGGGGAGACAAAGGGTATTTGTAAGTATTAGCAGCTAAGTTGTCAATTCAGCCACACCTAGAGATATAGTATCTGTGGCAAAGTGATCAGTAGCACAGTAGTATGATAGTTTTGATAGCAGTAGTAATGGTAGTAGCAGTAACAATAGTTTTGTAGCAATTGTTACAGTAGCAGGAATAGTAGTAAATTAGCAAGATCAATATGTGAAAGACTTGTAGGCACTGGATCGGTGATATCGTTGGATAATATTCATCATATAACAGTTATAACCTAGGGTGACACAGAACTAGCTCCCGTTCATCGATATAATGTAGGCATGTATTCCCTAAATAGGCATACATGCTTATGGAAAAGAACTTGCATGACCTCTTTTGTCCTACCCTCCCATGGCAGTGGGGTCCATAAGGAAACTAAGGGATATTAAGGCCTCCTTTTAATAGAGAACCAAAACAAAGTATTAACACATAGTGAATACATGAAATCCTCATACTACTGTAATCACCGGAAAGAATCCCAATTGTTGTCACCTTGGGGTATGAGGATCCTAAAACATCGTAGGTGCATATGACTTGCAAGATCAGATCAAGAACATAGATATAATGGTGAATACATAAACGTTTCAGATCCGAATTCATGGCACTAGGGCCCTAGTGACAAGCATGAAGCATAGCAAAGTCATAGCAACATCAATCTCAGAACATGGTGGATACTAGGGATCAAACCCTAACAAAACTAACTCGATTACATGATGAGTCTCATCCAATCTCTCACCAACCAGCGAGGCTACGAAGGAATTACTCACTCCCGGCGGTGAGCATCATGAAATTGGTGATGGAGGATGGTTTGTGATGATGAAGATAGAAGACCCCCCCCCCCTCTTCGGAGCCCCGAATGGACTCCAGATATGGCCTCCCCATGAAGAACGGGAGGTGCCAGCGGCTCGGTATCGTAAAACACAATGAAACTTCCTCTCCGATTTTTGTCTCCAAAAATAGGATTGTATAGAGTCAGAGTTAGGGTCAGCGGGGCCTCGTGGACCCCACTACCCACCAGGGCGCGCCAGGAGGGGGTGGCGTGCCCTGGTGCCTAGTAGACAGCAGCCCCCCCCCCCTCAAGTGGGTATTTGCTCCAGTATTTTTCTTTATTCCATAAAAATTCTCCAAAACATTTCATCCAATTCCGAGAACTTTTATTTCTGCAAAAAAACAACACCATGGTAGTTCTGCTGAAAACATCGTCAGTCCGGGTTAGTTTCATTCAAATCATGCAAATTGGAGTCCAAAACAAGAGCAAAGTGTTTGGAAAAGTATATACGACGGAGACGTATCCGTGAGGCATAAATTTCTGTTGCATTGATATTTCGAAAGACATGGTTGCTTGTTAGTATGCTTCAATATTGATGTCTTCATGTCAAATTATAGACTATTGGTTTGGATCATTCAAGTTCAAATGTCCATACCACAAAAGAAATGAGTATATGATGAATATGATAGGTAGCATTCCACATTAAAAAAAAATCATGTTTTCAATTCCTAATTTATCATGGTGAGTTTTATTAGGAAGAATTGTTGTTGTTATGCTAGGAAAAGTAATTGAAATTATCATTCATCTAACTTATACACTATGCTAGCATTCAGTCATAAATTATTTCTTTTATCATTTACCTACTCGAGGACGAGTAGGAATTAAGCTTGGTGATGGTGACATGTCTCCAACGTATTTTTAATCTATGAAGTATCCTTGCCATGTTTGCAACAATTATATATGGTTCTGGTATGATTTGAATGGAACTAACCCAGACTAACGATGTTTTCAGCAGAACTACCATATTGTTGTTTTTTATGCAGAAATAGAGGTTCTCAGAATTGGACAAAACATTTGGAGAATTATTTTGGAATAGAAGAAAAATATTAGAGCAAAGACCCACTGGAGGAGGGGGCCCTACTGCCCACTATGCATCAGGGTGCGCCACCCCCCTCTAGCGTGCACTAGTGGGTAGTGGGCCCCTCGAAGCCCATCTCAGCATGAGACTGACGCCAGAAAATCTGGTAAATACATAAATCCCCACAAATAACCCTAGATGGGAAGTTCCACCACCGCAAGCTTCTGTATCCATGAAACTCAATCGGGAGCCCATTCCTGCACCCTGCCATATAGGGGAAATCGTCACCGGAGGCCATCTTTAGCATCCCGGCAGCCACCATGATGAGGAGGGAGTAGTCCACCCTCGGTGCTGAGGGTTTGTACCAGTAGCTATGTGTTTGACCTCTCTCTCTCTCTCTCTCTCTCTCTCTCTCTCTCTCTCTCTCTCGTGTTTTTGATTCAGCGCGATCTTGATGTACCGCGAGCTTTGTTAATATAGTTGGATCATATGGTCTTTTCCTCTCTCTATCTTGTCGTGATAAATTGAGTTTCTACCTTTGAGGTTTCACTTTTATAGATTGAATATTTTTATGGATCTGAGAACACTTGATGTATATCTTGCGTATGAATACCCGTGGTGACAATGGGGTATCATATTGATTCACTTGATGTATGTTTTGGCACTCAACTCGCGGATTCCCGAGGTGACATTGGGGTAATCTATGCGTAGGGGTTGATGCACGTTTTCATCTTTGTTTATTCGGTAGAAATCTTGAGGCACTCTTTGAAGTTCTTTGTGTTGGATTGAATATTATGAATCTGAAATTGTTTGATGCATATCGTATAATCAACTCACGGATACTTGTGGTGACATTTGAGTATCTAGGTGACATTAGAGTTGGTTGATGTGTATCATATGGTGTTATTTTAGTACGAACTCTAGGGCTGTTTCTGACACTTTTAGGAAAAACTAAATAGATTGGTCAGAAAGGATAATTTTGAGGTGGTTTCGTACCCTACAAACAATTTCGTCTTATTTCTCCGCCAGATAAGAACTTTGGAGTGACTCTTTTTCGCACGTTAAGAGTAGTCATATGATTCAATTATGTTAGACTGTTGAGAGATTAAACTAGTGAAAGTATGAACCCTAGGCCATGTTTTCAAGCATTGCAATACCGTTTGTGCTCACTTTTATCATTTTCTACCTTGCTGCTTTTATTTATTCAGATTATAAAAATATATTTCTACTATACATACTATACTTGTATCACCATCTCTTCGCTGAACTAGTGCACCAATACAATTTTCCATTGTATTGGGTGTATTGGGAACACAAGAGATTTCTTGTATTTGGTTGCAGGGTTGTTTGAGAGAGACAATCTTCATCCTACGCCTCTCATGGATTGATAAACCTTAGGTCATCCATTTGAGGGAAATTTGCTACTGTCCTACACAACTCTGCGCTTGGAGGCCAAACACGAGTCTACAAGAAAAGGTTGTGTAGTAGACATCAAGTACTTACATTTGTTCTTGAGGACACGGGAGAAGTCTTGTCATAAGTAATCATGTCAATTTGGTATTCGTCTGATATTTTGATGATATGTATTTTGTTGTTTCCCTTGGTGATGTCATGTGAACGTCGACTATATGGGGCTTCACAATATTTGGGCCTAAGGGAAACCATTGTGGAGTAGTAATTAATTGATGGGTTGCTAGAGTGAAGGAAAAAACCAAGAAAGAGGAGGAGAGGGGCGATAGTTAGCTGGCCTGCTGCTTGAGGCTGTTCGGGCACAGAGAAGTTCCTCTCCTGGTGTGGTTGGAGGAGGCAGCATTGGGGGTCAGCTGCCGGAGTGGAGAAAAAGGGGGGGTTCTTAGGGTATGTATATGAGGCATCCCATATGTATGAGAAGGGGAAAATAAACGGGGAAGGGGGTCTCCTTCGAGACAACATTGACTAATAAAACAATAGAGATATTACAAATTTTGCTGATGCCTTGATTTCCTAAGCATCACATTCTCTACCTCCCCTCGAACATGAAATATATATGAACAATTTCGTAAAAGTGCATATCAATTTCATAGCTAAAGATAAACAAACCAAGAAGTAAACTATGTACTATATATGCATATTTTAGAAAGGAAGTATACCTAATTAATAGTTATCTAAAAAGACACGAGGCCGGTGGAACCGGCTGCTACGGCGTGGATCCAGCGATGGGGCGCACGGATCGAGATGGAGGAGCATGAGGCTGACGGAGATGTGGCTAGAGGCGGCGAGCTCCAAGGCGGGGTGCTGTGGTTGTTGCATGGTGACTCCCTTCACCCAAGAAACACAGTGATTAGATAGAGAAGAAGGAGAAGGGAAAATCCAAGAAAGAGCGGGGTCCTGTGGTTGTTCCACATCGACTCCCTTCACCTGAGAAAACAGAGATTAGATAGAGAAGGAGAAGGGAAAATCCAAGAAAGAGGAGGAGAGGGGAGGCAGTTAGCTAGCCTGCTGCTTGAGGTGCTTCGGGCCACAGAGAAGTTCCTCTCCCGACGTGGTTGGACGAGGTAGCGTGGTGGGTCTACTGCTGGAGTGGAGAAATAAGGGGAATTTTCTTGGGTATGTATATGAGGCATCCCGTATCTATGAGAAGGGCAAAAAGAAACAAGGAAGGGGGGATCCTTCGAGATAAGATTGACTAAAAAGATAGTAGAGATATTACCAATTTTGCTGCTACCCTGATTTTCTAAGCATCACATTCTCTACCTCCCCCAAAATGTGAAATATATATGACCAATTTTGTAAAAGTACATATCAATTTCATAGGTAAAGATAAACAAACCAAAAACAAAACTATATACTCTATATGCACATTTTAGAAAGGAACTATACCTAATTAATAGTAATCTAAAAATACATGTGGCATTCACTGTTGCATCAATAAAAACAACAACACCAACACCAATCACAGTTGGATCAACTCCAACTGCAGCTGCTACGGGGCTTCGTGCGCAGGTTGAACGCAGCGGCAAGGACACCACACGATGGCTACTCGCCCCTGATCACCACGGTTGGATCCTATAGGATGAGGCATCCGAGGGAAACATGAGCAAGAGGGAGCCACGCAAGGTCCCGTTCATACGGCGGATCGGGTAGAGGGTACGGTGGTGCAGCCACCAGAAGTGGGAGGTGGTGGTGAGCATCGGCTCAACATCCATGGCATTGATCTGTGGCATAAAACGGAAAGATGGCAGAGTGGGCAGCGAGCGCGACAAGAAGCACAAAGAGGAAAGGATGGAGGAGGAGCAGCGCGGGCTAGGGCGCCTGTCGCATGCAGCGGATGGCCGGCGGTGCTGGAGGGTGGCTCGGAACGGATGGAAATAATAGGGAACGGGAAGGGAAATGAATTTGTGAGTTCCCCTTTGTTTGGTCCATATATGTACACGAAGAGAGTGCATGTTACATGTGTACATGAAGTGCTTTGTTTGGGCCAAGCACAAATGATGGGCCTCTAACCCCTCGTTGGTTACCCCAAGTGGAAGGTGTGAGATGCAGTGTTGTGGAAGTTTTTCCCTTAGCAAAGATGCCAAGGATCGAATCCCCAGAGACTCCTAGGTTCAACAAGTAGGTGTCAACTGCTAACGGCGCCAGATATTAGCAATCAACGTGGACCTGCACACAGATACAAATAACTTTGCTCCCAACGAGTACAGAGAGGTTGTCAATCCCTCCGGCCTTGTAGTTCACAAAGGATTAAACGCAAATGATAGTAGTGATAGATAATGTTTGCAATAGTAAGTAAAAGAGAAAAGTAAATAGCGGATGTGATCAATGATGGTAATATGGACCGGAGTCTCATGATGTTCACTAGTGATGTCTCTCTCCCAAAAGACGATAAAACAGCTATGTGAGGTAAACGAATTACAGCTGGGCAATTGACAGGACAACGAACGCAAACCAATGCTGACTACATTGCAAGAAAGGTTGAGGTTCAAAGCATGGGCGGTACGCCAAAGTAAGTAGACCGAAATCCATCAATATCTACTACTAATCATCCACCTTGAGATATCTATCCAGAACATCTCGCTGGTATTAAGTTGCGAGCCCCACCCATAGTGTAAACTCAATGCAACAGACAACTGCATTAAAAGAACTTTGCGTAAAGTAAACAATCCTTGCACCCGCGGGCACAAGCACCGTTGTTTTCCCCCTTGTGGCAACAGCACATCCCCTAGACTCATGTTTCTGTCACTCAAGCTAGTCATCGAGGGGCATGAACCCACAATCAAGCATAATGTTCCCTCTTGGAGTCACTATGTATTACTTGGCCAAAGCAATAAATAACAACGGAGAACATGCAAGAATTACTTATGAACATAAATATAAAAGAGGTAGATCAAATATATTACTCAATCAAAATCTGAACATAATCTCATAATCCATCGGATCCCAGCAAACTCATCATAGCAACAGCATAAGGATTACATATGTGCCTCGATCATGTAGGGCAGCTCACGAGGACTAATTAGTGAAGCACAAGAACGGGAGGAGAACATCACATAGCTACTGGTCATGGACTCATGGTCCAAGGGAGACTACTCACAACTCATCCGGGAGGCGTCCATGGTGGTGGAGAAGCTCCCGATGGTGATCCTCCCCTCCGGCAGGGTGCCGGGAAGAGTTCTCCTGGTGCTCCCGATCTTGGAAGCGGCGGCGGCGGCGGAACAGAGATGAGACCGCGAAAAAGAGTTCCCGTCCCGAGGGTTTCGAAGGACGCTCTAAATATATGCCGAATGGGGGCACCAGACGGGTCTCGGGGGGCCCAGGCGCCCCCCCGGCGCGGCCCGGGGGGGCGCGCCGCCAGGGCGCCTGGGGCCCT
>LR738711.1:764240479-764272435 GCA_902687465.1 Secale cereale
GCCCCCCCCCCCCCCCCACCGGCTGTACGTCGGGCACAAGGTAGGTTCTGGAACGCTGATTTTTTATATAATTTTTCTGGATTTTTCCTGACAGTTCTCGTAATGTGAAAACCTGAAATACAAAAACAGCCGAAAACAGAAACTGGCACTGGGGTGCACTGGATTAGTAGGTTAGTCCAAATATGATCAAAATTGTATGGAAGTGTATGAATATCATAGCAATATCACCCAAAAGTGGCATGGAGCAAGCAGAAATTATAGATACGTTTTGGACGTATCAACAAATAATGGAAAAGCACACAATAACTCTTCCAAACCAAACAACAAGCTTTATCAAAAAGAATAACATGGTAAAATAGTTTTAAAGATGTACACATGATTATATAATGTTGAAACTGGTCAAAATTCCCAAAAGGTGTTACAAATTTTCCGACAAAAAGTGCATCCAGAAATGTTCACAATAAGAAAAAATTCATTTAAAAAAGGTTCTCCTTAAAAAATAATACAATTTTAATAAAGCATTCATTTCTCTTAAAATAAATAAAAGTTCACGCTTTTCCAAAAAGCAAAAATTAAAAATGACTCGTAGATTATTCCATGAATGACTACTCTTGATTCACAGACTATTCGTGTTATTGGAGCGTAGTGGCACATGAACCATGTCTTGTGAGTTTCCATGCCCGTTGCAACGCATGTCATTTGTACTAGTATATAATCATAAAGATATGGCAACATCATTGTGTGACACAATAGATTTCTTCGGTCACGCAAAAGAAACCTAAATTAAAGAGCAATGCCAGACCTATATAAAATTGGTCATGGATTCTACATTAGGATGGAACCTTAGCATTGGATCGATAGTGGGAGAAAAAGGGTATTCACCGTAAAATTGAGAGAACGAGAGTTAGTTATAAAGGTTACGTAGCGTTGAGTATTTTGCCCGTAGAAGTAGATTATTATAAAATCAAAATACCTAAAGAGCTTGTAGAAAGTGCCCAAGAAGCAGGAGCTACGTCGGTAACTTCGCGACTAAATATCATGTATACAAACTTCATAACTAAATTCCAATATATAGTGGTAGTATAAAAACAATTGGTCAAAGTCTCGACTTCTTTTTTGATAAATGATGAATTTTATTGACTCAAAATAAAGCATGACGAAGATACATAATACAATGAATATACACTCGGCCTCCATACAGTTAGAGTGTACACAATGCGAAAACACACCAACAACTAGGAAAGTCATATAAGACCAATGCTATGCATAGGCGAGGTAAAAAAACCAAAGCGACCATATTTATGATCGACAAATTGCAACAATGACCATATCCACACCAATCATCTCATGGACCATAAGGCTCTTCAACAACAATGCCTTCAGGAATGGAGCAAAACTCAAGCGGCCCATCACCGAATCCAACCATAAAGCCAGAATCAGTCCGGGCATATCCAAGCAGTGCCTTCAACAAAGTAATGATGTAACAAAACATGTCCAGGGCCAGGTATATGACTCAGGTCTGAACTAGGCTTTCGCCCAAGAGCTCCAGACCGGGTGCTCGACTAGCAACACCATCAGAGTCACTCATGTGTTGTCGCCATCACTTTTCCGTGATCCCAACACTATGTGTGTTGCGGCCGTCACCATTGCACAACCATCCCTATGCATCAAGCCATTGTCCATAAATTGCATCTCACCGATGAAGTCAACTACGGGATCACGAGAGAAGACCCCTCCCGAAGACCTTAGATGACCACCGTTGTCGTGGAGCCGTAGGAACTCGTTGCAACACAGTGCAGTGACCACCGTCCAGTTGATCGAATTTGGATCACCACCACCAAGCCATGGAACATAGCGCCGCCATCCGACTGAGGACTGGCCCACGAAGGTCCCGACACCTCACCACCCAGCCCTCAACGGCTCCACATCTATGCACCCGCACCCAGCCATCAGCTCCACGCGACAACCGCGCCAGGAGTAGCCGCCGCACCATTGTGGATCAGATCGGGAAATTAAGCACCCCGCGAGTCTGGGTGCACCGTTGTGGATCAGATCGGGGAAGCGCACCACCTGACTGCCTCGGGAGGGAGGTGACCCTCCACCATGCCGCCGGCCTTCGGGCTTAGCCCGACGGCTTCCTCTGGTGGCGACAGAGGGGAGGAAGAGAGAAGCGCTGGTATCAACAGTGTTTATGTGCCCTTTCGAGTCACACGTGTGCCGGATGACTCAAGGCTGATGATGCGTGCGATTTATTTTTTTGAAGAAGGTTGGGCTTGAGGTCTCACCTCCTTCAAGTATATGAAACACCACAATTTTCCTGCCCCTACGTGCAAATTTACAGGCATGCTGTCGTTTAGATTATTAGGCTGGTTGTAATGGAAGTATCATAGATGGTATCATGCATGTCAATTAAACTTTTTGAATGATGTGGCACACAATTAAATGAGGAAAGAGAGTGTGTGGTATCATATCATGGTACCGTATCATATTAAATGTTGTACTATTTTGTGTCATGCATGACAATTAATAAAGCAACCTAAGATACTAAGTTATGATATTATGCATTACGGAGATGGTATCATACACTAGTATCATATGCATGATACTAGTATATGATACTCCCATTACAACCAACCTTAGTGTTGGGAATAATCTTGTTATTAGTGTTAGGTTTAGATTATTAGATCATGTTTAATTTGTGGCTGAGTTGTAACATTAAAAGCTGCGGCTGTGTGGATATGTAGAGACGTGCCCATGTGTACGCATGCAAAGCTAGTAGTGTTAGTTAGGTACATGCATTTCCATGTTGCCAGGATTAATCATGTGTTTAGTATTAGGGTGTTAGTGCACGCAGTAAAGAGGTGGCCTACGCACACATGTACTGATGGTCAAGGAAGTGTTAGTTTAGTTAGCATGCATGCTAATGACTCACTTATTTTTGTTTGCTTATGACTCACTTATTTTTATGAGAGCCACATATCATAATGCTAATACTCTAAAGAGAATTCTAGACACGTGTTGTGAAAGCTCAGACCAGCGTGTCAGTACAACAAAGTCCAGTATCTTCTTCAGCTAACACTGTCTTGGGTAGGTAAGGAGTTTGTGGCACTTTGGACATTCCAACAGAACCTACAAATATCTAAGTCTCCCAACGATGGTTGGTGTGGACATTAGTGACTGTTTTCAGCATTTATTGGACAAAGTTTGTCAGGGGTTAAATGGATGGAAGGAGGAAATCCTATCGGTGCAAAATAAAGAAATTTTATCAAAATCTGTGGCTCAAGCTATTACATCAAATGCTACGTATGTCTTCAAATTACCAAAAGAAATATGAAAGTTAATTACCGATGAGATAGACGGTTTTCGATGGGGAGACGGGGAAGAAAAGAAGAAGATGCATTGGTTTGATGAAAAATGTGCGTTCTCAAGAAGGGTGGTATGAGGTTTAGGGACCTTCATATCTTCAGTCTTGCTATGTTAGCAAAGCAGTGTTGGGACTTCTCCAGAATCTCGAATCTTTACATGCACGAGTTTTGATGTTAGCTTATCTAAGTCTTGGAATTCTAATGCCCCAGACTTTTCTTTGCCTCAAATTGTAAATGATTTTGTTGTGGTTTGAGGAATAAAGTTTGGATGATTAAAAAAAAGTTAGTATGCATGCATGCATGCATGAGTTGTTAGCTGCACGCATACGGCTGGGTCGTCTGTAGCCGTTGAGGAATAGTGGGCAGCGCTGGACGACATGGGCGTACGTGCATGCGTTAGTGCCTTAGTGGGGGAAAAAATTATATGAGATCAGGTCTCATATAATGCACGTGAGACCCATTCTGATGGATGACACGTGGCATTCACAAATCACAAAGCATCTAATCTCTCCCCCCCTGATTTCAGGTGGGATGGGGTGGGTGCTTTGTGATTTGTGAATGCCACGTGTCATCCATCAGAATGGGTCTCACCTGCTAATCCGTGAGACCTGGTCTCATAGAATTTTTTTCCCCTTAGTGGTGTGTGTACATGCTGTGCGTGAGTCTATTTAAGCAGTGTAAATATGATGGTTTGAGTTGAGACAATAGAAACAGAAAGAGAAAAGGCCGGCCGTGTGAGGCAGTGGCACCAAATACTTGTGTTCACCCTTGTTCTTGGGAGAGTGGTGATAGGCAACGTGAGGAAGAAGAAGGAGCTTCGCAGCTGCAACATTTAGCTCTACCAACAGCAAGCTTGCAGAGCCGGATACAGTTTAAGTAGCAGGGCACACCAAAGCTGGGGGCCCGTCTCCCGCGGTCGACGATCAGCACGGGCACTGCTACCCCTCGTGCACATGCGGCTCCAAACAGTTGGCAGACATCGACGTCTGGAGGGTGCGGGGGCGTGCAGCCTGTGTTGAAATTCTCACAGTTGCCCTAGGCAGACACCGCACCGGCAGCGAGCGCGGCTGTGGTGGGATGGCGACCAGACGGAAGCTAAACCCGGCCGGTGGATGGGAATGTTCCCCGCCGCGTCGCTGTCCCACGAATGGCTCGCGCTGCCGGTCGACGCAACGTGCTAGCGACCCGCGACTGTCCCTGAAAGCGCCGCCGCGGGTCAACTTCACCGCACGACCCTAAACGAACGTACGCTTTGCCCTGATTCTGTCCATTTGGGTAGGGCGATGAGGTCGTATCCGGGCAGTTTTTCGGATGCGATGGTCGTGCGCCCAACACGCGGACGCATCCCGACCGCATCCTATCCGCGTACATTTTTCTTTGCGAGTCCTTAAATTTTTTGCTTCATTCATTTTTGGTACATGAGAATACATTATCAAATTTTGACTAGAAAAATAAGACCAAAGAAATGAAAAACCACAAGAATACATTTTAGAAGATATACAACTTACATAACTCCTCCCTTGAGTTGGGTTAGGGCCAACTTGATGCACTCATTGTTGATCTGCGGAGGAGTCTCGATCTTGCGTGCTTTTTTTTTCTTCGAGTCTAAAAAAGCAGAGGTTGCTTCCTCGCATCTAGTCTCATGTCTAGACTCTATTCTAGCAACAAGTGCATTAGTCACATTTTTAGCATCTATTCTAGCTAAAAGTGCACGAACATCTATAAAATTGCATGGTATCAATATATCGATGTACTCTTTTTTCCAATACCAAAACCTGCATCCATGCTACACAATAAAATATCAAGTTACCACGAGTAGTCAAATCCGAGAGCACAACCAAAGCTAACAATAGCACATACCCCATCGTTTAAGCACTTGATGAACACACATCCGGAATGTTCCGGCGTTGTAGACGCGCAGCGCACGACCTTCTTTGAGCAGTCATCGCACTTAATGAGTGGCAACGGTGCGCCGACGAGCTTTTGGGCTAGCACCGAGCCCGGCCGACCGCCATTCGTGCATCTGTCGGGGGACCACCGACGATGTAGATCTGAGCGGCTAGAGGAGGAGTCACTGCCTGCATGCGGCCTTGCGGCCTTGCCAGGGCCTTCCGGCTCGGTGACCGGCCAGTCCATGTCGCGGCCCGGCCTCCCGCAGCCAGGCGAGCTCAAGGCCGACCGGATCCGCCCCAAATCCGACCGGCGGGTGCGCAAATGAGGTGGCCGTGGTTGGGTAGCTCGGGGGCGTTGAGGGAAGGGGGCTGGGTGAGCACGCGTCGAAGCTGCACAGCTGCAATGGCGGCGGCGGTGATGGGAAGGATGGGAAGAGTGAAGAAGAGTGGAGGGGGTGCGGCCGGAGGGAGGGAGGGGGACGGATAGAAAAGATGAATGGTGTGCTTCTCAATACATTCATTCACAGTACATCGGTACAATTTATACAGGGAGATTACAACAGCCCGAGCGCATGGCAAGGGGCGAGCGTAACAGACGCAGGCGTGGCGTGCGTGGTGGAGTGCTGTTGATCGTGGCGAGAGACTCGGTCAGGAGAGAGCCAAGCTAGCCGTTTTCCAACAGCCCCCCGCAGTCGAAACGGGGTCTTCGACGACGTTGAGGCTGGAGCGAAACTCCATGAAAACGCTGGTTGGCAGCCCCTTGGTGAACACATCGGCGAACTGAGACGAAGAAGGTACATGGAGCACGCGTACATCGCCAAGCGCCACCCGGTCACGGACGAAGTGCAGATCGATCTCGACGTGCTTGGTCCGTTGATGCTGGACCGGGTTGGTGGAGAGGTACGTCGCCGAGATGTTGTCGCAGTAGACAACTGTAGAGCGCGTCGGTGTGCGCCCGATCTCCTGGAGAAGCTGGCGGAGCCAACACGATTCAGCAACCGCGTTCGCCACCGCCCGGTACTCTGCCTCGGCGCTGGACCTGGAGACAGTAGCCTGGCGCTTCGAGGACCAGGAGATGAGGTTGTCGCCAAGATACAGGCAGTAGCCGGACGTCGATCGACGCGTGTCAGGGCACCCGGCCCAATCTGCGTCGGTGTATGCAATGAGCTGGGAGGACGCCGAGGGTCGAAGATGGAGCCCAAGGTGCGTGGTGCCGCGGAGATAGCGAAGGATACGCTTGAGCAGGGCGAGATGGGGCGTGCGCGGGGCATGCATGACGAGGCAAACTTGCTGCACGGCGTAGGCGATGTCAGGACGCGTAAGTGTAAGGTATTGCAAGGCGCCGGCAAGGCTGCGAAAGAGCGACGGATCAGGAGCCGGGTCACCAGCGGTAGCGGAGAGTTTGGCCTTGGTGTCTACGGGAGTAGAAATGGGCTTGCAGTTGAGCATGGAAGCACGGTCGAGGATCTCGAGTGTGTATTGTTGTTGCGAGAGGAAGAGCCCACGAGCACTGCGTTGGACGTTGACACCGAGGAAGTGGTGAAGTGCACCAAGGTCTGTCATGGAGAATTCTGTGGTGAGCGAGGCGGTGATGGAGGAGATGAGCTGAGCGGAGCTGGCGGTGAGTATGATGTCATCGACATATAACAAGAGGTAGGCGACCGCCGAGCCACGCCGGAGAATGAACAGGGACGTGTCACTCCGAGAGGCCACAAAACCCAAAGTGGCGAGGAAGGATGTGAACCGCTGAAACCACGCCCGTGGTGCCTGCTTTAGCCCGTACAAGGACTTGTGCAGTTTGCACACAGCTGTGGGGCGCGCGATGTCGAGGAAGCCGGCTGGTTGTTGGCTGTACACAGTTTCGGCAAGATTGCCGTTGAGGAACGCGTTCTTGACGTCGAGCTGATTGATGGCCCAGTTGTTGCTGACGGCGAGGCTCAAGATGACGCGAATCGTGGCCGGTTTCACCACCGGACTGAAGGTCTCGCCGTAGTCGACCCCTGGTTGTTGGGAGAACCCCCGAAGCACCCAGCGAGCCTTGTAACGAGCAAGGGACCCATCGGGATGAAGCTTGTGGCGAAAGATCCATTTGCCGGACACCAAGTTGACACCTGCAGGACAGGAAACCAAAGACCACGTGTTGTTTTGCACCAAAGCAGTGTACTCCTCAAGCATAGCATTATACCAGTTAGGGTCCTTGAGAGCGAGTTTATAATTGGCAGGGATAGGCGAGATGGAGCTGCTAGAGGTGGACACGGCCATCAGTTTGCGTGGTTGAAGAAACCCAGTTTTCGCTCTTGTACGCATGTTGTGAAGATTTTTGGGTGGTGCAACTGGAACGGCACGCGGGGGAAGTGGTGCAGGGGCGGGGGACGTAGGAGCGTGCGCGGTGGTGGTATCTGCATGCAGCCGCGGTGCGGGACTGGTGGAGGGCAGCTCGGCGGGCGAGGAGGATCCGCTGGGCCCGGGGGAGGGCAGGGCTCCCGAGGCGGGGCGTGTGGGAGTGGAGGTGGAGCCGGACGGGTCTGCGGCAGGTGCGGGGGATCCCGAGGCGGAGCGTGCGGGAGTGGGTGGGGCTCGTGCGGCCGATGCGGCAGGGGCGGGGAATCCCGAGGCTGGGCGTGCGGGGGGAGGTGAGTGGGCGGGTGATCCAAGGTGGATTGGGTGCGGTAGCAGCGGATCTATTGTGGCTGGGGCGGGGTTTTCTCGTGCGCCGGTGTGGCTGACCAGAGAAGAGGCGAACGGGAATGTGCTCTCGTCGAAGACGACATGGCGCGAGGTGATGACACGGCGTGAGGCAAGGTCCAGGCAACGATATCCCTTGTGTTCGAGGGGCATGCCAAGGAGGACGCAGCGGACCGCACGTGGAGCCAGCTTATGGGGCATGGTGGCGTAGGTGTTCGGGAAACAGAGACAGCCGAAAGTACGTAGAGACGAATAGTTGGGAACGACACCGTAGAGGAGGAAGTATGGGGTGTTGCCGGCGATGGCTCGCGAGGGGCGCACGTTGAGTAGGAAAGTGGCAGTGTGGAGGGCTTCGACCCAAAAGGCTGGAGGCATATGGGCTTGAAGAAGAAGCGTGCGGAGGATGTCGTTGGTGGAACGGATAGCGCGTTCGGCCTTGCCATTTTGGGGCGAGGTATGCGGGCAGGAGAGGCGGAGAGCAACGCCGCGATCAGAGAAGAAGGTGCGGAGGCGGATGTTGAGGAACTCGCCTCCGTTATCACATTGCACACACTTGAGGACAAGGTGAAATTGTGTAAGAATATATGTGAAAAAACGCTCCAGAGTAGGGGCTGCATCAGATTTATTTCGGAGTGGAAAACTCCATGAAAAGTGCGTGAAATCATCCATTACAATCAGATAATACTTGAAACCAGAAAAGCTGGCAAGTGGTGACGTCCAAAGGTCACAGTGCACTAGTTGAAAGGGAAATGTAGTAAAAGAAAGTGAATCTGGAAATGGCTGTCTAGCCTGGTGCCCGAGCTGACAGGCTTCACATGAGCCGCGAGCATGGGGGGCTTTATTACATGACGGCAGAAAACTACGGGACATACGCGAAAGCGAGGCAGAGCTGGGGTGTCCAAGCCGCCGATGCCAAAGGTCGCCGACGGCCACGGAGAGGGCAGCTGAAGGAGTCTTGGTGTCGCCGGAGAACGAGTAGAGCTGCCCATAGCTACTGCAGGTCATGATTGGGGTCCGAGTTGCTAGATCCTTCACAACAAAGGAAAAGGGGTAAAATTCAATAGAAACCGAGTTATCAATACAAAATCTACGGACAGAGATGAGATTGGTGGTAACGCGGGGGGAGTAGAGAATATTGCGGAGGTGGAAGGGCCGAGAGGTGAGAGTGGCCGAGCCGGTGGCATGAATGGGAAGATGAGACCCGTCACCAACAATAATGCTAGAAGGAGACGACTTTGATGGAGAACAAGACGAGTCGAGGGTACCTGGGTTCCCGGTGACGTGCGACGAGGCGCCGGAATCGAGATACCATTCGCCACCGCTGCCCGGCTGCTGCAGGGCCATGTTGTTCATGGCGGCAAGGAGGCCCGCCTGATCCCAAGACGGCGGAGGCGGCGGGTGGGTTGAGGAAGATGGGGCGCCGGGGTAGACGACCGGGTAGGCGTGGGCGGGGTTCCCGGGCCGCGGCCCGAGCACACCGGCGGCGTTGGGCGGCACCCATGGAGCACGCCCTTGAGGAGGGAAAGGAGCGCCCCAGGGGGCGAAGTAGCCCATCCAGGGAGTGTGGCCCCCCGGCATCAGGTGCGCCTGGCCGCGCCCGCCAGTGTGGCCGCGGTCACCGCCGCCGCCACGTCCGTTGCCGCGTCCACGGCCGCGCCCGTGGCCACGGCCGCGGGTGTACTGCCCACCGCGAGCTGGGGGGCCCGCGTCCGCCGGGGCCTTGCCGCGGTCACCGCCGCCGCCCGAGGCGCCGGATGGGGCGCCGCTGCTGGAGCCAGAGGAGGAACCGCCGCTGCCGCCGAGACCGATGGTGAGGGCGGTGGAGCCGTCCGTGCGATCACGGGCGTCCTGGGTGATCTCCTCAAGGAGAAGCCGCGAGCGGGCCTGGTTGAAGGAGGGAAAGGGTGACTGCATGGGAAGGACTGTGGCGATCACCTGGTACCGACGAGAGAGACCGCGCAGCAGCTGGAGGGTGAGAGTCCGGTCGGTCACCGGCTCGTCGACGTCCGCCATGGCGTCCGCCAGCGCCTTGAGCCGGCCGCAGTACTCGGCCATCCGCATGTCCCCTTGGGTGAGAGCGCGGAACTCCGCGGAGAGGTGTACCGCCTGGGCCGGCTGGTTGGCGAGGAAGAATTCCTGCAACTGATGCCAGGCGCGGTAGGCGGTGTTGCCGTCGCCGCGGATAACCTCGTAGAGAGCATCGGTGATGGTGGAGTAGATGAGCAGTAGGAGGGTGAGATCGGTGTGACGCCAGGCGGGGGTCTGCTCCACGGGGTTGCGATACTGATCGACATGGCTCGCAACGGCATACATAGTGAGAATGCAGCGCCAGAGCTCGCGCCACTTAGAGTAGCTGCCGGACTGAACATCGAGCTTGAAGGTAATGAGGCTGCCGATGTTGTTGAGGTTGTGGATGGAGGGGATGGTGGTGGAAGAAGACGGGGTGTCCGGAAGGACAGGGGGTGGTGCGAGGGGAAGTGTGGTCATGGCCGCTGGAGCTGTGGAGAGTGGGGCAGTGGCGATGGGGGCGACAGACCCAGGGGAGGAGAGAACTGGGAGGGGAGACGTGGTATTCGTGGTGTCGCCGGAGGAGGAGGAGTGATCGCCGGAGGCCATGAGGAAAGGGTGCTCTGATTACCAAGATGAATGGTGTGCTTCTCAATACATTCATTCACAGTACATCGGTACAATTTATACAGGGAGATTACAACAGCCCGAGCGCATGGCAAGGGGCGAGCGTAACAGACGCAGGCGTGGCGTGCGTGGTGGAGTGCTGTTGATCGTGGCGAGAGACTCGGTCAGGAGAGAGCCAAGCTAGCCGTTTTCCAACAAGAAAAAGGCGTCCCTGTGTCACCGACGAACGGGCCAGGGGAGGACACGCGCACACGGCCCGCGCCTCCATCTATTCCACGAGAAGTAGTTACCATGCCATGCGGCCGCACAGTGTTTAATGCATGGTTCGAGCAGGAGCCATCGCATGCATGCTGCCTGGTTGTAATGGAGTGACTGAAGCAACCAGATTTTCTGTCATTTATCAGTCCAATCCAACTTCACCAATACTCTTTTGGCCAGTACCTCGCGGCCTGGAATCGGAAAGGAAGCTGGCCATCGAACGTATCGGACAAAGGAGTAAATTGCAGCTTGACTTCCTGCCTCCTATGCTCCTTGTTGGTAGCGGCCCGGCCATGAATGCGCACGGGAAGGATGGGCCTTCTCTGTCGCGGCAGGAGGCATGCACGGGCTGCGGTATCTCCGCCGCTGACGGAGCGATGTGGGGGTATCGCCGAACCACGTCGAGACGGCGGCAAGCGACAAGACATCCAACAGCTAGCCCGATCACCCCCACCACCCTGCATTAACCGGAGGTATGGGAAGGGTCGACCTACTTGCCCCCCGCTAGACGTGTGCAGGGGCTGGGCTACCTCATCACCAGCCTGGTGCAGGAAACCTCATCTATTAGAGCATCTTCAGCCGCGTCCCAAAAAGGCCTTCCAGGCGTTTTTTCGTCCGCCGATGCGAAAAATTCGGCCCAGTCGCGCCTTCAAGAGCCCAGTTTTCGCCGGCTCGGGCCGAAATTGACGCCGGCGGACCTAACCCGAATCCGGCGCGTTGGGATCGCTCGGGGGCGCCGGGCGAATCGTTTTTGGCGCGAAGAGCCGCGGGCCCGTCGCGTCAGCGGCTCTACTCTCTTCTCGCCCCTTCGTCGTCCTCATCGCCTCGTTTCACGCGGCGAATCAATGCCAAAGCTGCCGCGCGCTGTCGCGCCGGTCAGCCTCCATTGATGCCTCACGGGCGGCGCAGTGAAGGCTGGGCGATGCGTCCCTCGGCCGCCACGCAATCACGCCACGCGTAACGCGCCGGCCAAGCCTACCACGCGGCTTCTCCGCCTATAAAAGCCAACCGAAGCGCGCCGGAGGGACTCGCCCCGATCATCCTCGGACGACGCACTCATTTCTCCCCCTTCCCTCCTCTCGCCGTCACCAGTTGAGAAAAGCATGGCCGAGCGTTTCCCAGGCGACGGCGCGGCGGCGAACGGATTCGGGCGCCGACATCTCCACGAGGACGAGGCTCGCCTCCTTTTCGAGGCCGAGTACCCGGGTGAGCTCCTGGACGCCGAGGCGCATGGAGACCGGGGTGTCCTCGTCCTCGTCCGGCGCCCTCGTCGAGCCCAAGGCGGAGCTCGGCCTCCCCCCGGAGTACGAGGAGATAGCCCGGCGCGGCTTCTCCGACGAGGACGCCATGAGGTGGTCGCGCGACGACTACCTGCGCGAGGAGATGGTCCGGCAGTGCCGGGCCCTGGAGGAGATCGCCGCCCGCAAACGTGGGCGAGAGGACGAGGACGGTGTCGTCATCCTCGATAGCGACGACGACGACGCCCCCGGACCGTCCAACCCGCCGCGCCAACCGGGGGAGGGATGCAGCAGGGACGGCGGAGGCGTAGACGACGGCGGTGACTACACGCGGTTCTACAGCCTCCTCGGCATGTAGAACCGCATGGGCGGGCGGGGAGGCGGGCGGCGAGGGAGAAGGCGGGGGTAGCCCGCGGTAGTTTTTGTTTTGTAAAATATGTTTAAATTTGAACGAACTCGTCCGTGTTTGCGTTAAATTTGAGCCGTGTTTGCGCCGAATTTGAACATTTTGAAAACCCATGGGTGCCGCGACTGGGGGGCATCACGCCCCCAATGCACGGTTTAGCGCCGGTGCGCCCCGAGAAGGCGATTTTTAGCCCCTCCTGGGAGGCCAACGGCTGGAGATGACCTTACACCCAGGCCTGATGTGCTTATCCCCAAAGGTCGTATCGATATTTTTTCACGAATACACAAGTTTGAGTATCATTTCATATTTTCATTGAAGAAGTTAGAACGAGTACAAGATGTGGTGCAACACACGATACGGACGCAAAGACGTGAACATGATGTCCAGAGCAGAAACCCATGAGAGTCTCGACCCAACAGAGAAAAAACAAAGCTAAACTCATCATCCTGGAAAGTAGCTCAAACCAATAATATGACAACCAACATCTCTAGATCCAGAACCGAGGACGCCACGAGCAACCAAGACAACTTCTTCACGAAGGAGAATGTCGTCAAGACGCCGTCACCGTCCGATCCGGATAACCGGACCTAGGGTTTCCTGATGCTCGAAGAGGGGCATATACAACAAGTGGCGAAGCCACACTTAGTCAATTGACTACACAGTTTTTGGCAAAAACTACATACATCAAGTAGAAATTCTGCCAAAAAATATTATAAATGCATACATCTGACTACATAACATTCAATTGACCACACATGATTGGATTCCTGGCATTGTCACTGTAAACAACACCTGCGATAGCGCCTTCAAGAAGGGAACGACATCACAGATGTCGCCGCAGCAGCAGAAGATGCAGAGGTGTGGCCGCTGGCAGCAAAATATTCTTATAAAAAAATTCATAAGAATATTTTGGAGGGAAGTAGTATAGTCGTAGTGTCAGGCATGGAATTATGGGTTTTATTGGCGTGCATCTGGTTGTTGACTTGGTCTCTCTCAAGAGAGATAGAGTAGATTCGGTGATGGGCTCACTGCATGGAGGCCGCCGGATTTTGGGCACGTAGCACCTGGCATGTGATGCGAAAGGTGCCTCAGAAATGGTGTTCATCCGGAGCAACTCGCTTTTTCGGGAGCCTCGCAGCGATCAGTGTTACTTGACGCGCTTTCAGCCATTCGTCACGTGTCGCGCTCTGGGCACTCCCTTCAAATTTTATTTTATTTTTTCGCACGCGTTTTTGGTTTTTTAAACGGATTTTCCTCCAGTTTTTTTTGACGTTTTGGTTTTTCACCGGTCTTTCTTAGCTTTTTGATTTAAAAAAATCGGAATTCTTTTTCGAAAAAACGCGTTTTTTTCGCGAGAGTCACAGCCGTGCCTCTCGGAAATGAAAAAAAAATGTGTTTTCCTTTTGTTTTATTTCGCGAGAGTCACGGTTTTGCTTCCGCGAGAGGTACGTTTGTGCTTTCGCGAGAGTCACGGCCATGCCTCTCGAAAACGAAAAAAAACGTGTTTTCTATTTTTCTTCCTTTCGCGAGAGTCACGGTTTTGCTCTCGCGAGCGTCGCGGCCGTGCCTCTCGGAAACGAAAAAAACGCGTGTTTTTTTTCTTTTGCGAGAGTCACGGTTTTGCTTCCGCGAGAGGCACGATTGTGCTTTCACGAGAGTCACGGCCATGCCTCCTCGGAAACGGAAAAAATGTGTATTCTCTTTTTTTTCTCTTCCGCGAGAGTCACGGTTTTGCTTCCGCCAGGGGAAAAAACTAGTGTGCTCGGTTTGGTTTTTTCGTTTGCTTTTTCATGAAAAAAAATTCGTCAAAACCTATCAACATGGGATCTAGTTTTGAAGATGTCGACGCGGGGAATTCAACGGTGAAAACGGTTCGAGATTTGGCCGCACGGTTTAAGAGACAAAACGTTTTGAATAAACGGATCTACGAAAAAGGGAAAACGCCCAGGTTGCGACAAGTGGCGCACATGCAGCGCACCACTTGTCGCAACCTGAGGATTTGGGTTGATCTTTGCAACGAGTACTCCTCAATTAGTGATTTCGGTGTTAACCTGGTGGAAGCAGGCGGGCACAGCAACCAGAGTCTAGAGGACCGGGTCCTCCCCGCTCCCAAGCGTTTGCCTGCATATGTCGGCTCGCTCCCAAGCGTCCCCGGTCCGAGACCGCCGAGATTTGTGGCCAGCACGGACGCGCAACGGCGCACGCTGGTAGGCTGATGCATGGTGATCACACGTGATGCCGGCACGCGCGACCCTAATGGCCGTGCGCGCGGTGGAGTAGGAAGATCCCAGAAACCGCCAAGCGGCGGCACCGCGCCGGTCGGGCCCCATTGTCCGATCTGTACCGTGCCGATCACATGGATGGCTCAGCTTTCCTACTTGTTTTCTTCTACGTGGCTCTGCCTGCCTCCGGTGCGGTATGATCCATGGATGAGTAAATAGCATAAAACTACTACTTTACAGACTATGGTTCCAAAAAACTACCAGTTTTTACTTTTTCTTTGATAACGACCAAATAGGTGGTTGGCTGTTTTAAATAACCCAAATCGCTGAGTGCTTATCAATTGATCACGATTATGACAGGTTAGGCCCACACCTAAACGAAGCGTTAGTTTGACTATTAGTTTGACCGTTAACTGACATGTGGGGCCCACATGTCAGTGTCTCTTCTTATCTTCCTCTTATCCTCTCTGCATCCCTTATCCTCCACTCCCTGTGCTCGTCAAGAACACCACATACGTGCCATGGCCGCCGATCATACTGCTGGGCCACGCCGCCGTCCTGTGCCACGTCCGGCCACCGCCCTATGCCACTTCGAGCCTCCCTCCGCTGATGTTGATGGTAGGAGCTCGCCGGAGATCCTGGTGGCAAGGTGGAGACGAGGAGGCATACTAGAGTCTGACGACCCTGCTGCGCGCGTTGTCTGGAGTCTCCACCACACGCCATGGGGCTCCGGCACAGGCCGTCGCGCCGCCGCGTGCCATCAGGAGCCTCTGGCCCGCCATGGGGCTTCCCTCGGGTCACCGCGCCGCCGCCCGCCATCTGGACCGGCTTGGGGTCGTCGCCCATCATGAGGTCGCCACGGCTCGTCGCCCGCCATGGGAGCCGGCGCAAAGAGGCGGCCACTAGCATGGCGGCGTTGTGCAGCGCGGGTCGGCGGGGGGCGTAGATAGGCAGGAGAGAAGAAGGCGAGGGAAAGGAGCAGCCAGGTTGAGCCCCGACGGTGGGTGCTGGGCGGCTCACCGGACGAAGGAGGCGGCGTCGCGAGGTTCAGTCAGGAGAGCTCGGGGTGAGAGGGGCGGTGCCATGGCTGCCCTGATCTGGAGCAACGACCATATTGCTTTTTGCAAAAAATGCAGTGATCTGATTGCTTTTTAAAATTTGTGTGCAAGCCCACCCCTAACGGTCAAACAAACGATCAAACAATCAGAGCTATTACAGGCGGGGCCGACCTGTCATAATCGTGCTTAATTGATAAGCACTCGGCGATTTGAGATTTTTGAAACAGCCGACCATCCATTTGGTAGTTATCTGAGAAAAAATAAAAACTGATAGCTTTTTAAAACCTTAGCCTGTAAAGTAGTAGTTTTATGCTATTTACTCTCGGTGGATCGACGATCACCTGGTCCGCGGTAAGGGATCTTTGGTTTGCAGGATTTGAAAAACACATGAATAGGAAAATAGCAGTAATAGCATGCGCTTAGAGCAACTCCAACGCGGTTATCCAATTGGACATCGGTTTTATTCGCTTTATTATATCTGTTTAGATTGTCAGTTTGCCCCTCCGTGTCCACTTCTGAATTTGGGTTGGCCGACACATTTTTTGACATGTCCGTCCCTGCATTCCGTCGAACACCTAGTGGGCGAGTCCTCCTTGAACTGCCCCACGCTCGCCCGTGCTCGCCGCCTCGTCCTCCCGCGCTCGTCCTCCCTGGCTATCGCACCCACCCGACAGCCCGAGCTCTCGCGCCCACCTGTGCTTCCGCACCTGTCGCCCCAAGCTATCGCGTCCGCCCGTGCTACTGCACTCACGACCACCCTCCCCCTACTCACGCGCTCGAGCCCGCGCCATTGGTCGGCTCGCGCTCGCGCACGCGCACCCGCTCGCCCACTCCCCCCGTGCTCGCGCACCTGCGCGCTCCCGCCATGCCCCGCTGCTTGGCCGCGCCCCGCCCAGCCATGCCCTCCAGCTCGACCCTATCCCGCAGGTCCCATCCCGCCCACGCGGCCTCCGCCAGCGCCTCACCTCGGGCACTGCGGCGCGGCGCGCTGCCCGACCGCCCTCGACTTGGCCGGCGCATCCTGATGTCTACTACACGCTTTTATTCCTGTAGACAGTGTTGGGCCTCCAAGAGCAGAGGTTTGTAGGACAGCAGAAAATTTACCTTAAGTGAGTAACCCAAGGTTTATCGAACTCAGGGAAGTGGAGGTTGAACGTACCCCTTTCAAGCAACCCTGCAATTAAGATATAAGAAGTCTCTTGTGTCCCCAACACACCTAATACACTTGTCAGATGTATAGGTGCACTAGTTCGGCGAAGAGATGTTAAATGGCAAGTGATATGGATGGCAAAAGATGTATTTGTAAATCTGAAATAAAAATTGCAGCAAGCAAACATGTGGTAAACGTGAGCACAAATGGTATTGCAATGGTGGAAACAAGGCCTAGGCTTCATACTTTCACTAGTGGCAACTCCCAACAACATTAACATAATCGAATCACATGATATTTCCCATAAAACATGCAAGGGGAACGCACTCGGAGGTCATTCCTTTGTGGTCAAGAGAGGACGAGAATTATGTAGGGCTACAAAAGCACACCTCTAAGTTCGTAGTTCTCAATCTATGGATTTCCCAATGTCACCTCGGCCATCCAAAGAGAGTACCACAATCACCACAACATATCTCAAGGATAGTCAAAGACAAGCACCAAGAGACTCTCAATCTTCAATCCACACACAAAAGAGGAAATCACTCATGAAAATATTCTTCTAATCCATGTCCAATAGACCGCTGTCACCTTGGTCTCGGAGATTATACTAGATAAAGACAAGTGAGTACATCAATCCAATACATAGAGGAAGGGGAAATATCATGGGATCACCCTAGATTAACATAGCCTATGATCACAACGAAGATCACATCATGGGAGAGAGAATTGACCACATAGCTACTGGTAGAAACCTCAGCCCCGAGGAGGAACTACTCCCGCATCATGGAGGGAGGAAGCAACATCGATGGAGATGAATCCGGGGGCACTTCCCCGTCCCGGCAGGATGCCGACACAGGAATTCTGGTCCCCCGAAACTTGGTGGCGATGGCGGCGGAGATCGGAATAGCTTCTGGAGAAAAAGGTTCTGGAATCGAGGGTTTCGTGACGCGATGTAAATATATGCCAAAGGGGGTTACCAGTGGAGGTAAGGGGGGCCCAGGCGCCCACCCGGCGCGGCCAGGAGGGGGGCCGCGTGGGCAGGCCGCATGGGCTGCCCCTGGCTCCCCTCTTGCCCCACTTCTGGCGCGTGGAAGCTTCCGGAGCGCTGATTTTTTATATATTTTCCCGGAATTTTTCTGGCAATTTAAGTAATGGGAAAACCTGAAACAGAAAAACAGCAGAAAACAGAAACTGGCACTGGGGTGCACTGAGTTAATAGGTTAGTCCAAATATGATCAAAAGTGTATGGAAGTGCATAACTATCATAGCAATATCACACAAAAGAGGCATGGAGCAAGCAGAAATTATAGATACGTTTTGGACGTATCAACATCCCCAGGCTTAATTCCTGCTCGTCCTCGAGTAGGTAAATGATAACAAGCATAATTTCTGTGGTGACATGCTACCAAAAAATCTTTCACAGTCACATGACAAATTCTTACTGAGATAATGAATCTTTAGTAATTAAGTTGCCTCATGAGAATATCACAAAGAACTGAAAGTTTTACAATATGATACTGAAACACCCAATAGATTTGTAGTGAGCATGGTGTGCAAACATGACAAAGTGATACCTCGCTTGCCCCCTTTAGTGAAGCAAACATAAATGCAGGAGCACCTCCGAAGTTTAAGTGACGACTAGATACAATGATTTCAGAATAAGCGATGTCACAATCATGCACAAGAGAATGGTACTTTGGGACAATGCACATTACACTCAGAATGACAATCATGCTCTCAATAGTTGGTGCTTTGAAGAAAGAAGGTGGAGACTCTCGAACCGTGGATTTTGATGGCAAGGTTGAAAACCCGTGGTTGGAAGCAAAGACTAAACATGTACCAGAGCTCTTGGTTTTTAAAAACAGAGGTAAAAATGATTTTTGGGAGATGCATATTTCGTCAATGAATGCTAGTAGATAACTCAATTACTTCTCGAGCTAGACAAGTTTCGAGGAACGGCTCCCGCACGGGGACGATCACATCCCCTTAATCTCCTGTGTTTATCACTGCCAAAAGTTTTCTGATTTCTCATGAACAAAGCATGAAGGAGGGTTTGTTTGTTGTATTTTTTTATGAGCCGGGCGCACTCTTGCCAGTTCCTTCTCGTATTAGGGGTTTGCAGATTAGACATGCAATCCCGGGGTAAAACTTGTCCAACTTAAAAAGATTATGAATTAACTACTACTTCCTCATGAGCTAAAACAGAGGCACAAAAGAGAAATGCTTTTGAATAATTTTGAGATGGTACAAGAAAGTCTTCGTTAGGAATGGCAAGTAAATACCATATATAGGAAGGTATGGTGGACTCATATGGCATAACTGGTTTCAAGGATTTTGGATGCACAAGCAGTCAGTCCGCTTAGTACAGGTGAAGGCTAGCAAAAGACTGGGAGCGACCAACTAAGAGAGCAATGACGGCCATAATCATGCAGAGCGACAAAGCAACATTGAATCGGGCATGGAAGTTATATCGCTACTCAGAAATTAAAGATCATCAAGGCTTGATAGACTTTCTTTACAGTCTTAAATATGCGTGAGCATATGCCAAGTCAATCAAAATAAATTCTTGGAGGAAGATATCACTAAACCATACCACATCATAGGCAAACAAATCATGCTGGTACTTCAATAACACATTAAGAACCCCCAGCTATTTGAGACTAACCATAAGAAAACATGAACTACTAAGCACCCTTATGCACATAGCATTTTTATCATAGACCTATCAACCAGTGCCACAGAAGCCAACTCTCTTAACAAGATAAGCATGATAACTCAAGAGAGTTCCAGAAGCAACAACCTAAACAAAAGCTCTTAAAAAAAAGCATGAAACTAAGAGCTAAGCATGTCAGCAGCTATGAAAAGATAAAGAACACACACAAGAAGATACGCATGCAAGCCTATGTTGTGTTCTACAGTGGAGTGGAGCGTATTTCTATCCCAAACAATGAAGGATAGGATCTAACTTATTATGAACAGCAAGCAAAGCTAAAGAAAACTAAAAAGGAAACTAAGAGCAAGACGCTCCAAGCATAGCACATAACGCATGAAGTGATTAAAATATAGTGGAACGAAAGACGAACTGATAATTGTTGATGGAGAAGGGGATGCACGGGGGCATCCCCAAGCTTAGATGCTTGAGTCTTCTTGAATATTTCTTGGGGGTGCACGGGGGCATCCCCAAGCTTGAGCGTTTGACCCTCCTGAATCTTCTTTTATCATCTTCCCTCGCACACTTGAAAACTCCCTTCATACATAACTCATCATAATCTGATTAACGAGGTTAGTACCCACAATAAAATAATTTTTCCCTACTGGAAATAAGGATAATCTTGAAGAGCTACTGTTTCTCAAGACTTCCAAAAGGTTTTTGCAAAGAAAAAGCAAGCTCAAGGTTTGCAGAACGAAGAAAAGGCAAAACAGGACAAAATCTGTGAAAAACAGACCAGCAGGTAGTAAATAATTTTTTCGGGGCACTTCTGCAACTCAAATCAAAAAACTCATAACACACGCCCGAAAGCCAATTGTATAGAGTACGCTGTCAAAAAAAATCAGATCAAAAAGATGATCAGGTGATTTTATACGAATTTTTCTGTTCAAGGACAGAATCTGTTTCCTGGACAGCACGTCACAACTTTTGCACTTTCTTGCAATCAGAGGCTAAACTTGGCACAAAGCTGAAAAATAAAGATACAATGATGTTGCTACAGTAGTAACAAACATCAAGACCACTAAAAACTGAAAGAACAAACTGAAAGCAAAGATAACAAGGGTTGTCTCCCTAGAGCTCTTTCTTTATAGCCATAAAGATAGGCTTAAGACTTTAATGATGCTCTCGTAGGAATAAGAGTTGAAGAACAAAAGAGAGCATCAAGAAGCAAATACCAAATACATTTAAGCCTAACATGCTTCCTATGCATAGGAATATTGCAATAGAATAATTCATTGAAGCACAAAGCAATAAGCATAGGAAGACAAAACAAGTGCAGCTTCAAAACCTTCAACATAAAGAGAGGGAACTTAATATTATTGAAATATCTATAAGCATATGTTCCCTTCTCATAATAATTTTCAGTGGGATCACGAATAAACTCAACAATATAAGCATCACGTAAAGCATTGTTACCATGATCCACATGCAAAAAGGTACTCTTACTCTCCACATAAGCATAATCTTTCTCATTGGTAATAGTGGGAGTAGGACTATCATAAACAACTTGAACACTATAGATTAATTGTGTATTAGGAAGATGGTGTTCAACAAGGGAGTAATTCCCTCCATGATTATGACAAGTTTCATAAGGATAATTTCTCCTTATGTCATAGGTACCTTTATAATCACTATAGATTGGAGTTATAACATCATCATAGTAGAGAAGAGCATTATCATTGCTAGCAACTATATTTGTAAACATGTTGTCTTTATTCTTACTAGCAAAAGAATTATCAATTGTCACATCACTAGTGGGTAAAGGATTTGCAATCCTATCATCCCCAAGCTTAGAGCTTTCCATATCATCACTTTCAGAGTTGGTACCAAAAAGATTTTCAAGATCATAAGTAGCATTATCATCATTTTCCCAATCACAATAAGTAACATGCATATCATAATCAAAATCATCTTCAATAGTACCTACGGACGTATCATCAAGATGATAATTAAGGCAATAAACTTCACCTTCTTCTTTAAACTTACAACCGTTAGGATAAAAGTTGATGGGAGGAATATGCTCAGGCCAGGTTGATACCCATTCTTCTTCCTTCTTGCTCCTCTTCCTCCTCCTCTTCTTTTTCTCCTTCTTCACCTTAGCAGGGAGTGGTCGGAGATGAAGCTTCTCCACATATCCTGGTTTATCATTAGAAACAATAGGGGAAACTTGGGAGAAACTCTCCTTTTTATTAGCAGAAATATAAGAGACATTTTTATACTTTGGTAAAGTTCCCTCCTTTCTAATCTTACTTATGTAATCATTTTCATGGCAATTAACAACACAATAGAGATGGCAATTTTGCAAAGTGTTTTTTATCCCTATGGCATTAACATCTAGCCAAGAAGTCTTTTCTGATAACTCTTCACACATCAAAAATAACATAAGCTCATCATAAAGATCAGGGGTGATCATGTTATCACACAACTGGGTAACAGTTATGTTTTGAAAGTGCATGCATTGAAAATTAAAGTGACCCTCTATACGGCTAAGTTCACAAGTAAAAGGATAAAGGTCACACAATTCTCTAGCAGTTTCATTTAAATCTTTGACCCAAGTGATTGTTCTTTCATGCTTATGTTGCTTACAATACTTCTCTTCTTCAATCATAGGCCTTTCACAAGGTCTATCCACTCCACAAAAATTAACATGCTTATATAAAACTTCATTTTTAGGAATTGGATCATGCATGTTGCAATCATCATGAACAATTTCATTTTCTTTGCAAATCTCTTTAAAAGGTTCATGATGCTTGATCCAATCCTCCTTAGGCATATTAAGATGTGAAGCAAAAGATTTGAGGAAATCAACAAGGAGTTGAGAATCAAGCCCAAACTTAGCACTAAACTTATTAAAACTTGTAGTTTCAACAAAGGACTTAATGCAATCATACTCATAAATTATACCTGACTCTTTACCTTTGTCGATCTCCCAATCTTCAGTGTTGCGTTGAATTCTTTCAAGGAGTTCCCATTTAGCATCAATCTTTTCGTTTGTGAAAGAACCCATAGAGGAAGCATCGAGCAAATCTTTATCCTGTCGAGAAAGCCTCGCATAGAAATTAGTAATAATCATATCTTTGGGGAGCCCATGGTTAGGACATTTTAGCATTAACGTTTTCAGTCTCCCCCAAGCTTGAGCTATGCTCTCTCCGTCATGAGGATAGAAATTATAAACATAATTCCTATTCTCATGGACTTCATGAAGAGGATAAAACTTGGAGTAAAAGAGAGACTGGATCTCTTCCCAATCCAGCAGGTGAGAGTCATCTAGTAGCCTATACCATTCCAATGCTTTTCCTTTAAGTGATAAGGCAAGTAATTTCCTCATAACTCCATCTCTTGTCAAACCTGTAATCTTAAACAACTCACAAAGTTCTGTAAGTTTCAACAAATGAATACTAGGATTGACCGTCCCATCATAGCAATCATTCAAAATTATTTTAATTATCCCAAGTGGTATTTGGAACGGGATACATTCAGTAGGTGGAGGAGACTTCTCTACCACGGGTGTGGTAAAGCGACCTTCCCCAAGCAGCGAATTAAGAGTGCGGTTTTCCATAAACATAACTAGTGAAACTAAAAACAAGAAACGAAAAGATTTAATTGCAAAATCTAGAGAAGGTACCTTCACTTACCTCACTTCCCCGGCAACGGCGCCAGAAATAGCTTGATGTCTACTACACGCTTCTATTCCTGTAGACAGTGTTGGGCCTCCAAGAGCAGAGGTTTGTAGGACAGCAGCAAATTTCCCTTAAGTGAGTAACCCAAGGTTTATCGAACTCAGGGAAGTGGAGGTTGAACGTATCCCTTTCAAGCAACCCTGCAATTAAGATACAAGAAGTCTCTTGTGTCCCCAACACACCTAATACACTTGTCAGATGCATAGGTGCACTAGTTCGGCGAAGAGATGTTAAATGGCAAGTGATATGGATGGCAAAAGATGTATTTGTAAATCTGAAATAAAAAGTGCAACAAGCAAACATGTGGTAAACATGAGCACAAATGGTATTGCAATGGTGGAAACAAGGCCTAGGCTTCATACTTTCACTAGTGGCAACTCCCAACAACATTAACATAATCGAATCACATGATATTTCCCATAAAACATGCAAGGGGGACGCACTCGGAGGTCATTCCTTTGTGGTCAAGAGAGGACGAGAATTATGTAGGGCTACAAAAGCACACCTCTAAGTTCGTAGTTCTCAATCTATGGATTTCCCAATGTCACCTCGGCCATCCAAAGAGAGTACCACAATCACCACAACATATCTCAAGGATAGTCAAAGACAAGCACCAAGAGACTCTCAATCTTCAATCCACACACAAAAGAGGAAATCACTCATGAAAATATTCTTCTAATCCATGTCCAATAGACCGCTGTCACCTTGGTCTCGGAGATTATACTAGATAAAGACAAGTGAGTACATCAATCCAATACATAGAGGAAGGGGAAATATCATGGGATCACCCTAGATTAACATAGCCTATGATCACAACAAAGATCACATCATGGGAGAGAGAATTAACCACATAGATACTGGTAGAAACCTCAGCCCCGAGGAGGAACTACTCCCGCATCATGGAGGGAGGAAGCAACGTCGATGGAGATGAATCCGGGGGCACTTCCCCGTCCCGGCAGGATGCCGGCACAGGAATTCTGGTCCCCCGAAACTTGGTGGCGATGGCGGCGGAGATCGGAATAGCTTCTGGAGAAAAGGGTTCTGGAATCGAGGGTTTCGGGACGCGATGTAAATATATGCCAAAGGGGGTCACCAGAGGAGGTAAGGGGGGCCCAGGCGCCCCCCGGCGCGGCCAGGAGGGGGGCCGCGTGGGCAAGCCGCCTGGGCTGCCCCTGGCTCCCCTGTGGCCCCACTTCTGGCGTGTGGAAGCTTCCGGAGCGCTGATTTTTTATATATTTTTCCCGGAATTTTTCTGGCAATTTAAGTAATGGGAAAACCTGAAATAGAAAAACAGCAGAAAACAGAAACTGGCACTGGGGTGCACTGAGTTAATAGGTTAGTCCAAATATGATCAAAAGTGTATGGAAGTGCATAAATATCATAGCAATATCACACGAAAGAGGCATGGAGCAAGCAGAAATTATAGATACGTTTTGGACGTATCACATCCACATCGCGCGACCATGACCTACACCAACTGAACTGCTTCTGAGCTAGCTGCTGCTGCGGTGGTGCACGGGGTCGGCGAGGCGGTCGGGCGGCGCGGTGGTGCACGTCTCTGGCGCGCCAAAAATCTCCATGTTGCCCGCATGCGATTGTATAACACCGTAAGATCATCCTACAGTAATTCTAACCTAATGATGCCATGTCACCCTGTTAGTTAAGCTTAATTGCCCCTGGAAAAATCAAACTCAAATTCAAATACAAATCATAAGTGAAATTCAAAATCTCACAAACATGAAAACTAAAATGTTCAACTTGTGGCAAGTAATACATAACTAATTATGGTGGTGAACCAACATTTTTATTAAATGTTTTAATGCCCTGAAATATTTAAACCGGTGGCTAAAACAAATATTTAAATGCCTTTTCAAATTATTAAAATTATAGACTATTCTAATTTGGTGACAAACTAATTGTGGCAGTAGCCTAATTTATATTACTATTTGAGGTGCAAGTTTTGTATTTTATAAAACTATGTTAGTTTTAAAAAGAAATGGAAAACCTAAGTTTTGAAATATTAAAAATAAAAATAAACAAAAAATAAAAAAAGGGGGATTTCCCTTGCCCCCGGGCCTTGCCCACCCGAAGCGGCCCGGCAGGCCCACCTACCTCCCCGGTCGCCTTCTGCCTCCACCGGTCCTTCGACCAAGCGCCGAGCGCGCCCCGCCCAGCCACCTCGTGTGCCACGCCAACGAGGGGATAAGGCAGACACCCCTCTCGCCCCACTCTTCCTCCCCGCTCTCTCTCTCTCTCGTCTGCGCTCGCCTCCCCTTCTCCAGATCTGCGGCGACGATCGCACCGCCGCCATGGCCGTCGCCGACTACGCGCTCTCCGTCGTCCCCTTCACCTAGGACCGCGCCAGGGGCTCCGCCTCGACCTCCTCGGCCCATCCGCCGAGCCACGCGATCCGGTACGGTCCCACCGCACCACCCTGAACAATTCTTCTTTCTATGGACGTCATGCTCGTCACCGTCGTTTGCTTTGGCAAGTTCTCCCCGGGCCTTCTCAGCAACGTCGGTGAGGTTCCGCCCCTCATACGCCTCTCTGATAGCTCGCTTACTCCCCGCTATCTTGAGGACGCCTCGCCACCGATGATGCGCTGCTCTATGATGACCCACAAGTGTAGGGGATCTATCATAGTCCTTTCGATAAGTAAGAGTGTCGAACCCAACGAGGAGCGGAAGGAAATGATAGGCAGTTTTCAGTAAGGTATTTTCTGCAAGCACTGAAATTATCGGTAACAGATAGTTTTGTGATAAGGTAATTGGTAGAAAGTGACAAATAGTAAAAGTAAATAAGGTGCAACAAGATGGCCCAATCCTTTTTGTAGCAAAGGGCAAGCCTGGACAAACTATTATATCAAGGAAAACGCTCCCGAGGACATATGGGAATTATCGTCAAGCTAGTTTTCATCACGATCATATGATTCGCGTTCGGTACTTTGATAATTTGGTATGTGGGTGGACCGATGCTTGGGTGCTACCCTTACTTGCACAAGCATCCCACTTATGATTAACCTCTATTGCAAGCATCCGCAACTACAAAAGAAGTATTAAGGTAAACCTAACCATAGCATGAAACATATGGATCCAAATCAGCCCCTTACGAAGCAATGCATAAACTAGGGTTTAAGCTTCTGTCACTCTAGCAACCCATCATCTACTTATTACTTCCCAATGCCTTCCTCTAGGCCCAAACAATGGTGAAGTGTCATGTAGTCGACGTTCACATGACACCACTAGAGGAGAGACAACATACATCTCATCAAAATATCGAAGGAATACCAAATTCACATGACTACTTATGGCAAGACTTCTCCCATGTCCTCAGGAACAAAAGTGACTACTCACAAGACATAATATTGTTCATGATCAGAGGGGTATTAATATGCATAATTGATATGAACATATGATCTTCCACCAAGTAAACCAACTAGCATCAACTACAAGGAGTAATCAACACTACTAGCAACCTACACGTACCAATTTGAGGTTTTGATACAAAAACTGGATACAAGAGATGGACTAGGGTTTGAGAGGAGATGGTGCTGGTGAAGATGTTGATGAAGATAACCCTCCCCAAGATGGGAGAGTTATTGGTGATGATGGCAGTGACGATTTCCCCCTCCCGGAGGGAAGTATCCCCGGCAGAACAGCTCCGTCGGAGCCCTAGATTGGTTCCGCCAAGGTTCCGCCTCGATACGGTGGCGTCTGGTCCCGAAAGCCTCCTTCAGATTTTTTTTCCAGGTCAAAACACCTCATATAGGAGAAGATGGGCATCAGGGGGTCGCTGGCTGGCCCACGAGGTAGGGGGCGTGCCCAGGGGGAGGGGCGCGCCCCCACCCTTATGGAGAGGTGGTGGCCTCCCTGGCAGATCTCTTTCGCGAGATATTTTTTATATTTTCTGAAACGGTGTTTCGTGGAGTTTCGGAGCTTTTTGAGTTGTGCAGAATAGGTCTCCAATGTTTGCTCCTTTTCCAGCCCAGAATTCCAGCTGCCAGCATTCTCCCTCTTCATGTAAACCTCGTAAAATAAGGGAGAAAAGGCATAAGTATTGTGACATAACGTGTAATAACAGTCCATAGTGTAATAAATATCAACATAAAAGTATGATGCAAAATGGATGTATCAACTCCCCCAAGCTTAGACCTCGCTTGTCCTTGATGTCTACTACACAACCTTCTTCTTGTAGACGTTGTTGGGCCTCCAACTGGAGAGGTTTGTAGGACAGTAGCAAATTTCCCTCAAGTGGATGACCTAAGGTTTATCAATCCGTGGGAGGCGTAGGATGAAGATGGTCTCTCTCAAGCAACCCTGCAACCAAATAACAAAGAGTCTCTTGTGTCCCCAACACACCCAATACAATGGTAAATTGTATAGGTGCACTAGTTCGGTGAAGAGATGGTGATACAAGTGCAATATGGATGGTAGATATAGGTTTTTGTAAACTGAAAATATAAAAATAGCGAGGTGGCAAGTGGTAAACATGAGCATAATCGGTGTTGCAATGATAGTAGGCAAGGCCTAGGATTCATACTTTCACTAGTGCAAGTTCTCTCAACAAGGATAACATAATTGGATCATATTACTAGCCCTCAACATGCAACAAAGAGTCACTCCAAAGTCACTAATAGCGGAGAACAAACGAAGAGATTATGGTAGGGTACGAAACCACCTCAAAATTATTCTTTTTGATCGATTTATTCAAGACTTCGTAGTAACGTTCAATCTATCATAGAGTTTGTACTAGAATAACACCTTAAGACACAAATCAACCAAAACCCTAATGTCACCTAGATACTCCATTATCACCTCAAGTATCCGTGGGCATGATTATACGATATGCATCACACAATCTCAGAAACATCTATTCAGCCAACACATAGAACTTCAAAGAGTGCCCCAAAGTTTCTACCGGAAAGTCAAGACGAAAACGTGTGCCAACCCCTATGCATAGATTCCCAAGGTCACGGAACTCGCAAGTTGATCACAAAAACATACATCAAGTAGATTACACGATATCCCATTGTCACCACAGATAAACACGTGCAAGACATACATCAAGTGTTCTCAAATCCTTAAAGTCTCAATCCGATAAGATAACCTCAAAGGGAAAACTCAATCCATTACAAGAGAGTAGAGGGGGAGAAGCATTATAAGATCCAACTAGAATAGCAAAGCTCGCGATACATCAAGATCGTGCCATCTCAAGAACACGAGAGAGAGAGAGAGAGAGATCAAACACATAGCTACTAGTACATACCCTCAGCCCCGAGGGTGGACTACTTCCTCCTCGTCATGGCGAGCGCCGGGATGATGAAGATAGCCACTGGAGAGGGATTCCCCCCCCCCCTCCGGCAGGGTGCCAGAACGGGTGTAGATTGATTTTCGGTGGCTACAGAGGCTTTCGGCGGTGGAACTCCCGATCTAGGTTAATTTCCGAAGGTTTCAGTATTTATAGGAATTTTTGGCTTAGGTCCCACGTCAGGGGGGCTTCTGGGCTGTCCACGAGATAGGAGGGCGCCACCACCTTCCCAGGGCGCGCCCTCCACCCTCGTGGGCAGCCCGTGGCTCTCCTGGCCCAACTCCTTTGCTTTGGGGGCTTCTTTTGGTCCAGAAAAAATCATAAAAAATTGGCTCGTCAATTGGACTCCGTTTGATATTCCTTTTCTGTAAAACCCAAAAACATGAGAAAAACAGAAACTGGCACTGGGCTCTGGGTTAATAGGTTAGTCACAAAAATCATATAAAAGTGCATAATAAAGCCCATAAGACATCCTA
The DNA here is from genome assembly GCA_902687465.1 of Secale cereale. Lineage (NCBI taxonomy): Eukaryota > Viridiplantae > Streptophyta > Magnoliopsida > Poales > Poaceae > Secale > Secale cereale. The sequence continues at coordinate 764,269,561 of LR738711.1, forward strand.
GAAGGATAATATAATAGCATGGAACAATCAAAAATTATAGATACGTTGGAGACGTATCAGCATCCCCAAGCTTAATTCCTGCTCGTCCTCGAGTAGGTAAATGATAAAAACAGAATTTTTGATGTGGAATGCTACCCAACATAATTTTCAATGTACTTCTCTTAATTGTGGCATGAATGTTCAGATCTGAAAGATTCAAGACAAAAGTTTATATTGACATAAGAAATAATAATACTTCAAGCATACTAGCAAAGCAATCATGTCTTCTCAAAATACTATGGATAAAGAAAGTTATCCCTACAAAATCATATAGTCTGGCTATGCTCCCTCTTCATTACACAAAATATTCATATCATGCACAACCTCGATTTCATCCAAGCACTTGTTTTCATACTCTATTCTTTCAAACCTTTCAACTTTCACGCAATACATGAGCGTGAGCCATGGACATAGCACTATATGGAATAGAGAGGTGGTTGTGGAGAAGACAAAAAGGAGAGAGATAGTCTCACATCAACTAGGAGTATCAGCGGGCTATGGAGATGCCCATCAATAGATATCAATGTGAGTGAGTAGGGATTGCCATGCAACGGATGCACTAGAGCTAAATATGAATGAAAGCTCAACAAAAGAAACTAGTGGGTGTGCATCCAACTTGCTTGCTCATGAAGACCTAGGGAATCTGAGGAAGCCCATCGTTGGAATATACAAGCCATGTTGTATAACAAAAATTGCCACTAGTATATGAAAGTGACTAAGCATGAGACTCTCTACAATGAAGAACATGTTGCTACTTTGAAGCACAAGTGTGGAAAAGAAGATAGTAGCAATTGTCCCTTTTTCTTTTCTCTTTTTTTGGGCCTTTTTTTGCCTTTTTTTTTTGCGGAGGGGCTTTATAGATTTAGCCTTTCCTCCCATGGGACAATGCTCTAATAATGATGATCATCACACTTTCATTACAACTCAATACTACAACAACAAAGTATGACTCTATATGAATGCCTCCGACGGTGTGCCGGTATGTGCAATGAAACAAGAGTTACATGTATAAAAAATTATGCATGGTGGCTTTTCCACAAATACGATGTCAACTACATGATCATGCAATGGCAATATGACAATATGATGCGTGTCATATGAACGGAACGGTGGAAAGTTGCATGGCAATATATCTCGGAATGGCTATGGAAATGCCATGATAGGTAGGTATGGTGGTTGTTTTGAGGAACAATATGGTGGCTGTTTTGAGGAAGGATATATAGTGGGTTTATGCCATCGGCAAAAGTTGCGCGGTACAAGAGAGGCTAGCAATGGTGGAAGGGTGAGAGTGCGTATAATCCATGGACTCAACATTAGTCATAAGAACTCATATACTTATTGCAAAAATTTACGAGTCATCAAAAGAAAGCAATCAACAATTGCTCCTAGGGGGAAGGTTGGTAGGATTTAACCATCGCGCGCCCCCGGCCTCCACACAAAGGTTGGCACTCTACAAATACCTCATGCTCTAACTTCATCACATAGCGGTTCACCATACGTGCATGCTACGGGAATCACTAACCTTAACACAAGTATTTCTCAATTTCATAATAAATCCACTAGCATGACTCTAATATCACTATCCTCATATCTCAAAAAAATTATCAAGCATCCAACATCTCATTCTATTCAATGCACTTGGTGTGATTTTTTTTACTACATTGACATTGGATGTCTATCATGTGAAGACTAGTTTCTTTAGCCTAAACACATTACCATGCTGTTTTAATAGACTCTCAAAATCAAAAGGATATAAGTGAAGCATGAGAGTTCAACAATTTCTACAAAATATTACCACCATCGTGCTCTAAAAGATATAAGTGAAGCACTAGAGCAAAAACTATTCAACTCAAAAGATATAAGTGAAGCACATAGAGTGTTCTAACAATTCCTAGGCCATATTCAACTCTCTCAAATAGGTGTTTCCAGAAAGGATGGTTGTGACAAACTAACAAGCAAATACTCAAATTATACAAGATGCTCCAAGCAAAACACATACCATGTTGCGAATAAAAATATAGCTCCAAGTATAGTTACCGATGGATGAAGACAAATGAGGGGATGCCTTCCCGGGGCATCCCCAAGCTTAGGCTTTTTATTATCCTGAATTCCTTGGGGTGCCATGGGCATCCCCAAGCTTAGGCCTTTGCTACTCCTTGTTCCTTAGTCCATCAAAGCAATACTTAAAACTTGAAAACTTCACAACACAAAACTTAGACAAAAATTCTCGTGAGCTCCGTTAGTATAAGAAAGCAAACCACTACTCAAAGGTGCAGCAATGATTTCATTATTTGTGTATATTGGTGTTAAACCTATTGTATTCCAACTTCTCTATGGTTCATATCCTCCAATACTACTCATAGATGCATCGGAATAAACAAACAACACACAAAAAACAGAATATTTTGCTTCGGGGGCTTCTTTTGGTCCAGAAAAAATCATAAAAAGTTGGCTCGTCAATTGGACTCCGTTTGATATTCCTTTTTTGTAAAACCCTAAAACAGGAGAAAAATAGAAACTGGCACTGGGCTCTGGGTTAATATGTTAGTCCCAGAAATCATATAAAAGTGTATATAAAAGCCCATAAGACATCCTAGAAGGATAATATAATAGCATGGAACAATCAAAAATCATAGATACGTTGTAGACGCATCAGTCCTCAAGCGAAAGCCGATATCGAAAAATATGTCCACATGTTTAGAGATAGAGGTGTCGATAAAATAAAATACGAACATGAGGGCATCATGACCATTCTCATAACAGCAACACACACACACACACACACGCACACACACACACACACACACACACACACACACACACACACACATATATA
>LR738711.1:764273639-764335827 GCA_902687465.1 Secale cereale
ATATATATATATATATATATATATATATTGTCATATGACTCTTATGCTAAAGTAATAATTCATTCATAATGTCAAGTATGAATCAGAAAATTCATTGAAAACCAACAAACTATGATCTCAGTCATTGAAGCAATTGCAATTTATCATAACATCGGAAAGAGTCACTATAAGAGCTTTTCAGCAAGTCCACATACTCAACTATCATCTAGTCTTTCACAATTGCTCACACTCACGAAATACTTATGGGTATGGAGTTTTAATCGGACACAGAGAAAGATATGGGCTTATGGTATTGCATCCCAACTTTTTACCTCAAGGGTAATGTCAACAGTAATAGACCATGATAACTTACATCCAATTGGTTATATATGTCAGGATCTTTCCAACACAATGTGCTTGCCAAAGGATAAAATGTAAAAAGGAAAGGTGATTTTCACCTTGACTCTTATAAGGCAAGAATAATATATAGGACCTTCGCAGAGGGAAGCAGAGGTTGTCATGTGCTTTTTTGGTTGGATGCACAAAGTCTTAGCGCAAAAGAACGTCACTTTATATTGCCACTTGTGATAAGGACCTTTATTATGCAGTCCGTCGCTTTTATTACTTCCATATCACAAGATCGTATAAAGCTTATTTCCTCCACACTAATAAATCATACATATTTTAGAGAGTTTGCAACCATGAAAACTTACTTGAAGGATCTTACTCAATCCATAGGTAGGTATGGTGGACTCTCATGGCAAAACTGGGTTTAAGGATGTATGGAAGCACAAGTAGTATCTCTAATTGGTGCAAGGAGTTTTGGCTGGCATGAGGGGGAAAAGCAAGCTCAACATGTTGGATGATCCATGACAATATACTTTATTTTGGATACAGGAAAACATAACCCATTATGTTGTCTTCCTTGTCCAACATCAACTCTTTAGCATGTCATATTCTAATGAGTGCTCGCAATCATAAAAGATGTCCAAGATAGTATATTTGTATGTGAAACCTCTCTTTCTTTATTACTTCCTATTAATTGCAACGATGACCGAAACTATGTTTGTCAACTCTCAACAACTTTTATTCATCATACTCTTTATATGTGAAGTCATTACCTTCCATAAGATCAATATGATCTCTTTGATACTTTTTATATTTTCTTTTATTCTCTCATGACCAAAGTAAGGAAATCAAGCCCTTGACTCAACACTAAACTTTATTATATAGCTCACGGACTCGGTTACAAAGATAAAGATCATAAAGCAAAAGCTCACAACTAGATCATGCTAACTTTATTCTACTAGATCAAGATATTATAAAAAGGATCGAACTAAGAAAAACGGTAAAGATAGGAGTGTGATGGTGATACGATACCGGGCACCTCCCCCAAGCTTGGCAGTTGCCAAGGGGAGTGCCCATACCCATATGATTATGTCTCCTTCTTCGAGGGTGGTGATGTGATATTCTTGGCGATGATACCCCTCGAGATACGATTATCCTCCTCAAGCTTGTTAACTTGTTGCTTAAGGTCCATAATTTCCTTGCGGAGCTTGACCGTAACGGCCAAAGCTCCTTTCACCCAAGGATGCTGCATAGCTGCGGGAGAACAAGTAACACTCTTTTTCATATTTTCATAAGAAAGAAACCTGACATTGGTAGGGATGACTGAGTTTGGAATAGCTGAGCTCTGTAGTTCCCCCATCGTGAATCCAGCTCGAAACCGAGAAGTAACTTCTTGATATTCCTCCATGGCATCTATCCTCTTCAAATCAGCCTCCATCTCTTCCTCCGTTGATGGACCAAAGTGGTCAGCATCGTTGTTTGCTTCTGGGCCAGGCGTTAGATGAGACACCCGACTCTCTCCAACTGACTCCTGAGAAGACATCTTATTCTTATCTGCGACAGAAACAGCTCGAAACAAGAACAGAGGATTTTTGCGTGATACGGTGGTCAAAACCTTCGGGAGAATATATAATGAATTTTTACCGACCAAAATGAGTAACGTGCAAGAAATCGGAGTCCGGGAGGCACACGAGGTGCCCACGATGTAGGGGGGCGCGCCTAGGGGAAGGGGCCGCACCCTCCACCCTCGTGGATGCCTCGTGTCCTTTCCGGACTACCTCTCATATTTCTATTTTTCTAAGTATTCCAAAACGGTGAAAAATTTCCATTATAACTGTTTTGGAGTCGGTTTACTTACCGTACCACATACCTCTTCCTTTTCGGGGTCTGAATCGTTCTAGAAAGTGTCTCTTATGTATTGCTCCAGGGTTACGGTTTCAATAACATTGGTTTCAACATTTATAGGGTTACCTGAGATATAATGTTTGATTCTTTGACCGTTCACCACCTTCGGATTCGTGCCTTGGAAGTTGTTGATTTTTATGGCACCTAAACGATAGACCTCCTCGATAACGTAAGGACCTTCCCATTTAGAGAGAAGTTTTCCTGCAAAAAATCTTAAACGAGAGTTGTATAGCAAGACATAATCACCTACGTTAAACTCGCGCTTTTGTATCCTTTTGTCATGCCATCTTTTAACCTTTTCTTTGAACAGTTTGGCATTCTCATAGGATTGAGTTCTCCATTCATCAAGCGAGCTAATGTCAAATAACCTCTTCTCACCGGCAAGTTTGAAATCATAATTGAGCTCTTTAATAGCCCAATATGCTTTATGTTCTAGCTCGAGAGGTAAGTGACATGCTTTTCCATATACCATCTTATATGGAGACATACCTATAGGATTTTTGTATGCAGTTCTATAGGCCCATAATGCATCATCAAGTTTCTTGGACCAATTCTTTCTAGACCTATTAACTGTCTTTTGCAAAATTAGTTTCAGCTCTCTATTACTTAATTCTACTTGACCACTAGACTGTGGGTGATAAGGGGATGCAATTCTATGATTAACATCATACTTAGCAAGCATTTTACGGAAAGCACCATGAATAAAGTGTGAACCACCATCAGTCATTAAGTATCTAGGGACTCCAAACCCCGGAAAAATAACTTCTTTAAGCATGTTAATAGAGGTGTTGTGATCAGCACTACTAGTTGGAATAACATCTACCCACTTAGTAACATAATCAACAACAACTAAAATATGTGTATACCCATTAGAGGAAGGAAACGGTCCCATATAATCAAAGCCCCAGACATCAAATGGTTCAATAACAAGTGAATAATTCATAGACATTTCTTGACGTCTACTGATATGAAGGAAATATGCCCTAGAGGCAATAATAAAGTTATTATTTATTTCCATATATCATGATAAAAGTTTATTATTCATGCTAGAATTGTATTAACGAGAAACTTAGTACATGTGTGAATACAAAGACAAAACAGAGTGTCCCTAGTACGCCTCTACTAGACTAGCTCATTGATCAAAGATGGTTATGTTTCCTAGCCATAGACATGAGTTGTCATTTGATCAACCTGATCACATTATTAGGAGAATGATGTGATGGACAAGACCCATCCGTTAGCTTAGCACTATGATCGTTTAATTTTACTGCTATTTCTTTCTTCATGACTTATACATGTTCCTATGACTATGAGGTTATGCAACTCCCGAATACCATAGGAACACCTTGTATGCTATCAAACGTCACAACGTAACTGGGTGATCATAAAGATGCTCTACAGGTGTCTCCGAAAGTGTTCGTGGTGTTGGCATAGATCAAGAGTAGGATTTGTCACTCCGAGTGTCGGAGAGGTATCTCTGGGCCCTCTCGGTAATGCACATCATAATAAGCCTTGCAAGCAAATGACTAATGAGTTAGTCACGAGATGATGTACTATGGAACGAGTAAAGAGACTTTCCGGTAACGAGATTGAACTAGGTATGGAGATACCGATGATCGAATCTCGGGCAAGTAACATACCGATGACAAAAGGAACAACGTATGTTGTTATGCGGTTTGACCGATAAAGATCTTCGTAGAATATGTAGGAGCCAATATGAGCATCCAGGTTCCGCTATTGGTTATTGACCGGAGATGAGTCTCGGTCATGTCTACATAGTTCTCGAACCCGTAGGGTCCGCACGCTTAACGTTTGATGACGATCGGTATTATGAGTTTATGAGTTTTGATGTACCGAAGGTAGTTCGGAGTCCCGGATGAGATCACGGACATGACGAGGAGTCTGGGAATGTCCGAGACGTAAATATTGATATATTGGACGACTATATTCGGACACCGGAAGTGTTCCGTAAAGTTTCGGAATTTACCGGAGTACCGGGGGGGTTACCGGAACCCCCGGGGAAGCTATGGGCCTTAATGGGCCATAGGAGAAAGAAGGAAGGAGGGCCACGGCTGGGCCGCGCGCCCCCCACCCCTTGGTCCAAATTGTACAAGGAAGGAGGGGGGGTGGTGCCCCTTTCCTTCTCCTTCTCCCTCTCCTTCCCTCCCCCCTTCTCCCTTTTGGCAGTTCCTACTAGGAATAGGATTGCAATCCTATTCCTAGTAGGATTGCTCCTCCTTGGCACGCCAATAGGGGACGGCCGGCCTCCCCCCTTGCTCCTTTATATACGGGGGCAGGGGGCACCCAAAGACACACAAGTTGAATAGTTTTAGCCGTGTGCGGTGCCCCCCTCCACAGAAACACACCTCGGTCATATCGTTGCAGTGCTTAGGCGAAGCCCTGCGTCGGTAGATACATCATATCTGTCACCACGCCGTCGTGCTGACGAAACTCTCCCGTGAAGCTCAACTGGATCAAGAGCTCGCGGGACGTCATCAAGCTGAACGTGTGCTGAACATGGAGGTGCCGTACGTTCGGTGCTTGATCGGTTGTATCGCGAAGAAGTTCGACTACATCAACCGCGTCACTTTCCGCTCCCGGTCTACGAGGGTACGTAGACACACTCTCCCCATCGTAGGAACATTTTGAAAATACTACGTTCCCCAACAGTGGCATCATGAGCCAGGTCTATGCGTAGATGATATGCACGAGTAGAACACAATGAGTTGTGGGCGATACTAGTCATACTGCTTACTAGCATGTCATACTTTGCTTCAGCGGTATTGTGAGATGAAGCGGCCCGGACCGACATTACGTGTATGCTTACGCGATACTGGTTTCACTGTTATGAGCACTCGTTGCTTAAAGGTGACTGGTGGGTGTCTGTCTCTCTCACTTTAGCTGAATTGAGTGTGGCTACGCCCGGTCCTTGTGAAGGTTAAAACAACACATACTTGACGAAACATCATTGTGGTTTTTGTATGCGTAGGTAAGAACGTTTCTTGCTAAGCCCGTACCAGCCACGTAAAACTTGCAACAACAAAGTAGAGGACGTCTAACTTGTTTTTGCAGGGCATGTTGTGTTGTGATATGGTCAAGACATGATGAGTTATACGGTTTTTTATGAGATGATCATGTTTTTGTAATGTTATCGGCAACTGGCAGGAGCCATATGGTTGTCGCTTTATTGTATGAAATGTAATCGCCATGTAATTGCTTTACTTTATCACTAAGCGATAGCGATAGTCGTAGAAGCAATAGTTGGCGAGATGACAACGATGCTACGATGGAGATCAAGGTGTCGCGCCGGTGACGAAGGTGATCATGACGGTGCTTTGGAGATGGAGATCAAAAGCACAAGATGATGATGGCCATATCATGTCACATATTTTGATTTGCATGTGATGTTTATCTTATTATGCTTCTTTTTTTGCTTAGAACGACGGTAGCATTATAAGATGATCCCTTACAAAATTTCAAGGTATAAATGTTCTCCCTGAGTCTGCACCATTGCGAAAGTTCGTCGTGCCGAGACACCACGTGATGATCGGGTGTGATAAGCTCTACGTTCAAATACAACGGGTGTAAGCCAGTTTTGCACACGCAGAATACTCGGATTAAACTTGACGAGCCTAGCATATGCAGATATGGCCTCGGAACACTGGAGACCGAAAGGTCGAGCGTGAATCATATAGTAGATATGATCAACATAAGATGTTCACCATTGAAACTACTCCATCTCACGTGATGATCGGACATGGTTTAGTTGATTTGGATCACGTGATCATTTAGATGACCGGAGGGATGTCTATCTAAGTGAGAGTTCTTAAGTAACATGATTAATTGAACTTTAATTTATCATGAACTTAGTCCTGGTAGTATTAGCATATCTATGTTGTAGATCAATAACTCGCGTTATAGCTCCCCTATGTTTTTGATATGTTCCTAGAGAAAACTAAGTTGAAAGATGTTAGTAGCAATGATGCGGACTAAGGTCCGTGATCTGAGAATTATCCTCATTGCCGCACAGAAGTATTATGTCCTTGATATACCGCTAGGTGACGGACCTATTGCAGGAGCAGATGCAAATGTTATGAACGTTTTGACGAAAGCTCGGTATGATGACTACTTGATAGTTTAGTGCACCATGCTTTACGACTTATAACTGGGACTTCAAAAATGTTTTGAACGCCACGGAGCATATGAGATGTTCCAAGAGTTGAAATTAGTATTTCATACTCATGCCCGTGTCGAGAGGTATAAGACCTCTGACAATACTTTGCCAACAAGATGGAGGTGAATAGCTCAACCAGTGAGCATGTGATCAGATTGTCTGGGTACTACAATTACTTGAATCAAGTGGGAGTAAATCTTCCAGATAAGATAGTAATTGACAAAGTTCTCTAGACACTATCACCAAGTTAATAGAACTTCGTGATGAACTATAATACGCAAGGGATGACGAAAGTAATTCCCGAGCTCTTCGCGATGCTGAAATCGGCGAAGGTAGAAATCAAGAAACAACATCAAGTGTTGATGGTTAACAAGACCACTTGTTTCAAGTAAAGGGCAAAGGGATAGAAGGGGAAATTCAAGAAGAATGACAAGCAAGTTGTCACTCCCGTGAAGAAACCGAAAGCTAAACTCAAGCCTGAAACTAAGTGCTTCTACTGCAAAGGAAATGATCACTAGAAGTGGAACTGCCCTAGATACTTGGTGGATAAGAAGGATGGCAAAGTGAACAAAGGTATATTTGATATACAGATTATTGATGTATACTTTACTAGTGTTCATAGCAACCCCTGGGTATTTGATACCAGTTCAGTTGCTAAAAATTAGTAACATGTAACAAGAGTTGCAGAATGAACAGAGACTAGTTAAAGGTGAAGTGACGATGTGTGTTGGAAGTGGTTCCAAGATTGATATGATCATCATCGCACACTCCCTATACTTTCGGAATTAGTGTAGAACCTAAATAAATGTTATTTGGCATTTGCGTTAAGCATGAATATGATTTGATCATGTTTGTTGCAATACGGTTATTCATTTAAAGTCATAGAATAATTGTTATTCTGTTTACATGAATAAAGCCTTCGATGGTCATACACCCAATGAAAATAGTTTGTTGGATCTCGATCGTAGTGATACACATATTCATAATATTGAAGCCAAAAGATGCAAGGTTAATAATGATAGTGCAACTTATTTGTGGCATTGCCGTTTAGGTCATATTGGTGTAAAGCGCATGAAGAAACTCCATAGTGATGGACTTTTGGAATCACTTGATTATGAATCACTTGGTGCTTGCGAACCATGCCTCATGGGCAAGATGACTAAAACTCCGTTCTCCGAAACAATGGAGCGAGCAATAGATTTGTTGGAAATCATACATACTGATGTATGTGGACCGATGAGTGTTGAAGCTCGTGGCGAGTATCGTTATTTTCTAACCTTCACTAATGATTTGAGCAGATATGGGTATATCTACTTGATGAAGCACAAGTCTGAAACATTTGAAAAGTTCAAAGAATTTCAGAGTGAAGTAGAGAATCATCGTAACAAGAAAATAAAGTTTCTACGAACTGATCGTGGAGGTGAATATTTGAGTTACGAGTTTGTCTTCATTTGAAACAATGTGGAATAGTTTCACAACTCACGCCACCTGGAACACCACAACGTAATGGTGTGTCCGAACGTCACAACCGTACTTTATTAGATATGGTGCGATCTATGATGTCTCTTACCGATCTACCACTATCGTTTTGGTGTTATGCATTAGAGACAACTATATTCACGTTAAATAGGGCACCATCTAAATCCGTGGAGATGACACCGTATGAACCGTGGTTTAGCGAGAAACCTAAGCTGTCATTTCTTTAAGTTTGGGACTGCGATGCTTATGTGAAAAAGTTTCAACATGATAAGCTCGAACCCAAATCGGAGAAGTAAATCTTCATAGGATACCCAAAAGAAACTGTTGGGTACACCTTCTATCACAGATCCGAAGGCAAGGTCTTTGTTGCTGAGAGTGGATCCTTTCTAGAGAAGGAGTTTCTCTCGAAAGAAGTGAGTGGGAGGAAAGTAGAACTTGATGAGGTAATTGTACCTTCTCCCGAATTGGAAAGTGGAACATCACAAAAACTAGTTCCAGTGATTCCTACACCAATTAGTGAGGAAGCTAATGATGATGATCATGAAACTTTAGATCAAGTTTCTGCTGAACGTCGTAGATCAACCAGAGTACGTTCCGCACCAGAGTGGTACGGCAACCCAGTTCTGGAAGTCATGTTACTAGACCATGATGAAACTGCGAACTATGAGGAAGCGATGATGAGCCCAGATTCCACAAAATGGCTTGAGGCCATGAAATCTGAGATAGGATCCATGTATGAGAACAAAGTGTGGACTTTGGTTGACTTGCCCGATGATCGACAAGCCATCGAATATAAATGGATCTTCAAGAGGAAGACCGACACTGACGGTAATGTTACTGTTTACAAAGCTCGACTTGTTGCGAAAGGTTTTCAACAAGTTCAAAGATTTGACTATGATGGGACTTTCTCACCCGTAGCGATGCTTAAGTCTGTCCGAATCATGTTAGCAATTGCCGCATTTTATGAAATCTGGCAAATGGATGTCAAAACTGCATTCCTGAATGAATATCTTAAAGAACAGTTGCATATGATGCAACCAGAAGGTTTTATCGATCCTAAAGGTGCTAACAAAGTGTGGAAGCTCCAGCGATCCATCTATGGACTGGTGCAAGCATCTCAGAGTTGGAATATATGCTTTGATAAGTTGATCAAAGCATATAGTTTTATACAGACTTGCGGTGAAGCCTGTATTTACAAGAATGTGAGTGGGAGCACTACAGCCTTTCTCATAAGTATATGTGAATGACATATTGTCGATCAGAAATGATGTAGAATTTTCTGAAAAGCATAGAGGAGTGTTTGAAAGGATTTTTTTCAAAGAAAAACCTCGTTAAAGCTGCTTACATATTGAGCCTCAAGATCTATAGTGATAGATCGAGACGCTTGATAAGTTTTTCAATGAGTACATACCTTGACAAGTTTTTGAAGTAGTTCAAAATGGATCAGTCAGAGAAGGAATTCTTGCCTGAGTTGTAAGGTATGAAGTTTAGTAAGACTCAAAGCCCGACCTCGGCAGAAGATAGAGAAAGAATGAAAGTCATTCCCTATGCCTCAGCCATAGGTTCTATAAAGTATGCCATGTTGTGTACCAAACCTGTTGTGTACCTTACCATGAGTTTGGCAAGGAGGTACAAAAGTGATCCAGGAGTAGATCACTGGACAGCGGTCAAAATTATCCTTAGTTACTAGATGACTAAGGAAATGTTTTCTCGATTATGGAGGTGATAAAGAGTTCGTCGTAAAGAGTTACATCGATGCAAGCTTTACACTATTCCAGATGACTTGAAGTATCAATCTGGATGCATATTGGAAGTGGGAGCAATTAGCTAGAGTAGCTCCATGCAGAGCATTGTAGACATAGAAATTTGCAAAATACATACAGATCTGAATGTAACAGACCCGCTGACTAAACTTCTCTCACGAAGCAAAACATGATCACACCTTAGTACTCTTTGGGTGTTAATCACATGGCGATGTGAACTAGATTGTTGACTCTAGTAAACCCTTTGGGTATTGGTCACATGGCGATGAGAACTATGGGTGTTAGTCACATGGTGATGTGAACTATTGCTGTTAATCACATGGTGATGTGATCTAGATTATTGACTCTAGTGCAAGTGGGAGACTGGAGGAAATATGCCCTAGAGGCAATAATAAAGTTATTATTTATTTCCTTATATCATGATAAATGTTTATTATTCATGCTAGAATTGTATTAACCGGAAACTTAGTACATGTGTGAATACATAGACAAAACAGAGTGTCCCTAGTATGCCTCTACTAGACTAGCACATTGATCAAAGATGGTTATGTTTCCTAGCCATAGACATGAGTTGTCATTTGATCAATGTGATCACATCATTAGGAGAATGATGTGATGGACAAGACCCATCCGTTAGCTTAGCACTATGATTGTTTAATTTTATTGCTATTGCTTTCTTCATGACTTATACACGTTCCTATGACTATGAGATTATGCAAATCCCGTATACCGTAGGAACACCTTGTGTGCTATCAAACGTCACAACGTAACTGGGTGATCATAAAGATGCTCTACAGGTGTCTCCGAAAGTGTTCGTGGTGTTGGCATAGATCAAGAGTAGGATTTGTCACTCCGAGTGTCGGAGAGGTATCACTGGGCCCTCTCGGTAATGCACATCATAATAAGCCTTGCAAGCAAATGACTAATGAGTTAGTCACGAGATGATGTATTACGGAACGAGTAAAGAGACTTGACGGTAACGAGATTGAACTAGGTATGGAGATACCGACGATCGAATCTCGGGCAAGTAACATACCGATGACAAAAGGAACAACGTATGTTGTTATGCGGTTTGACCGATAAAGATCTTCGTAGAATATGTAGGAGCCAATATGAGCATCCAGGTTCCGCTATTGGTTATTGACCGGAGATGAGTCTCGGTCATGTCTACATAGTTCTCGAACCCGTAGGGTCCGCACGCTTAACATTTGATGACGATCGGTATTATGAGTTTATGAGTTTTGATGTACCGAAGGTAGTTCGGAGTTCCGGATGAGATCACGGACATGACGAGGAGTCTCGGAATGTCCGAGACGTAAAGATTGATATATTGGACGACTATATTCGGACACCGGAAGTGTTCCGTAAAGTTTCGGAATTTACCGGAGTACCGGGGGGGTTACCGGAACCCCCGGGGAAGCCATGGGCCTTAATGAGCCATAGGAGAAAGAGAGAAGGAGGGCCAGGGGTGGGCCGCGCGCCCCCCACCCCTTGGTCCAAATTGGACAAGGAAGGAGGGGGGGTCGGCGCCCCTTTCCTTCTCCTTCTCCCTCTCCTTCCTTCCCCCCTTCTCCCTTTTGGCAGTTCCTACTAGGAATAGGATTGCAATCCTATTCCTAGTAGGATTGCTCCTCCTTGGCACGCCAATAGGGGCCGGCCGGCCTCCCCCTTGCTCCTTTATATACGGGGGCAGGGGGCACCCAAAGACACACAAGCTGAATTGTTTTAGCCGTGTGCGGTGCCCCCCTCCACAGAAACACACCTCGGTCATATCGTTGCAGTGCTTAGGCGAAGCCCTGCGTCGGTAGATACATCATATCCATCACCATGCCGTCGTGCTGACGAAACTCTCCTGTGAAGCTCAACTGGATCAAGAGCTCGCGGGACGTCATCAAGTTGAGCGTGTGCTGAACGCGGAGGTGCCGTACGTTTGGTGCTTGATCGGTTGGATCGCGAAGAAGTTCGACTACATCAACCACGTCACTTTCCCCTCCTGGTCTACGAGGGTACGTAGACACACTCTCCCCCTCGTTGCTATGCATCTAGTAGATAGATCTTGCGTGATCGTAGGAAAAATTTGAAAATACTATGTTCCGCAACATGATATTACCTATTCTTTGACATTCATCACAAGATAAGACAAACTTACGAGCATCCTTGAAGAGAGTAGGCCAATAAAAACCAGATTGAAATACCTTATGTGCAATTCTATCTCCAGCATGGTGTCCTCCATAAGCTTCAGAGTGGCACTTGCGTAGGATATGTTCATGTTCATGCTCAGGTACACAACATCTAATAATACCATCTACTCTTTCTTTATACAGGTGCGGATCATCCCAGAAGTAATGTCTCAAATCGTAGAAGAACTTTTTCTTTTGGTGGTATGTGAAACTAGGTGGTATGAACTTAGCAACAATGTAATTAGCATAATCAGCATACCATGGAGCAGTACGAGAAGTATTTATGAAAACTAATTGTTCATCAGGAAAGCTATCATCAATTGTGGGTCATCAAGAATATTCTCTAGCCTTGACAAGTTGTCTGCAACGGGGTTCTCAGCTCCCTTTCTATCAATAATATGCAAATCAAATTCTTGCAGCAAGAGAACCCATCTAATAAGTCTAGGTTTAGCATCTTTCTTTTCCATAAGGTATTTGATAGCAGCATGATCAGTGTGGATAGTTACTTTAGAATCAACAATATAAGGTCTAAACTTATCACATGCAAATACAACTGCTAAAAAATCCTTCTCGGTAGTAGCATAATTTCTCTGGGCACTGTCTAGAGTTTTACTAGCATATTGGATAACATTCAATTTCTTATCAACTCTTTGTCCTAGAACAGCACCTACAGCATAATCACTAGCATCGCACATAATCTCAAAGGGTAAATTCCAGTCAGGAGGCTGGACAATAGGTGCAGAGATCAATGCTTTCTTAAGTATTTCAAATGCTTCTAAACAATCATCATCAAAGACAAAAGGAACATCTTTTTGTAAGAGATTAGTCAGAGGCCTGGAGATTTTGGAGAAGTCCTTAATGAACCTCCTATAAAACCCGGCATGACCAAGGAAACTTCGTATACCTTTGATGTCCTTGGGACACGACATCTTTTCAATAGCATCAACCTTAGCCTTGTCAACTTCAATACATCTTTCAGAAATTTTATGTCCCAAGACAATGCCTTCATTAACCATAAAGTGGCACTTCTCCCAATTCAAGACAAGATTAGTTTCTTCACATCTCTGCAAAAGTCGATCAAGGTTGCTCAAGCAATCATCAAAAGAAGTTCCGTAAACGGAAAAATCATCCATGAAAACCTCAACAATCTTTTCACAAAAATCAAAGAATATAGCCATTATGCATCTTTTAAAGGTAGCAGGTGCATTACATAAACCAAAAGGCATACGTTTATAAGCAAAGGTACCGAAAGGACAAGTAAAAGTAGTCTTTTTTTTATCCCCTTTTGAC
Organism: Secale cereale; assembly: GCA_902687465.1. Classification (NCBI taxonomy): domain Eukaryota; kingdom Viridiplantae; phylum Streptophyta; class Magnoliopsida; order Poales; family Poaceae; genus Secale; species Secale cereale. The sequence goes on from LR738711.1 coordinate 764,286,758, forward strand.
ACAAGTATTTGAGAGAAACCAGAATAACCATCTAGAAAGCAAAAATGTGTGTGTTTGGATAACCTTTCTAGCATTTGATCAATAAAAGGCAAAGGATAATGATCTTTCTTAGTAGCTTTATTTAATTTGCGGAAATCAATTGCCATCCTATACCCTGTAACAATTCTTTGCAGGATCAATTCGTCTTATCATTAGGAACAATAGTCATACCTCCCTTCTTAGGGACACAATGGACAGGACTTACCCACTGGCTATCAGCAACTGGATAGATAATACCTGCCTCTAGAAGCTTTAGTATTTCCTTCATTGCCACTTCTTTCATCTTAGGATTTAACCGTCGTTGATGATCGATAATCGGTTTAGCGTCCTCTTCCAACATTATCTTGTGTTGGCATAAAGTGGGACTAATGCCCTTAAGATCATCCAGAGTATATCCAATAGCAGCACGGTGCTTCTTCAGAGTTTTCAATAATGTTTCTTCTTCCTGCTCTGAAAGGTTAGCACTGATAATAACAGGATATATCTTCTTTTCATCGAGATAAACCTACTTAAGAGTATCACATAATGGTTTAAGTTCAAACACGGAATCACCCTTGGGTGGAGGAGGATCCCCTAGGATTTCAACAGGCAAGTTGTTTTTCAATACGGGTCCCTGCTTAAAGAATATTTCATCTATTTCCCTTCTCTCATTCATATACATATCATTTTTATGATCTAGCGGATATTGTTCTAAAGGATTGTTAGGAGGCACATCAATAGAAGCAAGACCATTAATTTCATCCTTATTAGGTAATTCTTTATCATGGGGTTGCCTACGAAATTTAGCAAAGTTAAAATCATGAGACATATCCCCTAAACCAACGGTAACAATATCTTTTCGCAGTCTATCTTAGCATTAACAGTATTCAAGAAGGGTCTGCCAAATATAATGGGACAAAAATCATCTTGTGGGGAACTAAGAATAAGAAAATCAGCAGGGTATTTAACCTTCCTACACAAGACTTCAACATCTCTAACAATCCCAACTGGTGAAATAGTGTCTCTATTGGCAAGCTTAATAGTGACATCAATACCTTCTAATTTAGCAGGTGCAATATCATGCATAATTTCTTTATATAAGGAAATATGTATTATACTTTCACTAGCACCTACATCACATAAACCATGATAGCAATGATCTCATATTTTAACAGAAATAATAGGCATGCGTACAACAGGTCTATATTTATTCCTAGTATCGGATTTGGCTATTTTAGCAGCTTCCTCTTGGAGGTAAATAACATGTCCATCTAAATTTTCAACCAAGAGATCTTTAACCATAGCAACACTAGGTTCAACTTTAATTTGCTCAGAGGGTGTAGGTGTTCTAGTATTACTCTTACGAACCATAGTTGAAGCTTTAGCATGATCCTTTATTCTAACAGGGAAAGGCGGTTTCTCAATATAAGCAGTAGGAACAATAGGATCAACATTATAAGTGATAGTCTTTTCTTCAACTTTAACAGGTTCAACTACTTTTACTTCAATGGGAGGATGGTATTTAAACCACTTCTCCATAGGGAGATCAATATGAGTAGCAAATGTTTCACAGAAAGAAGCTACTATCTCAGAGTCAAGTCCATATTTAGTGCTAAATTCACGAAAAACATCGGTATCCATAAAAGCTTTAACACAATCAAACTTAGGGGTCATACCTGACTCATTACCTTCATCGAGATCCCAATCTTCAGAGTTGCGTTTAATTCTTTCCAATAAATCCCATTTGAATTCAATAGTCTTCATCATAAAAGAACCAGTACAAGAATTATTGAGCATGGAGCGATTATTGAGAGAAAGTCGAGCATAAAATTTTTGAATGATCATTTCTCTTGAGAGCTCATGATTGGGGCATGAATATAACATTGACTTAAGCCTCCCCCAAGCTTGAGCGATGCTTTCTCCTTCGCGAGGCCAAAAATTATATATATAATTACGATCATGATGAACCTGATGCATAGGGTAGAACTTCTGATGAAATTCCAACTTCGGCCGATTATAGTTCCATGATCCAATATCATCGCATAGCCTAAACCATGTCAATGCATCTCCCTTCAAAGATAAAGGGAATACCTTCTTCTTGATAACATCCTCGGGCATACCTGCAAGCTTAAATAATCCACAAACTTCATCCACATAGATTAGGTGTAAATCGGGATGCAGTGTTCCGTCTCCTGTAAAGGGATTATCTAGCAGTTTCTCTATCATACCCGAAGGAATTTCAAAGCAAACATTTTCAGTAGGTTCAGTAGGTTGAGGAGCAACTCTTTGCTCTTCTGGTCGGGGTGAAGATACCCCGAACAAGCCCCTCAAAGGATTATGAGCCATAGTAACAAGTGACAGTAAATTTCAGCACACTATATAAATTTTTCCTTACCAAATGCGCTTCACTCCCCGGCAACGGCGCCAGAAAAGAGTCTTGATGACCCACAAGTGTAGGGTATCTGTCGTAGTCCTTTCGATAAGGAAGAGTGTCGAACCCAACGAAGAGCAGAAGGAAATGATAGACAGTTTTCAGTAAGGTATTTTCTGCAAGCACTGAAATTATTGGTAACAGATAGTTTTGTGATAAGGTAATTGGTAGCAAGTGACAAATAGTAAAAGTAAATAATGTGCAGCAAGATGGCACAATCCTTTTTGTAGCAAAGGACAAGCCTGGACAAACTCTTATATGACGGAAAACGCTCCCGAGGACACATGGGATTATCGTCAAGCTAGTTTTCATCATGATCATATGATTCGTGTTCGGCACTTTGATAATTTGGTATGTGGGTGGACCAATGCTTGGGTGCTGCCCTTACTTGGACAAGCATCCCACTTAGGGTTAACCTCTATTGCAAGCATCTGCAACTACAAAAGAAGTATTAAGGTAAACCTAACCATAGCATGAAACATATGGATCCAAATCAGCCCCTTACGAAGCAACGCATAAACTAGGGTTTAAGCTTCTGTCACTCTAGCAACCCATCATCTACTTATTACTTCCCAATGCCTTCCTCTAGGCCCAAACAGTTGTGAAGTTTCATGTAGTCGACGTTCACATGACACCACTGGAGGAGAGACAACATACATCTCATCAAAATATCGAATGAATACCAAATTCACATGACTACTTATAGCAAGACTTCTCCCGTGTCCTCAGGAACAAAAGTAACTACTCACAAGACATAATATTGTTCATGATCAGAGGGGTATTAATATGCATAATGGATCTGAACATATGATCTTCCACCAAGTAAACCAACTAGCATCAACTACAAGGAGTAATCAACACTACTAGCAACCTACAGGTACCAATCTGAGGTTTTGATACAAAGATTGGATACAAGAGATGAACTAGGGTTTGAGAGGAGATGATGCTGGTGAAGATGTTGATGAAGATAACCCTCCCCAAGATGGGAGAGTTGTTGGTGATGACGGTGGTGACGATTTCCCCCTCCCGGAGGGAGGTATCCCCGGCAGAATAGCTCCGTTGGAGCTCTAGATTGGTTCCGCCAAGGTTCCGCCTCGAGACGGCGGCATCTGGTCCCGAAAGCCTCCTTCTAATTTTTTCCATGTCAAAACACCTCATATAGGAGAAGATGGGCATCGGGGGGGGGGGTCACCGGATGGCCCACGAGGCAGGGGGCGCGCCCCCACCCTCGTGGACAGGTGGTGGCCCCCCTGGCAGATCTCTTTCGCCAGATATTTTTTATATTTTCTGAAATGGTGTTTCTTGGAGTTTCGGAGCTCTTTGAGTTGTGCAGAATAGGTCTCCAATGTTTGCTCCTTTTCCAGCCCAGAATTCCAGTTGTCGGCATTCTCCCTCTTCATGTAAACCTTGTAAAATAAGGGAGAAAAGACATAAGTATTGTGACATAACGTGTAATAACTGCCCATCGTGTAATAAATATCAACATAAAAGCATGATGCAAAATAAACGTATCACTCTACGTATTGCTACTGCTGCCGCTGCGTTGCTGCTGCCTACAGCTGATGCTATGCAGCCGCCCGCGCTGGCCGCGTCCGCGAGCCCTCCCCCCTCCCGCTCGCTGACTGCATCCGCCCCAACCCCGTTTGGGCGCCCCCGTGGATGTGCTCACCACAGTCGCCTCTGGCCTTCCCGCAACATGCAACCTATCCCATCCGACACGCGCGAGCATGAGGATCCTGTAGCATCTTGTCATGCTCGATTTGAGCCACCATAGCGCAATTCCAGCCAACTCCAATGAGAAACTGCCGCAAAGCAGGCCACCGGAGCCGCCCCTGTCATCGGCTCTGTTGGAGATATGCCCTAGAGGTAATCATGTATGATGATATTTCCTATGTGTTTATGAATAAAGATAGTCCTTGGATGTAATCAATGATACTTGTTGGCAAGTACGTGACTTGTTTGTGAGATCTTGTGTTGTATGATACATCCTAAATGGTCCCTAGTCGTAAGTGACGTGTGGGCACACATCGGACTATACTAGTATGCAATACGGTGGATGGCTTTGTCTCACTAGCCATGAAGCATGTGATGCTGCAGAACTGCATGGATCTGATTGATCCGAGGCTGGATCCGAGGTGACTGGAACCAAGCTTGGATGAATATCAGATTGGACATACCCAACTATGAGACACAGTGATATGTCATCTATGAGTCTCTAGTACAACATACGTTCTATGTCCTAAGACCTGAGCTGACGCATGTGCTCGGGATGGTGACAAACTTGCTTTGGGCCGACCAAATGCTACTCTGTAACTCGTTAGTTACAAAAGTAGGTTTCGGGTTTATCCAGGCCCATGCCGCGAGACAGGTCGAGCAAGATGGGATTTCCCCCTCCGACCAGGAGAGATATACTCTGAGCCCCACGTGTGATCCGACCAGGATAAGCATGGCCATGCGATAAGGATTATGAGATAATACGGTTTGTGGTCGGCATCACTGGAACGAGAAAGAGGTCGAGCTAGCACAAGGATGACAGTCTCACCTTGAGCCCGACAACATATATCGTGTGGCAAAGGGAACCCAAGTGTGACACGTTGTACAGGTTCGCCTAACCAGCTTCATAGTCTGTTTGGTGGTCGGCACGCCTTGCTAGAGGCCGCAGATAACCCACAAGTGTAGGGGATCGCAGCTGTTTTCGAGGGTAAAGTATTCAACCCAAATTTATTGATTCAGCATAGGGGGAGCCAAATAATACTCTTAAATATTAGCAGCTGAGTTGTCAATATAACCACACCTGGAAACTTAGTATCTGCAGCAAGATAGTTTAGTAGCAAAGTAATATGATAGTGGCGGTAGCGGCAATAAAAGTAACGATAGTGTTTTTGTAGTTTTTGCAATAGTAGCAACGGAAAAGTAAATAAGCAACAAGCAATATAGGAAAATCTCGTAGGCATTGGATCGTTGATGGGAAATTATGTCAAATGCAATTCATCATGTAGAAGTTATAACCTAGGGTGACACAGAACTAGCTCCAGTTCATCAATGCAATGTAGGCATGTATTCCGAATATAGTCATACGTGCTTATGGAAAAGAACTTGCATGACATCTTTTGTCCTACCCTCCCGTGGTAGCGGGGTCCTATTGGAAACTAAGGGATATTAAGGCCTCCTTTTAATAGAGTACCGGACCAAAGCATTAACACATAGTGAATACATGAACTCCTCAAACTATGGTCATCACCGGGAGTGGTCCCGATTATTGTCACTTCGGGGTTGCCGGATCATAACACATAGTAGGTGACTATAGACTTGCAAGATAGGATCAAGAACACACATATATTCATGGAAACATAATAGGTTCAGATCTGAAATCATGGCACTCGGGCCCTAGTGACAAGCATTAAGCATAGCAAAGTCGTAGCAACATCAATCTCAGAACATAGTGGATACTAGTGATCAAACCCTAACAAAACTAACTCGATTAGATGATAGATTCCATCCAATCCATCACCGTCCAGGAAGCCTACGATGGAATTACTCACGCACGGCGGTGAGCATCATGGAATTGGTGATGGAGGAAGGTTGATGATGACGATGGCGATGATCTCCACTCTCTGGAGCCCCAATGGACTCCAGATCAGCCCTCCCGAGAGAGATTAGGGCTTGGCGGTGGCTCCGTCTCGTGAAACGCGATAATTCCTTCTCCCTGATTTTTTCTCCCCGAAAGTGAAGATATAGGCTCTGGGTACGTCGGTGGAGCACCAGGGGGCCCATGAGGCAGGGGGCGCGCCCCCCACCCTCGTGGACAAGCCGTGGGCCCCCTGGTGTGGATCTTCTTGCAGATATTTTTTATATTTTCCAAAATAATTCTCCGTTGATTTTTAGGCGATTCCGAGAACTTTTTATTCTGCACAAAAACACACCATGGCAGTTCTGCTGAAAACAGCGTCAGTCTGGGTTAGTTCCATTCAAATCATGCAAGTTAGAGTCCAAAACAAGGGCAAAAGGGTTTGGAAAAGTAGATACGTTGGAGACGTATCAACTCCCCCAAGATTAAACCTTTGCTTGTCCTCAAGCAATTCAGTTGATAAACTGAAAGTGATAAAGAAAAAGTTTGACAAACTCTGTTTGCTCTTGTTATTGTAAATATGTAAGCTAGCATCCAGGTTTTCAACGAGATCATGAACTAACCATATTCACAATAACTTTCAGGTCTCAAGACTACTCACATCAATGGCATAATCAACTAGCGAGCAATAATAATAAACCTCGGATGACAACACTTCCTCAAAACAATCATGATATGATATAACAATATGGTATCTCGCTAGCCCTTTCTGAGACCGCAAAACATAAATGCAGAGCACCTTTAAAGATCAAGGACTGACTAGACATTGTAATTCATGGTAAAAGAGATCCAGTCATGATCATACTCAATGCAAACTAATAGTAATACATGCAACGACAGAGGTGCTCTCCTACTGGTGCTCTTTGATAAGAGGATGCATAAAAGTAAATAGATAGGCCCTTCGCAGAGGGAAGCAGGGATTTGTAGAGGTGCCAGAGCTCGATTTTTAAGTAGAGATGAATAACATTTTGAGCGGTATACTTTCTTTTTCAACATAACAACCAAGAATCTCGATATCTCCCATGCTACGCACATTATAGGCGGTTCCCAAACATAATGGTAAAGTTTATACTCCCCCAACCACCAACAAGCACACTCCACGGCTAGCCCGAAACAACGGGTACCGTCCAAACCAGCAATAGCCCTGGGGGAGTTTTGTTTAATTATTATGATTTTGAGCATGGGACTGGGCATCCCGATTACCAGCCATTTTCTCATGAATGATGAGCGGAGTCCACTCATCGTGAGAATAACCCACCTAGCATGGAAGATATAGACAGCCCTAGTTGATACATGAGCTGTTCGAGCACACAAAACAGAATTTCATTTGAAGGTTTAGAGTTTGGCACATACAAATTTACTTGGAACGACAGGTAAATACAGCATATAGGAAGGTATGGTGGACTCATATGGAATAACTTTGGGGTTTATGGAAGTGGATGCACAAGCAGTATCCCCGCTTAGTACAGGTGAAGGCTAGAAAGAGACTAGGAAGCGACCAGCTAGAGAGCAACAACGGTCATGAACTATAGCGACCAGACCTCAAACAGTCTGATCTCTGTGCATCAGTGTCATCCCTGGATCAGTAATGCTGACACGCACAGTACTTGAAGGATTTATAACAGAGTAGCAATCACACACTTATTACATCGATAGTTCCAACGGTGAACTTATTACAATAAAAATGGCTTAAGGCCATCTAACACGATAACAGCGGAAGGCTTGGAAGATAAGTGAGTCCATCAACTCCAGTGACATCACTGAGTATAGAACCACGACCTAAAAAGGCACCTTACTCGTCGTCTGAAAAGTCTGCAACATGAAATGTTGCAGCCCGAAAACGGGTCAGCACATGGAATATGCTGGCAAGGTAACACAAGAGAATGCAAGTAACAGAATAAAGGCTATACTACATGCATATTTGGCTGGTAGAAAGCTATATGGTTAAGTTTTTGCATAAAGCCAATTTTTTTCCTACTTCAAAGGAATAGATTTTAATTAACTATCATGGTAGTTGAAACATCGTTGAGAAGATAGACATCCTCTCAACCCCAATTAAAAACATCATTAAACCCAACAATATTAATTAGAATAACATGATGAGATTCACATGATAATCCAAGTACTAGATACTCAAGAAGTCCATAACCGGGGACATGGCTAATCATGATCAGTTTGTACACTCTGCAGAGGTTTGTGCACTTTTCCCACAAGACTCGATCGCCTCCGTTTGGTTTCTCGCACTACATGGTGTTTGAGAAACGGATGACCGAGACACAGTCTTTCCGAAGAGGTCCCCTTAACCAGATAGATAGGCCGGTACACCTACAAACCCTCTACATCTGCTAGCCCATCATGGAAAGGTTTCCCACAACTTACTCAACTATGCCAGAGCCCATATTGGCATGTGGCTGCACACGGAAGTTTCTAGTATGAAAAATCTCATGATCCCTTTGAGCCTGGGTGGCGGTCCAAAAAAAACAGGCAATCACTGGAATACCCAGATGCCTCAATCCACCCAGATGTGTGTTAAAGTTGCCACCTTAAATTGAACCATCAATTAACAAACTCACATCTGCCATGGATACACTCAATCAATCCACGTCTACGAGCATAGCATGTCCTAACAGCAAACATAGAAGTAACTCCCAAAGGTTTGAATGAAAACAGGTAATAGGTACTACCTCAATCTACTTCCCAATCACACAAGTTATTTGATCCTACTCATGCAATGTGTGAGTGTTGGACTAATGCAATGAAAACTGGGTATTTAGAAAGTATGATCAAAGTGTTACTTGCCTTGCTGATGATCCGCAAAACCTAGAGACTCAAAGTAGCAAGCGGCGCACTCCGGGTACTCTATCGCAAACAAACAAGCACATAATAAGTACTGAACTAATGCACGGGTAAAACTCAAATAAGAGATCTAACCAGAAAGTTCAACTTAAGAACTTCGGTTTACAAAAAGAATCAACTCGAAAGAAGCAACGAAACTCAAACTGCGAAAGAAACGAGCTCTGGTTTGCTAATTGGCCTAAAGTTAAATTTTACAGTAGCCAAAATCTTGTTAAAGTTGGTTAAACATAAATAGGGCGTCGAGACGAAGATCTGGGATTTTGAATCACCTGATTCCGACTCTCGAGCGAAAAGAAAAACGAAAAACAAAATCAGGGCAGAAATTGCGATCGGAATAATCGCGGAAAAATACCCCGAAAAAAAAAACGAACGAACAGGATAACGAACGAACGTTCGCTGTCTGCGGCTAACGGATGAAAACCGTTCATTAAAACGAACGTACGGACGAACGTCCGCTAAATAACTAAACCGACGAAAAACCGAACCGATCTAATCTAAAAAAATTAAAAAAACAGATCTACGTTTTTTTTACTAAAACCGATCGGTTCTTTAAAAAAACGATATACCTCGACGAACTCCGTCGGGATCCGGCGCTCCGGCGGCGGCGGTGGTCCGGCGGCGGCGAGACGGCGGCGCGGCGACGGGCGGCTAGCGGCGGCGGCGAGGCGGCAGCTGGCGGCTAGCGGCGCGACAGCAGCGGCGGCGGCGGCGCTAGGTGGCGGCGGCGCTAGGGTTCGCGGGGCGGCGGCGGCGGCGCGGGATGGCGGGGCGGCTTGGGCCGGCTCGGGCGACTTATAAAGCCCAGAGTCCCTGTCCTTTACGACTCCAAGTCGGTTCCTCTTTTTTTTTTAAATAGAGTCCTGGCGCAGAAAATCTAACGAAAGAAATACTAAACGAACTCCAAAAACCCCGAAATAAATTTTCACCGTCCTCTAAAAATATTTAGGACAAAGTGCACATTTTTCCCGGACCTAAATGCAATTTTGAAAAACGCGCATTTTCCTATGCAAATAAAATCGCAAATAAATCCAGAAAAATACCAAAAGTGATTTTAACATTTTTCCTCCAATATTTCTGTTATTTTGGAGAAGTCATATTATCTCCGCTCATATTTTGTATTTAGAAATATTTTTAGGAGAGAAAAATAATTAGAATCACACCGTCCTCGTACCGGTAGTCGAGCGAACTCAAATACGAAAACGGTAAAATTCCCAACTCTCTCCATAGGTCCTTGAGTTGCTTAGAATTTCGAGGAACACCACAACAAAATGCAGAAAAACATGAAATGCAATATGATCTATGTATAACATTCCAAATTGAAAATTTAGGATGTTACAAACCTACCCCCCTTAGAATGAATCTCGCCCTCGAGATTCGACTTGGCTAGAGAACAGGTGTGGGTGGTCCTTGCGTAGATCATCTTCTCGTTCCCAGGTGGCTTCTTCCTTGGTGTGGTGACTCCACTGAACTTTGCAAAACTTGATAACCTTACTGCGGGTGACTCTGCTCGAAAATTCGAGAATCTTAACAGGCTTCTCCTCATAAGTCAGATCATTGTCCAACTGAATTGCCTCCAGGGGTACTGTGTCTCTAAGCGGTATATCGGCCATCTCCGCATGACACCTCTTAAGCTGTGAAACGTGAAACACGTCGTGCACTCCTGCCAATCCTTCGGGCAATTCCCACTTATAGGCAACCTCTCCCATGCGTTCCAAAACACGGTAAGGTCCCACAAATCTCGAGGCTAGCTTTCCTGTAACTCCGAAACGTTTAACTCCTCGCAGAGGCGATACTCTGAAGTATGATCTATCTCCGATCTCATAGGCTATCTCCTTGCGCTTCGAGTCTGCATAACTCTTCTGCCTGGACTGAGCTACCTTCAGTCTATCTCGAATCAACTTCACCTTCTCCTCAGACTCTTTGATTAAGTCTGGTCCAAACAATTGTCGGTCTCCAACTTCATCCCACATTAACGGTGTTCGGCATCTTCTTCCATACAATGCCTCGAACGGTGCCATCTTCAAACTGGCCTGGTAACTGTTGTTGTATGAGAACTCTGCGTAGGGCAAGTTGTCATCCCAACTAGATCCATAATCTAATGCACATGCTCTCAGCATATCTTCCAAAATCTGATTGACTCTCTCCGTCTGTCCATCTGTCTGCGGGTGAAAAGCTGTGCTAAACTCTAGTCTGGTACCCAAAGTTTCATGTAACTGATTCCAGAACTTTGAGGTAAACTGGGTTCCTCTATCTGATACGATGCTCCTCGGAACTCCATGCAGACATACAATTCTGGTCATGTATATTTTTGCCAACTTGGCACTGGTATATGTGGTTTTCACAGGGATAAAGTGGGCTACCTTCGTCAATCAGTCCACTACTACCCAGATTGAATCATATCCTGCTTTGGTCCTGGGCAATCCGGTGATAAAATCCATGCCAAGCTTCTCCCACTTCCATTCGGGTATCGGCATAGGTTGTAATAATCCTGCTGGCTTCTGATGTTCTGCCTTTACTCTCTGACATACATCACAAACTGCTACATATTCCGCGATATCTTTGTTCATACCGGTCAACCAGAAAATGTCCTTCAAATCCAAATGCATCTTAGTGTTTCCTGGGTGAATCGAGTATGGTGAATCATGGGCCTCCTGTAGAATCAACTTCCTGATCTCCGGGTCGTTGGGCACATAGATTCGATCCTCAAACCACAAGGTGTCGTGTTCATCCTCACGAAAACCTTTAGCTCTTCCTTCGCTCATCCTCTCCTTTATAGAGGCAACCTCCTTGTCAGTTTTCTGAGCTTCTCTGATTTTATCCATCAGGGTAGACTGGATTTCTAGTGTTGCTACATAGCCTCTCGGAACTATCTCCATACGTAGTTCTCGTAAGTCCTCAGCTAACTCCTTTGGAAATTCCTCCATCATTAGGGTGTTGACATGACTCTTACGGCTTAGCGCATCGGCTACTACGTTAGCCTTTCCGAGATGATAATGCAATCTCATGTCGTAATCCTTAATGAGTTCCAGCCATCTCCTTTGCCTGAGATTCAGCTCCTTCTGAGTGAATATATATTTCAAACTCTTGTGATCTGTATATACTTCACAATGGTTTCCAATAAGAAAATGTCTCCACGTCTTCAATGCATGCACTACGGCTGCTAACTCCAAATCGTGGGTGGCATAGTTTAGCTCATGAGGTTTTAACTGTCGTGAAGCATACGAAACAACTCTTCCTTCCTGCATAAGAATTGCTCCAAGTCCTCGACGTGAAGCGTTGCAGTACACCTCATAATCCTTATGTTGATCTGACAGAATCAACACAGGGGATGAAACCAACCTTTTCTTTAATTCCTGGAAACTAGCCTCACATTCTTCTGTCCAATTGTACTTGGTGTCCTTCTTTAACAACTCCGTCATTGGCTTTGCAATCCTCGAGAAATTCTCAATAAATCTCTGGTAGTATCCTGCGAGTCCAAGAAAACTCCGGATCTCTCCAACTGTTGTTGGTACTTCCCAATGGGTCACAGTATCCACCTTAGCGGGATCTACTGCTATTCCTTCTCCAGATATAACGTGTTCGAGAAATCCGACTTCCTTCAACCAAAACTCGCATTTGCTAAACTTGGCATATAACTGATGTTCTCTAAGCTTCTCCAATACCAAACGCAAATGCTCTGCATTCTCCTCTTCATCCTTCGAGAAGATCAATATATCATCTATGAACACTACAACGAACTTATCCAAATACTCCATAAACACTTTATTCATCAGGTTCATAAAGTATGCCGGTGCATTAGTCAGACCAAAAGACATAACGGTATACTCGTACAACCCGTACCTGGTGGTAAAGGCCGTCTTAGGTATATCCTGCTCTCGGATCTTCAATTGGTGGTACCCTGATCGCAGATCGATCTTGGAAAATATCTTAGCTCCTTGCAATCTATCGAATAGATCATTGATCATTGGCAGTAGGTACTTGTTCTTGATCGTTACTTCGTTCAGTCCTCGGTAATCAACAACCATTCTTAACGATCCATCCTTCTTCTCCACTAAAAGTACTGGCGAACCCCAAGGCGAAGAACTTGGGCGTATGAATCCTTTATCCAGTAACTCCTTAATCTGTTTCTTTATCTCCTCCAAATCCTTTGCGGGCATCCTATATGGTCTCTTAGAAATTGGCCCGGTGCCTGGCAAAAGTTCAATCAAAAACTCTATATCTCTATTCGGTGGCATGCCAGGTAACTCCTCTGGAAACACATCCGGATAATCCTTCACTACTGGCACTTCTTCCTGAACAACTCCCGTGAGAGAATGTACTTGTATCCTTGTAGGCGAATGCCTAGATACATACTTGATCCTTTTTCCCTCCGGGGTGGTGAGCAAAATTGACTTACTAGCACAGTCAATGTTACCTCCATACTTCGATAGCCAATCCATACCTAATATCACATCCAATCCTTGTGACTCCAGGACTATTAGGTCAGAGGGGAAAGTGTGGCGTCCTATGGTCAATGGCGTCTGAAAACATCCTTGGTGTGCCATATAATCTGCTCCAGGTGAACTTACTAACATGGGGGTCTTAAGAACTCGGGTGGACATCCTATGTCTATTTACGAATCCCCTTGAAATGTATGAATGCGATGCACCAGTATCGAAAAGAACTATTGCAGTAAATGTCTTAACCAAAAACTTACCGACAATAGCATCTGGTTGCTCTTCTACCTCCTCCACAGTCACGTGGTTCACTTGTCCTTTGTTGAACGGGTTGGGCTTCTTTGCGGCGCTTCCATTCCCGTTCCATTCTTAACTTCTAGGCATTCATTGGCATAATGTCCATTCTTCCCGCACTTGTAACAGGTAACATGGCTGAAATCCCTCTTGGTGGGTGTGGACGGTGTAGGGCGGCTCTGGTTACCATTTGCTCCATTTCCATTCTTGGTGCCATTGTGATTGTGCGAGCTACCTCCTCCATGGGTATGTTGGAACTGTCCTACTGTTTTAGGGGTAAAACGAGGCTTCTGTTGAGCTCAAGAATTATACTTTCCTTGCCCATACTTCCTCTTGCGACTTTCAATCCGTTGATGCTTCCTTTCAATCATTAGGGCGCGGTCAACCAGCTCCTGGTACTTATTGAAAGTTGCCACCATCAACTGTACGCTCATCTCATCATTCAGCCCTTCCATAAATCTCTCCTGCTTAGTGGCATCTGTGGCCACATCATCTGGGGCATAACGAGATAGGGTACTAAACTCATCCACATACTGGGCCACAGTACGGTTGCCTTGGCGCAAATTGCGAAACTCCTGCTTCTTCATACTCATAGATCCAGTTGAGACATGGGCGGTACGAAAAGTTTGCTGGAACTGATCCCATGTCACATTGGCTATGGGGTAAGTGGCTGTGTAATTCTCCCACCACGCTGCGGCTGGTCTAGACAACTGGTGTGTGGCAAATCGCACCTTCTCAGCATCTGAGCAGTTAGCAGTGGTCAAATCCCTTCCAATCTTGCGTAGCCAGTCATCAGCCACTATTGGTTCGATGCTGCTAGCAAACACGGGTGGTTGCAACCTTAAGAAACATGTAAGGTTGTCCACGGGTGGTGGTGGTGGAGGGTTGTTGTTGTTGTTCTGGTTGTTCTGAGTGTTCTGGACAAGAAGTTGCATCAGGGTGTTCTGCTGCTGGATCAACTGGGTGAGCTTAGGGGGAAACTCAAATCCGGGCTCACGTCTTGGAGGCATCTGATGGGTGTAGAGGGAAGAGATTAGAATAGAAAAGAGGTCTAAGGGAAAATCACTACCCATATGCACATGAGACAAACACAATCATATCACACCAATCAATTTCAAGCAAGGTCTTACAAATCTAACTAACGTTACAAAAGTGCTCTAAAACTAATATATGGGGTAAAATACTAGTCACAGGGTGGTCATCTAAAAATATTGATCGGCAGAGGATTCCATGATATCTGCTCCAGCTTCATCTTCATAGTCTTCGTCCTTGCTATCTTCAGGTTCCGAATCCTTGTCGTCAATAATGATGTAGTCTTCCGGTGGAATCTCCTTGGGTTCTTCTTCCTCGTCTTCTTCTCCCATGAGTATCCCTAACTTCCGTGTCAAGTCATCATTCTTCTCCACAAGTATTAGCATCTCCTCCTCGTATCCGTCGCGCGTAGACTTGAGTTCTTCCTCTAGCTCCAAATTCCTATTTAGGGCTTTCTTCAAATCTATCATCCTTGCACACATCTGGTGCTCCTGGCGACGAATGTGGTGGTTCAACTCCTGGATGAAGGCTGCAATTGATCTATCGTTCCGGGTGCTGATCATATCCCAATTCTCATCTCGGCGTCCACAAATTTGGTAGATGGTGTCCTTTAGCTCCTGCTTGTAGACTTCTCCAATCCTTCCCATAGCAATGTGGGCTGCCATACTCCTGCCTAGGCTCCATGTAGGCGCATTAAAAGAAAATGATATGAGTGCAGTGACGGGGTTGAACGTCCTTCCTGGAACTTGGGCTTGAATCAACTAACGCTCCTCCTCAGGTAGAGTGGCATTGTAGGTTCCGGTGAAACTTGGTAGTCCAATGTTTATCTGGTGACTTCCTTCAGGTGTCGTCCAAATGGTGTATCATCATCCGGTTGCATTAACTTGTTCTTTGCATCCACCATCCTAAAAGAGTAGAAAAGATGAGGAGTCAGAAAAAGAGAAGAGTGAATAGTGCTCTAGGGCTTTAGCTTAGTCGTCGTGTCCTACAGTCAGCGTGTGCTCCGATACCATCTTGTAGCGACCAGACCTCAAATAGTCTGATCTCTGTGCATCGGTGTCATCCCTGGATCAGTAATGCTGACACGCACAGTACTTGAAGGATTTATAACAGAGTAGCAATCACACACTTATTACATCGATAGTTCCAACGATGAACTTATTACAATAAAAATGGCTTAAGGCCATCTAACACGATAACAGCAGAAGGCTTGGAAGATAAGTGAGTCCATCAACTCCAACGGCATCACTGATTATAGAACCACGACCTAAAAAGGCACCTTACTCGTCGTCTGAAAAGTCTGCAACATGAAACGTTGCAGCCCGAAAACGGGTCAGCACATGGAATATGCTGGCAAGGTAACACAAGAGAATGCAAGTAACAGAATAAAGGCTATACTACATGCATATTTGGCTGGTGGAAAGCTCTATGGTTAAGTTTTTGCGTAAAGCCAATTTTTTCCTACTTCAAAGGAATAGATTTTAATTAACTATCATGGTAGTTGAAACATCGTTGAGAAGATAGACATCCTCTCAAACCCAATTAAAAACATCATTAAACCCAACAATATTAATTAGAGTAACATGATGAGATTCACATGATAATCCAAGTACTAGATACTCAAGAAGTCCATAATCGGGGACACGGCTAATCATGATCAGTTTGTACACTCTGTAGAGGTTTGTGCACTTTTCCCACAAGACTCGATCGCCTCCGTTTGGTTTCTCGCACTACATGGTGTTTGAGAAACGGATGACCGAGACACAGTCTTTCCGAAGAGGTCCCCTTAACCAGATAGATAGGCCGGTGCACCTACAAACCCTCTACATCTGCTAGCCCATCATGGAAAGGTTTCCCACAACTTACTCAACTATGCCAGAGCCCATATTGGCATGTGGCTGCACACGGAAGTTTCTATTATGAAAAATCTCATGATCCCTTTGAGCCTGGGTGGCGGTCCAAAAAAAACAGGCAATCACTGGAATACCCAGATGCCTGAGTCCACCCAGATGTGTGTTAAAGTTGCCACCTTAAATTGAACCATTAATTAACAAACTCACATATTTCATGGATACACTCACCCAATCCACGTCTACGAGCATAGCATGTCCTAACAGCAAACTTAGAAGTAACTCCCAAAGGTTTGAATGAAAACAGGTAATAGGTACTACCTCAATCTACTTCCCAATCCCACAAGTTATTTGATCCTGCTCATGCAATGTGTGAGGGTTGGACTAATGCAATGAAAACTGGGTATTTGGAAAGTATGATCAAAGTGTTACTTGACTTGCTGATGATCCGCAAAACCTAGAGACTCAAAGTAGCCAGCGGCGCACTCTGGGTACTCTATCGCAAACAAACAAGCACACAATAAGTACTTAACTAATGCACGGGTAAAACTCAAATAAGAGATCTAACCAGAAAGTTCAACTTAAGAACTCCAGTTTGCAAAATCAACTCGAAAGAAGCAACAAAACTCAAACTGCGAAAGAAACGAGCTCCGGTTTGCTAATTGGCCTAAAGTCAAATTTTTACAGTAGCCAAAATATTGTTCAAGTTGGTTAAACGTAAAGAGGGCGTCGAGATGAAGATCTGGGATTTTGAATCACCTGATTCCGACTCTCGAGCGAAAAGAAAAATGAAAAACAAGATCAGGGCAGAAATCGCGATCGGAATAATCGCGGAAAAATACCCCGAAAAAGAAAACGGACGAATAGGCTAACGAACGAACGTTCGCTGTCTGCGGCTAACGGACGAAAACCATTCGATAAAACGAACGTACGGACGAACGTCCGCTAAATAACTAAACCGATGAAAAACCGAACAGATCTAATCTAAAAAAAATAAAAAAAATAGATCTACGGTTTCTTTTTTACTAAAACCGATCGGTTCTTAAAAAAACGATATACCTCGACGAACTCCGGCGGGATCCGGCGCTCCGGCGGCGGCGCGGCGGCGAGGCGGCGGCGGCGGCAGCTGGCGGCTAGCGGCGCGGCAGCAGCGGCGGCGGTGCTAGGCGGCGGGGCGGCGCCAGCAGGCGGCGGTGGCGGCGCTAGGGTTCGCAGGGCGGCGGCGGCGGCGCGGGCTGGCGGGGCGGCTTGGGCCGGCTCGGGCGACTTATAATGCCCAGAGTCCCTGCCCTTTACGACTCCAAGTCGGTTCCTCTTTTTTAAAAAAAAAATAGAGTCCTGGCGCAGAAAATCTAACGAAAGAAATACTAAACGGACTCCAAAAACCCCGAAATAAATTTTCACCGTCCTCTAATAATATTTAGGACAAAGTGAACATTTTTCCCAGACCTATATGCAATTTTGAAAAAACACGCATTTTTCCTATGCAAATAAAATCGCAAATAAATCCAGAAAAATACCAAAAGTGATTTTAACATTTTTCCTCCAATATTTCTGTTATTTTGGAGAAGTCATATTATCTCCGCGCATATTTTGTATTTAGAAATATTTTTAGGAGAGAAAAATAATTAGAATCACACTGTCCTCGTACCTGTATTCGAGCGAACTCAAATACGAAAACGGTAAAATTCCCAACTCTCTCCATATGTCCTTGAGTTGTTTAGAATTTCGAGGAACGCCACAACAAAATGCAGAAAAATATGAAATGCAATATGATCTATGTATAACATTCCAAATTGAAAATTTGGGATGTTACATGAACATGCATTAAAATTAATCAACAATGAATGCAAGCATGAGTAGGGTATAAATCACCATGAACATTAATATCGTGGAGGCTATGTTGATTTGTTTCAACTACATGCGTGAACATGCGCCAAGTTAGATCACTTAAATCGTTCAAAGGAGGATACCACCCATCGTACCACATCACAACCATTTTAATATCATGTTGGGACGCAAGATAGACCATTGTAAACTCTCAGCTAATTAAGCATGGCATAAGCAGCTATGATCTCTAATTGTCATTGCAAGCATGTTTCATTCATAACAAGCTGAATCAAGAACTATGAGCTATCATATTTACAAAAACAAAAGAGGTCGAGTTCATACCAGCTTTTCACATCTCAATTAGTTCATCATATATCATCCTTATTGCCTTTCACTCGCACGACCGAACGGTGTGGATAATAATAATAGTGCACGTGCATTGGACTAAGCTGGAATCTGCAGACATTTAATACAAGAGAGAAGACAAGGTAATATGGATCAAGGTTAAATCTACGACAAAGCATATGAGAGCCACTAAGCATTTCTATCATGGTCTTCAACTCTTAACCCCCAAAGAAAAGAAACTATTTACATGGGAAAGCTCCCAACAAGCAAAAGAAGAATGGGAAATCTTTTTGGGTTTTCATTTTTTGTAACTACTACTTCAAGCAAAGAAAGTAAACTAGCTAGAAGCTACAACTAAAATATTTTTTGTTTTTCTGGGTTTTTCTAGCACACAAGAAAAAGACTAAGAAAATGAAAATGAAACTAAGCATGGATGGTACAGTGAAAGAATGTGAGCACCGACAACTACAATAAGTGTGAACATGAATGTAAAGTCGGTGAGAAACACGTACTCCCCCAAGCTTAGGCTTTTGGCCTAAGTTGGTCTATGGCCAGTATTGCCTGACAGATATCCAAAGTCGTAGTTGGGGTTGTACTGGGATGAAGCAGATAATGCATGCTGAGCTGCATCTCGAAGGCGGGTTGCCTCCGTCATGTTATAATAAGCATTTGCCTCCTCCATAGTTATAGTGTATCTCCCTTTTTCCTGAAAGTTAAACAAAGTAGGGGCAGGAAGAACAATAGGGATGGCATGCTGCCTGTTAAAGATTAGTCGATATTTAAGGGTTTGATCATCCCACTCTATAAACCGGTGACTAGTCATAGCATGGCAATCTAAATAAGCAGGAGGTAAAGGTTCATCATTCACGTGCACAGGCACACCAAGAAAGCGGGCTATACGAATAGCATAGATCCCACCAAATAAATCTCCATGCAAACCATTATGATGTAGCCTACGTGCAACAATGGCTCCCAAGTTATATTGCCTATCACCTAGTACAGCACTCCTGAGAACACTAAGATCAGGGACACACATGTGACAAGCCTCATCCTTACCGTTTATGCATCTACCGATAAAGAGAGCAAAGTAATGAATAGTAGGAAAATGAATACTCCCTATGGTGGCCTGTGTGATTTCGCTGGATCCCCCCACTGTAATACTAGCAAGGAATTCTCTAAATTCAGATTTGTGAGGATCACCCATACCGCCCCATTGTGGGAGCTTGCAAGCAACATTAAAATCCTCTAAATCCATGGTGTAAGACTTATCAAACAGGTCAAACAGTACAGTGTGAGAATTACGTGAAGATGAAAATTTAAACCTTCTCACAAAGCTATCAGTTAAGCCACGTATTGAGGGCACTTATCTTGTATGAAGGCCTCGAGGTCAGCGTTGCGCACGTATGCGTAAAATTCATCCTTGATGCCAGCTTGACCCATGAAGTCATCTGACGGCCATTCGCAAGGCCGCACATCAGCATCCCTCGGTGGTTCATCGTCCGGCTCACGGAACGCGAGCCTCGGTTCTTGCTTCCTTGAAGGGCCACCTTGGAAGTTTTTCCTAGACATTTTTCTGAGATTTTCTGAAATTTTTAGTAACTCAAAATAAAAGTTAACCAAACTCAACAAGATTGATAGCAACAACTCCTACTAGTGCCTAGAGACTATATCATGCATTAGAACTACTTGGGACCAAGAAAATTTGTCATGCAAGCTCAAGAACAAGGTCACCACAGCAGCAAAAATTTGCAATAAATAGAGCACTAGAACAAAAACTAATTGGACCAATGGAGGAGTCACATACAAAGGAACAATCTCCCCAAACAGTTTGGTGAATGGTGCTTTGAGCAAAGAGATCGAAAATGGCAGCAAGATGAGCTGGAACTCGTGTTTGAGCTGGTTGGTGATTTTTTTTGGTAGGAAGAAGAAGAGCATGGGTGCAGGAATAAGTGGAGGGGAGCCACATGGGGCCCACGAGGCAGGGGGCGCGCCCTGGGCAGGGGGGCGCGCCCTGGACCCTCGTGGCCACGTGTTGGCTCCCCTCGCTGTGTGTTCAGTGCCATATTTCCTCAAATATTCTAGAAAAAAAATCATATTTCATTTTCATGGCATTTGGAGAACTTTTATTTTCGGGATATTTCTTATTGCACGGGTAAGTCTGGAAACAGACATATAATACTATTTTTATTTTATTTATCCTAATTAACAGAGAGTAAAAGGAGGTTACAGAAGGTTTGTGCTATCTAGATTCACCTATCCCATGCTCATCAAAAGGAATTCATTAACAAGGTTGATCAGGTCTTGTTAATAAACTCTTTCCAAGTAACATGAAACCAGAGAATTTTCGAATAACACTAGGTTACCTCAATGGGGATATGTATGTCCCCAACAATAAGGATGCCATATGTCTTCTTGATAGTAGGAATAGGAAACTCAAAACCTCCAATAGTAATAGTTGAAGTTTTTCCAATATAATTGATACTGTGGACCTGAGGTTGTTTGCTCGGAAAGTGTACCGTATGCTCATTACCATTGACATGAAAAGTGACGTTGCCTTTGTTGCAATCAATAACAGCCCCTGCAGTATTCAAAAAGGGTCTTCCAAGAATAATAGACATACTATCGTCCTTGGGAATATCAAGGATAACAAAGTCCGTTTGAATAGTAACATTTGCAACTACAACAGGCACATCCTCACAAATACCGACAGGTATAGCAGTTGATTTATCAGCCATTTGCAAAGATATTTCAGTAGGTGTCAACTTACTCAAGTCAAGTCTACGATATAAAGAGAGAGGAATAACACTAATATACGCTCCAAGATCACACAAAGCAGTTTTAACATAGTTTCTCTTAATGGAGCAAGGTATAGTAAGTACTCCTGGATCTCCTAATTTCTTAGGCATTTGTGACGCCCGAGACCGACGTCCCAGAAGATTCCAGAAGAGTCCCGAAGATTCCAGATGTTCCGGTTGCCCGTGTGTTCTTTTGTGCTTGTGTTATTTATTTTTGCATTGCATCATGTCATCATGCCATCATGTCATATTTATTTTTGCATCTCAACCTAAATAAACCGTGTGGACCTTCGGTCCATTTAAATCGAGGGAAGGTGACTTCTCTTTATAACATATAAAAGTCTCTCAATATTTAGGGAGCTATATATTAATTATTCCATTGCTTCGGAATCACCATAACACACTTGCATTTTTCCCCATGTCTATTTCACTTCGAGTTTCACCTTCAAAATCTTGCCAATAATTCTTTTCCGTTGTTTCGAGGCTCCTTCGAAAATTGGAACATTTTTGGACACTTCAATATTCAAGTCTTAGTTCAAACTATTTGAATTAAATTCAAATATGTTGGAATTATTTCCGATCTGGCCTTTTGTATTTTTCTCCGGTCGTGCTTATTTTTATGAACCCGAGAAAAATATAATTCCAGGCGCTAACTTTTCCTAATTCCCCTCCTCTTTTCTTTCTTCTCTTTTATTTTCTGCTAAAGAAAATAAATAAGAAGTCAGCCAGCTCCTAGGCCATCTGGGCCATCTCCTCCCTCCTCCTTTTCTCAGCCTCCAGGCCTCCCTGGCCATCTCAGCCGGCCCGTTTTTCTCTAGGCCCAACCAGCCCCCAGCCCGCACCCCTCGAACCCTAGCCCCTAGCGATCTCCCCTCGCTCCTTCCCACAGCGAGCGCCGCCAGGCATCTCCCGTTTCCCTCTCGCTCTCTTCTCGCTCTGCCTCGACCCCTCTCTGTCCCTCTCGACGACCGCATCTCGCCCCGATCTCCTCGCCTCCAGGAGCCCGGCCGGCCACCGCGGCCCTCCTCCTCACAGGTCCTCCCGTCCGCGTCCTCCTGCTCGGCCCCTGGCCCCGAGCGCCCTCCCTTCGCCCGCGAGGTCGAGCGCCCTCGAGCCGGATCCCGTCGGTCGGCGTTCAGCCGCTGCCCTGCGCTCCTCCCTCGACTAAGCAGCAGGTCGCCCCTCCTCGTCCTGGCGCCCCGTCCAGCCCCGCCTCGGAGGCCTCGTCCACTTCCCGGCCGGCGACCGCGTATGCTTCGCCCAGCCGCGCCGCGAAGCCCGCGGCCAGAGCGCCCCGCTTCGCCAGGTGCTCGCCGCCCCGTTCGCCAAGACTGCAGGACCGCCGCGCCTCTTCTCCCGAGCGAGCCAGCGCGCAGCCTCGGACTGCTCCTCTCCATCGAGCGCGTCGGGCTCCCTCCGCGGTTGCCTGCCTCTGTGCGCCTCCCTGGCCTCTGCCTCACTTGGAGTTTTGCGGCCTCGTCTCCAACTTCTCTAGCAGCAAGGACTGCTGCCTCCTTCCTTTGTCGCTGCTGTCCCGTGCTGCTGTGACAGTGGCCGTGCCCTTTTTGTTGTTTTTGTTACTGCTGTTGTTTCGCCAAGTGTTCCTTAAGGTGTGACCAAGACAGGCAAGATCAACGCAAGAACCGAACGTCTACGACACATGAACATGTACCACTACCTCCACTACCGTCGCCGGAAGCGCCAAGTACCACGACGGACACCGAGTACCCCTTCGTTTGCGTCAAG
Source organism: Secale cereale (assembly GCA_902687465.1). Taxonomy (NCBI): domain Eukaryota; kingdom Viridiplantae; phylum Streptophyta; class Magnoliopsida; order Poales; family Poaceae; genus Secale; species Secale cereale. The sequence goes on from LR738711.1 coordinate 764,310,019, forward strand.
TTCGACTACACGACGACCCGACAAGTTCCACGACCAAGTACCCCTACGACCAAGTACCTCGACGAACCGAACATCTACGGAAAAACGACCAAGTTCCACTACTTCCCACGACGGCCACGTGTACAACTACGATGCCGAGACCACTACCTTTTGACAAGTACCACGACGACCGAACGGCTTCGGAAACGTGAACAACTACCGTCTCGGAGACGCACCAAGTACCCCTACCGTCGCCCGAACGTCTACCGTCGACATGTACATCTACGAGAACGGCTACTTCCTCTCCGACGTGAACGACTCCTTCCTCTACGAACTCGATTCCGCCCCGAAACAATTGTTTCGAAGGTATAACCCCGAGACGTGACCCGTGTGATGCTTGTTTGTTGTGTTGTATGAAATGCTCCTCGTGTGTGCTCCGTGTCCGTTTCGTCCGTTGTCATGTTCCTCGGTTGCCTCGTCACCGACTCGTGGGAACCCGGTAACGGGATCGCCCCACCTTTCATCTCGTTTGACTCACCCACGCCATCTATCTTTTGCCCCGGACTCTCAACGAGTTACCGGCACCGATATGATGCGTTGCATCATTTTCGGATCGTTGCCGTGGCACCCTTTTCTTCCACCACGGTGACAATACTTCTTATCTCTTTTAAGTCAACCTTTTAATAATTGCATAAACTTGATCATGTCATCCGCATCATGTTAACAACACTAAAATGTTTAATTGTTGTTGCTTTAATAATTATTAAACATGCTCATGGGGATTTTCCGGATATGTTGTTGTTATTCTCCGGCCTCATTTAAAATGCCTAATAGTGTAGTTTCTTTTTGCCTCACCTCTTGCCATGTTAACAAACTATTAATCTTGTCTTGTAAATAACGAGAGTCAACTAATAATTAATATGTGGTGTTTCGTCAATATGCAACTCGTTGCATATTGAGCTCCACTTAACTTGTAGTGTTGTTTGTGCACCTTGCCATGCCATGCTTATTAAACCGGACATGCATCATACTTGTTTGTGCATCGTATGCCATGTTTATGATATGTGTGTTTACCGAGTTGTTTGCTTCTTTCTGGTTGCTTCTCTTGTTAGCTTCGGTTTCGTTCCGGAGTTGTGAGGATTCTCTCGACTGTTGCTCCGTCTTCTTCATGGATCCGTTCTTCTCCCTTGTGGAATCCCAGGCAAGATGATCATACCCTTGGATACCTTTACTACCATTGCCATGCTTAGTTGTCTCGATGCTATCGTTACATGTCGCGCTACCCATCTTTATGTCAGCCTCTCCTTGTTGCCATGAAACCTCTAACCTTGACACCTTCCTAGCAAAACCACTGTTTGGCTATGTTACCCGCTTGCTCAGCCTCGCTTGCTCAGTTCCTCTTATAGCGTTGTTAGTTGCAGGTGAAGATGAAGTTCGTTCCAGGAGGGAACTTGTTGTTGGATATATCACAATATCTATAATTATTATTAACACACCTTATATACTGGGCATGGGTGGAAGGCTTGGCCTTTTGCTCGGTGTTTTGTTCCACTCATGCCACCTTAGGCGCCGATAAACCGGCATTATGTTCCTTGATTTTGCGTTCCTAACACGATGGGTGTAATGGGGACCCCTTGACAGTTCGACTTTGAATAAAACTCCTCCAGCAAGGCCCAACTTTGGTTTTATTTGCCTCATAATAACAACTTAATTAATTAACTAAATTTGCATAGGGAGTTAGCGCTACCCGAGGATTCTTAATTCTACATAACAGGGGGGGCCAGTGCTGATGGTGTTGGTCCCAAACGGGGAGACTGCGGGGCCGCCTTGGGGAAACCCGAGGTATCTGGTATAACCTGTAGGATCACCCATCCGGTCGTGTCCGGAGACTTAGATACGCGCGGCTACTATCAGGGTGTCGACACACCGGGAGGTCTTGCTGGACTTGTTTTACCATTGTCGAAATGACTTGTGCTACCGGGATGCCGAGCCTGATCGGATTTTCCCTAAGATAAGGGGTGATGATATTATATTTATCACTTCAGCTAATCGTGAGAGCTTGTGATGGGCTAAGTTGGAACACCCCTGCAGGGTTATGATCTTTCGAAAGCCGTGCCCGCGGTTATGTGGCAGATTGGAATTTGTTAATGTCCGGTTGTAGAAAACTTGACAGAGGATCCGAAGTAAAACACACAACTGTGTGAGTAACTGTGACTGTCTCTTTTCACTTCGAGAAGAGAACACGGTGGGGTTATGTTTGACCGTATGTAGTCAGGATCTTTAGCGATCACCTTTTGCGACCGTTTGCGTAGCTTCTCATCTTATTCTGGTACTCGTAAGTTAGCCACCATATTATGCTTAGCCGCTGCTGCAGCCTCACCACTTTACCTCTTCCTACCCACAAAGCTTTGCTAGTCTTGTTACCCATGGTTATGGGATTGCTGAGTCCTCATGGCTCACAGTTACTACAACACCAGATGCAGGTTCAGCCGAGTTTGATGCAGAAGCTGGTTCAAGTTCTTCACTGAGAGCTCGATGAAGTGTTTGGCCGTTTGCTTGTGTTGTTTTCGACGATCAGTAGCGGTTTCTTCTAGGATTCGGTCCTGACCTGAGGCTTTATGTTGTTTTTGGTATCTTTCTTTTGGATCTTCACCCGTAGTCGGGTTGTGATGTTTGAATGATGTATTGCTTATGTATTGTATTGTGTGAAGTGGCGAGTGTAAGCCAACTATCCTCTTTTGCTTTTAATCCCTCTTTTACATGAGTCGTGCAAAGATACCAAACTTGAGATCATTCTAGGATGGGCTTATACCTTTAAGTCGTGCCTCGACACGTAGGAGGTATAGTCCCATCCTGGGCATTACAAGTTGGTATTCAGAGCCTTCTCCGACCTAGAAGCCCCCACTGATTGATCGAATCGTTGACGGTTGAGTCTAGGCACACACTAAAAATGTTTTGAGTCCTATATTTATATCGGAGAGTAGGATTTCTTTGCTTCTCATCTCTTTTCATTCTGGTGAGGACTCCTGACGTCTACTCTTGTCTCTCCTATTTTAAAAAATTGCACCAAATTTTTTTTAGGATCCCGCGAGTATTCTGGGATTGTTTCGATGCTCTTGTGACAAGGATATTGTTCTCGATGCCTCCTGTTACCGAGGAGTTGAGCTTCGGGGTATTGTTGTCACAAGCATATCGCGGCAGTACTAAATACTTAAGACGGCCGACATCGAAAATCTCTCCTATACGGCCAGTGGCAAGATAACCCCGACATCACCCAGTACTGGGGAGGTAGTTCGAGAGTATTGCCATAGCTTGTTATAGTGGATGCTTTTCGAAGGTCCGAGGTAAACAGTTTCCGAGAAAGACTGGTTATGTGTTGAAGGATGGATACACCTGGATGTAGGTTTAGAGTTGATTGCGCGGTGCTTCCCGTGTATCCCCAACACCTGATTGCATAACTGGAAACTTTCGGAAATCTATAGGTGGGTTCATCTAGTAGTTCTAGGCATTCTTCCAACGGATGCACGATATGAAGTTTGGGGTTCTACATTGAGTGAAGTGGTTTTATGGACTTGTTCTGATCGGGAGTTGCATCTTAAAGGGTCCTTGGCTATGCTGATCCGGGGATTGCAAAACCCTTTTGTAACACGTTCCATGAGCTTTCAGCACGAATATGTCGAACGAAACTTCTATCTTGTATTTGTTCTATCTGTTCCTTGTTCCTTTTTATTTATTTTTTGTTCTCCAAGTGGCTTCTCGACTAGCTGATGTACCTGCGGAATTCATTCGTTCAATTCTCTGTTCGGATGATATTGTGAAGATCATGTTGCATATCTATCTTTGTTCTTGTTTTGATTCTGGTATTCGAGTTGCTTCGAGGTCAAATGTTGATTCCATACCTTTCTTAATCGGTGTTCTCATATTTCTATGAGAGTGCTGGTCCTTCTTGATCATCAAGATGGTCATGTTAAATTCTTTTCCAACCGGTGTGCCTTCTCTTCAAGTTATTCCATACGGACGCGTTGAGAAATCTGACGATTGTCTGTTTCAATCTTCTCAAGTTGTCTTTGTTTTCCCCACCCTCCCACCCCTTCTTCTTCTCAGAGCAAGAAATTCTCAGATGAAGTATCCATTTTATTCATGTGATATTTCTTCATTCTTTTCCTTCAATGTTCTTATCCGGTGATTTATCGTGAAGTTGCTCAAGAAAACTCCAAGTTCATCATTCTTTTGTTCTCTAATTCTGCCGGTGGATGTAATTCAAGATTTTGGTGTTGATCTTATCCTTTTCCTCTTTTCACTATGCTTTCTTATTCCGGTGCCCAATTAATCATTCTCCTCTTGCTATTCTTATCCGGAGTGCTGAAGATTCATAATTCTATTCTTAATCCATTCAAACTATTTTGAGGTTGCTATCTTTCAAGCCATTTAATTCAACCGGTGCAATATCTCTTAAGCAATCTCTTTCAACGGTGATTTCTTTTGAGTGGGCCCTAACCCACAGGTCTTTTTCCAGGATCTTACCGACTCTTCTTTTCCGGAGAATTCTTTCCAAAGTGTGACGTAAGAATGATTTCCATCAGTCACATGCCTTCTCCAAGATCGCTTTCAAATTCTTGTTCATCATTGGTTCAACCTTTTAATTCTTCATTCCGGAGTGCTCAACAATTCTTATGACATCTCTCGTCTTCATTCTCAGCATTTGCAGACCGGAGAAGCGTTTCTCATAAATCTTGGCCCGTTCTCTCAAGAGTTGTGGTTCTACCTTCATGCCATCCTCATTATTGTTCAGATTGTGAGGAATTCTTTTTACCGTCTGAAGCTTTTCATGAATTCTTTTCTTTGTGATCCTCCGAAGGCCATCATTTCAGAATATTTCTTCGTTCTCAGTTTTCAACTTCGTCCTCCAAATATTCTTCATTGATGTCTCTTCGTTCGTCTCCATATTTTTACGGTGGTTCTTTCAAGATTACCCTTCCGTTGTTATCGTTTTAATTCATTTGTTCTTTCATAATCCTACCGGTGGTTCGTTGAATAATTATCCGAGCTTGTGCTAGATCTCTCTTTAATTCTTCCAACGAGAATAAGTAGTATGCCAAATCCTTTGGTTGTCATCAATTTAATTGGTGAGGGAGATGCATGACATAATTCTTATTCTTATTCCTTCAAGGTCATTCAATCTCTTGTTCCGGAGCTTGTTCATCATATCATATTCTCGGTTCTAAATTCTTCATCTTGTTTACCGGAGCTCCAAGTTATTTCAATTATTTCATTTCAAGCTCCATCTAATTCATCGCAGGCCTTGAATCTTATTCTTTTCATCTTTCACTTCTCATGCTTTCATTACCGGAGTTCTCATGGTGGTTCATCATCATTTAATTCATCCTTGAAGTCTTCATCAAGATTCTTGTTGGAGCTCAAACATTCTTCATCATGCTTTCCAAGTGCAATTCTTTCTACCTTATCTTTTCAGATGGTGTTATGTCATTCTTGACAATTCCTTCATGTTTCATGATTCACGAGTTATCAAGAATGAGATATTTAAACCCATCATTTTCTTTGTTCAGGAGATTCTTTCAACCCCTCATTTTTATCTCTTGGAGTTATCTTGGGTTATAATTCACCTAAAAGCTTTCCTTGAGAATTATTGCTATTATGGTGCTAATAAATGACTCAAGTTCTTCATTTATCATTCCGGTGAAATAAGTTCTTCGTCTCCTTGTTGATCTCAATCCAATCAATTGTTTCCGTTAGTGGCTGGTTGTCACCTCATAATTTTGAGATGTTTTCCATAAGCCCACATCAAGCTTATTCTTTTCGTTGTTGAATTCCAACAACTATGTTCAAACCATCTTGGTTAAGATGCTCTTTCAAATTCATTTTGAGAGAAGTTGTCATACTTTTCTCCGTTCATTTCTTTCATTGAACTATATTCTATTCTTTCATTCCGGAGGCATTGTGATATTGCTCTCTTTGACCATTATCTCGTTTTTATCAAGATCATGTTCTTTCCTTTGCTTATCATTTAACCGGAGTGTTGTATTCTTCATTCAAGTTCCCTCTTCTTATCAAGTTTGCCTCTCTTTTCAACCGGAGTGCTGTCTGAATCCTTATTACCACTTGTGCCATTCTTTCAATGGTTTCAGAGGCAGTATGTTGTTGATATCATCAAGTATCATTCCATCTCCTCAAGTTTTTGTTCATTTCCTTCCATTTCAGACAGAGTGCTGGCCGAATTCTGTCATTCTCATTCCTTGGCTATGCCATTGCGGTTTCTTATTCTTTTGGTTCGTAAGCTCTTGCTTCATGTCTTTCAACCTGCAGGGTTCTCGTGATGTTCCTTGTTCCTCCTGCTTACCGGAGTGCTCTTAACTTCGTTCATCTCCGTTGCATTCTTTCTTTCAACTTGTTTAACCTCTCAAGGTTCTTTGGTTTCACTCGTCTGTCAAAGAAGCAACTTTGTTTTACCTCTTCCTCTTCTTTTCGTTTCTACCCGGTGCTATCTCTAGGATCTCGGGTCGAGATCCTCTGTTAGTGTGGGAGAGTTGTGACGCCCGAGACCGACGTCCCAGAAGATTCCAGAAGAGTCCCGAAGATTCCAGATGTTCCGGGTTGCCCGTGTGTTCTTTTGTGCTTGTGTTATTTATTTTTGCATTGCATCATGTCATCATGCCATCATGTCATATTTATTTTTGCATCTCAACCTAAATAAACCGTGTGGACCTTCGGTCCATTTAAATCGAGGGAAGGTGACTTCTCTTTATAACATATAAAAGTCTCTCAATATTTAGGGAGCTATATATTAATTATTCCATTGCTTCGGAATCACCATAACACACTTGCATTTTTCCCCATGTCTATTTCACTTCGAGTTTCACCTTCAAAATCTTGCCAATAATTCTTTTCCGTTGTTTCGAGGCTCCTCCGAAAATTGGAACATTTTTGGACACTTCAATATTCAAGTCTTAGTTCAAACTATTTGAATTAAATTCAAATATGTTGGAATTATTTCCGATCTGCCTTTTGTATTTTTCTCCGGTCGTGCTTATTTTTATGAACCCGAGAAAAATATAATTCCAGGCGCTAACTTTTCCTAATTCCCCTCCTCTTTTCTTTCTTCTCTTTTATTTTCTGCTAAAGAAAATAAATAAGAAGTCAGCCAGCTCCTAGGCCATCTGGGCCATCTCCTCCCTCCTCCTTTTCTCAGCCTCCAGGCCTCCCTGGCCATCTCAGCCGGCCCGTTTTTCTCTAGGCCCAACCAGCCCCCAGCCCGCACCCCTCGAACCCTAGCCCCTAGCGATCTCCCCTCGCTCCTTCCCACAGCGAGCGCCGCCAGGCATCTCCCGTTTCCCTCTCGCTCTCTTCTCGCTCTGCCTCGACCCCTCTCTGTCCCTCTCGACGACCGCATCTCGCCCCGATCTCCTCGCCTCCAGGAGCCCGGCCGGCCACCGCGGCCCTCCTCCTCACAGGTCCTCCCGTCCGCATCCTCCTGCTCGGCCCCTGGCCCCGAGCGCCCTCCCTTCGCCCGCGAGGTCGAGCGCCCTCGAGCCGGATCCCGTCGGTCGGCGTTCAGCCGCTGCCCTGCGCTCCTCCCTCGACCAAGCAGCAGGTCGCCCCTCCTCGTCCTGGCGCCCCGTCCAGCCCCGCCTCGGAGGCCTCGTCCACTTCCCGGCCGGCGACCGCGTATGCTTCGCCCAGCCGCGCCGCGAAGCCCGCGGCCAGAGCGCCCCGCTTCGCCAGGTGCTCGCCGCCCCGTTCGCCAAGACTGCAGGACCGCCGCGCCTCTTCTCCCGAGCGAGCCAGCGCGCAGCCTCGAACTGCTCCTCTCCATCGAGCGCGCCGGGCTCCCTCCGCGGCTGCCTGCCTCTGTGCGCCTCCCTGGCCTCTGCCTCACTTGGAGTTTTGCGGCCTCGTCTCCAGCTTCTCTAGCAGCAAGGCCTGCTGCCTCCTTCCTTTGTCGCTGCTGTCCCGTGCTGCTGTGACAGTGGCCGTGCCCTTTTTGTTGTTTTTGTTACTGCTGTTGTTTCGCCAAGTGTTCCTTAAGGTGTGACCAAGACAGGCAAGATCGACGCAAGAACCGAACGTCTACGACACATGAACATGTACCACTACCTCCACTACCGTCGCCGGAAGCGCCAAGTACCACGACGGACACCGAGTACCCCTTCGTTTGCGTCAAGTTCGACTACACGACGACCCGACAAGTTCCACGACCAAGTACCCCTACGACCAAGTACCTCGACGAACCGAACATCTACGGAAAAACGACCAAGTTCCACTACTTCCCACGACGGCCACGTGTACAACTACGATGCCGAGACCACTACCTTTTGACAAGTACCACGACGACCGAACGGCTTCGGAAACGTGAAAAACTACCATCTCGGAGACGCACCAAGTACCCCTACCGTCGCCCGAACGTCTACCGTCGACATGTACATCTACGAGAACGGCTACTTCCTCTCCGACGTGAACGACTCCTTCCTCTACGAACTCGATTCCGCCCCGAAACAATTGTTTCGAAGGTATAACCCCGAGACGTGACCCGTGTGATGCTTGTTTGTTGTGTTGTATGAAATGCTCCTCGTGTGTGCTCCGTGTCCGTTTCGTCCGTTGTCATGTTCCTCGGTTGCCTCGTCACCGACTCGTGGGAACCCGGTAACGGGATTGCCCCACCTTTCATCTCGTTTGACTCACCCACGCCATCTATCTTTTACCCCGGACTCTCAACGAGTTACCGGCACCGATATGATGCGTTGCATCATTTTCGGATCGTTGCCGTGGCACCCTTTTCTTCCACCACGGTGACAATACTTCTTATCTCTTTTAAGTCAACCTTTTAATAATTGCATAAACTTGATCATGTCATCCGCATCATGTTAACAACACTAAAATGTTTAATTGTTGTTGCTTTAATAATTATTAAACATGCTCATGGGGATTTTCCGGATATGTTGTTGTTATTCTCCGGCCTCATTTAAAATGCCTAATAGTGTAGTTTCTTTTTGCCTCACCTCTTGCCATGTTAACAAACTATTAATCTTGTCTTGTAAATAACGAGAGTCAACTAATAATTAATATGTGGTGTTTCGTCAATATGCAACTCGTTGCATATTGAGCTCCACTTAACTTGTAGTGTTGTTTGTGCACCTTGCCATGCCATGCTTATTAAACCGGACATGCATCATACTTGTTTGTGCATCGTATGCCATGTTTATGATATGTGTGTTTACCGAGTTGTTTGCTTCTTTCCGGTTGCTTCTCTTGTTAGCTTCGGTTTCGTTCCGGAGTTGTGAGGATTCTCTCGACTGTTGCTCCGTCTTCTTCATGGATCCGTTCTTCTCCCTTGTGGAATCCCAGGCAAGATGATCATACCCTTGGATACCTTTACTACCATTGCCATGCTTAGTTGTCTCGATGCTATCGTTACATGTCGCGCTACCCATCTTTATGTCAGCCTCTCCTTGTTGCCATGAAACCTCTAACCTTGACACCTTCCTAGCAAAACCACTGTTTGGCTATGTTACCCGCTTGCTCAGCCTCGCTTGCTCAGTTCCTCTTATAGCGTTGTTAGTTGCAGGTGAAGATGAAGTTCGTTCCAGGAGGGAACTTGTTGTTGGATATATCACAATATCTATAATTATTATTAACACACCTTATATACTGGGCATGGGTGGAAGGCTTGGCCTTTTGCTCGGTGTTTTGTTCCACTCATGCCACCTTAGGCGCCGATAAACCGGCATTATGTTCCTTGATTTTGCGTTCCTAACACGATGGGTGTAATGGGGACCCCTTGACAGTTCGACTTTGAATAAAACTCCTCCAGCAAGGCCCAACTTTGGTTTTATTTGCCTCATAATAACAACTTAATTAATTAACTAAATTTGCATAGGGAGTTAGCGCTACCCGAGGATTCTTAATTCTACATAACAGGGGGGCCAGTGCTGATGGTGTTGGTCCCAAACGGGGAGACTGCGGGGCCGCCTTGGGGAAACCCGAGGTATCTGGTATAACCTGTAGGATCACCCATCCGGTCGTGTCCGGAGACTTAGATACGCGCGGCTACTATCAGGGTGTCGACACACCGGGAGGTCTTGCTGGACTTGTTTTACCATTGTCGAAATGACTTGTGCTACCGGGATGCCGAGCCTGATCGGATTTTCCCTAAGATAAGGGGTGATGATATTATATTTATCACTTCAGCTAATCGTGAGAGCTTGTGATGGGCTAAGTTGGAACACCCCTGCAGGGTTATGATCTTTCGAAAGCCGTGCCCACGGTTATGTGGCAGATTGGAATTTGTTAATGTCCGGTTGTAGAAAACTTGACAGAGGATCCGAAGTAAAACACACAACTGTGTGAGTAACTGTGACTGTCTCTTTTCACTTCGAGAAGAGAACACGGTGGGGTTATGTTTGACCGTATGTAGTCAGGATCTTTAGCGATCACCTTTTGCGACCGTTTGCGTAGCTTCTCATCTTATTCTGGTACTCGTAAGTTAGCCACCATATTATGCTTAGCCGCTGCTGCAGCCTCACCACTTTACCTCTTCCTACCCACAAAGCTTTGCTAGTCTTGTTACCCATGGTTATGGGATTGCTGAGTCCTCGTGGCTCACAGTTACTACAACACCAGATGCAGGTTCAGCCGAGTTTGATGCAGAAGCTGGTTCAAGTTCTTCACTGAGAGCTCCATGAAGTGTTTGGCCGTTTGCTTGTGTTGTTTTCGACGATCAGTAGCGGTTTCTACTAGGATTCGGTCCTGACCTGAGGCTTTATGTTGTTTTTGGTATCTTTCTTTTGGATCTTCACCCGTAGTCGGGTTGTGATGTTTGAATGATGTATTGCTTATGTATTGTATTGTGTGAAGTGGCGAGTGTAAGCCAACTATCCTCTTTTGCTTTTAATCCCTCTTTTACATGAGTCGTGCAAAGATACCAAACTTGAGATCATTCTAGGATGGGCTTATACCTTTAAGTCGTGCCTCGACACGTAGGAGGTATAGTCCCATCCTGGGCATTACAGCATTCCACCCTCAAAAGTGTAATTATCAAGCATGGTGGAAATTTCTACGTCAGGTATCTTTCTTTTATTGGTAATAATATCTTTCATATACTTAGCATAAGGATTTGTTTTAAGCACATCAGTCAAACGCATACGCGAAAAGATAGGTCTAATCATTTCAGCAAAGCACTCAAAATCCTCATCATCCTTTTTCTTGGATGGTTTTGGAGGAAAAGGCATGGGTTTCTGAACCCATGGTTCTCTTTCCCTACCGTGCTTCCTAGCAACAAAGTCTCTCTTATCATAATGTTGATTCTTGGATTGTGGGTTATCAAGATCAATAGCAGGTTCAATCTCTACATCATTATCATTGCTAGGTTGAGCATCATCATGAACATCATCATTAATATTATCACTAGGTTCATGTTCATTACCAGATTGTGTCTCAGCATCAGAAACAGATATATCATTGGGATTCTCAGGTGTATCAGCTACAGGTTCACTAGAAGCATGCAAAGTCCTATCATTTTTCTTTTTCTTCTTCTTGGAAGAACTAGGTGCATCTATATTAGCTCTCTGAGAATCTTGCTCAATTCTCTTAGGGTGGCCCTCAGGATACAGAGGTTCCTGAGTCATTTTACCACCTCTAGTTGCAACTCTAACAGCATAGTCATTATTCTTACTATTTAATTCATTGAGCAAATCGTTCCGAGCCTTAAGTACTTGTTCTACTTGAGTGGTGACCATAGAAGCATGTATACTAATAAGTTTCAGTCCATCTTTAGCTCTAGACAGATAATCACTCAAGCGTTCAATCATATAAGCATTGTGTTGTAATTTTCTACCAACATAAGCATTGAAGTTTTCTTGTTTCACAATGTTATTGTCAAACTCATCTAAGCATTGGCTAGCAGACTTATAACGAGGAATATCACCTTCATCAAATCTATAAAGAGAATTTACCTTTACTACATGTGTCGGGTTATCAAGACCATGTATTTCTTCAATAGGAGGTAAATTCTTAACATCTTCAGCTTTAATACCTTTTTCTTTCATAGATTTCTTTGCCTCTTGCATATCTTCAGGACTGAGAAATAGAACACCTCTTTTCTTCGGAGTTGACTTAGGGGCTGGTTCAGGAAGTGTCCAATTATTTTCATTGGCCAGCATATTATTCAATAGTAATCCAGCTTGTTCAACTGTTCTTTCCCTGAAAACACAACCAGCACAACTATCCAGGTGGTCTCTGGAAGCATCGGTTAGTCCATTATAAAAGACATCAAGTACATCATGCATCTCAAGAGGATGATCAGGCAAAGCATTAAGTAACTGGAGAAGCCTCCCCCAAGCTTGTGGGAGACTCTCTTCTTCAGTTTGCACAAAGTTATATATTTCCCGTAAGGCAGCTTGTGTCTTATGAGCGGGAAAATATTTAGCAGAGAAGTAATACATCATATCCTGGGGACTACGCACACAACCAGGATCAAGAGAATTAAACCAAGTCTTAGCATCACCCTTTAATGAGAAAGGAAATAGCTTAAGGATATAGTAGTAATGAATCTTTTCATCGTTGGTAAACAGGGTGGCTATATCATTCAACTTAGTAAGATGTTCCACAATAGTTTCAGACTCATAGCCATGGAAAGGATCAGATTCAACCAAAGTAATTAACTTAGGATCAACAGAGAATTCATAATCCTTATCAGTAACACATATAGGTGAAGTAGCAAAAGCAGGGTTGTGTTTCATTCTAGCATTCAAGGACTTTTCTTTCTGCTTAGCTAATAATTTCTTAAGATCATATCTATCATTGCAAGCAAGAAAGTCTCTAGCAGTTTCTTCATCCATAACATAACCCTCAGGCACAACATGCAATTTATATCTATTGGGAGTAGTTTCATCATCACTTTCATAAATATCATCAGTTTCAATATTTGCATTCTCCCTAACCTTAGCAATTTGTTCATCTAGAAATTCACCTAGTTGCACAGTATCAGGCATAGAGGTAGTTTCATCATACATAGCATAAGTAGCATCATCAAGAATATACGACATATCAAATTCAATAGAGGGAGTAGGTGTCACAAGTTTACTCATAACAGAAGGAGAATCAAGTGCAGAGTTAGATGGCAGTTCCTTACCTCCCCTCGTAGTTGAGGGTAAGATCTTGGTTTTGAGTCCTTCAAATTCTTCATAGTGAGCAACAGATATAAATCCCAAGTGACTTAAAGAATAGAGCTATGCTCCCCGGCAACGGCTCCAGAAAATAGTCTTGATAACCCACAAGTGTAGGGGATCGCAACAGTTTTCGAGGGTAAAGTATTCAACCCAAATTTATTGATTCGACACAAGGGGAGCCAAAGAATACTCTTAAGTATTAGCAGCTGAGTTGTCAATTCAACCACACCTGGAAACTTAGTATCTGCAGCAAGATAGTTTAGTAGCAAAGTAATATGATAGTGGCCGTAGCGGCAATAAAAGTAACGATAGTGTTTTGTAGTTTTTGTAATAGTAGCAACGGAAAAGTAAATAAGCAACAAGCAATATAGGAAAAGCTCGTAGGCATTGGATCGGTGATGGGAAATTATGTCGAATGCAATTCATCATGTAGAAGTTATAACCTAGGGTGACACATAAGTAGCTCCAGTTCATGAATGCAATGTAGGCATGTATTCCGAATATAGTCATACGTGCTTATGGAAAAGAACTTGCATGACCTCTTTTGTCCTACCCTCCCGTGGCAGCGGGGTCCTATTGGAAACTAAGGGATATTAAGGCCTCCTTTTAATAGAGTACCGGACCAAAGCATTAACAGATAGTGAATACATGAACTCCTCAAACTATGGTCATCACCGGGAGTGGTCCCGATTATTGTCACTTCGGGGTTGTCGGATCATAACACATAGTAGGTGACTATAGACTTGCAAGATAGGATCAAGAACACACATATATTCATGGAAACATATTAGGTTCAGATCTGAAATCATGGCACTCGGGCCCTAGTGACAAGCATTAAGCATAGCAAAGTCATAGCAACATCAATCTCAGAACATAGTGGATACTAGGGATCTAACCCTAACAAAACTAACTTGATTACATGATAGATTCCATCCAACCCATCACCGTCCAGCAAGCCTACGATGGAATTACTCACGCACGGCGGTGAGCATCATGGAATTGGTGATGCAGGAAGGTTGATGATGACGATGGCGACGATCTCCACTCTCCGGAGCCCCAAACGGACTCCAGATTAGCCCTCCCAAGAGAGATTAGGGCTTGGCGGCGGCTCCGTCTCGTGACACGTGATAATTCCTTCTTCCTGATTTTTTTCTCCCCGAAAGTGAAGATATAGGATCTGGGGGTACGTCGGTGGAGCACCTGGGGGCCCACGAGGCAGTGGGGCGCGCCCCCACCCTCGTGGACAAGTCGTGGGCCCCCTAGTGTGGATCTTCTTGCAGATATTTTTTATATTGTCCAAAATAATTCTCCGTTGATTTTCACGCGATTCTTAGAACTTTTTATTCTGCACAAAAACAACACCATGGCAGTTTTGCTGAAAACAGCGTCAGTCTGGGTTAGTTCCATTCAAATCATGCAAGTTAGAGTCCAAAACAAGGGCAAAAGGGTTTGGAAAGAGTAGATACGTTGGAGACGTATCAGCCGCTACCAACCGTGCAGGTCGAAGGTGATCTGAACTGTGAGCAAGCTGACCTGAACCTAAGGGGTTCCGCGCTTAAGGGAATGAACCTACGAGGTCGGGTCAAAGGACACTGGTCGGATGTGATCTGAGCTAGACTTGGAATGCGACCGAGTAGACTTTGAGATTTATGATCTATGCGGGGCCCAAGTGTTGAGCCCGCGGCGGATGCCTATATATAGTGGAGGTGCGGCACACTTATTTGATTGATCGCTTCGGCGCCGTCATTAGGAATCACAAAGCTTAACATCAATATTTTTACTAAAACATAATTACTCATTAACATTACTCACATATCACTATCATCATATCTCAAAACTATTACAAAGAATCAAGTTTATTTTCTCCAATGATCTTCATGAAAGTTTTAATTATATCCCTCTTGAATATCTATCACTATTACAAAAAGTTTCATGTATTACTTTTGATAGGCTCACACAAATCTGAGTGAAGAACATGAGCATAAAATTTTCTTTGTCTCAAAATAATCTAGGTTAAGCATGAGAGAATTTCTTTCAAAAATTTACCGACTCACAAATAAATCAAAGTGAGGCATGAGAGCATTTCTTCAAAAACATTAAAGCACACCGTGCTCAAAAAGATATAAGTGAAGCACTGGAGCAATTCCATTGCTCTCAAAAAATTTAAGTGAAGCATAAAGAGCAAACATAACATCAATTGGCTTTCTCAAATAAGTGTGTTCAGCAAGGATAGATGACACAAAATAGAAATAAAAACAAGCAAAGACTCATATCATACAAGACGCTCCAAGCAAAACTCATGATATGTGACGAATAAAAATATAGCTCTAAGTAAAATACCGATGGTCATTAGAAGAAAGAGGGGATGCCACTCGGGGCATCCACAAGCTTAGTCGCTTGATACTTCTTGAATATTATCTTTGGGTGCCTCGGGAATCGCCAAGCTTACCCTTTTTCTACACCTTATTCCTTCATCCATCTAGATCTCACCCAAAACTTGAAAACTTCAATCGCACAAAACTCAACAAAACTTTGTGAGATACGTTAGTATAACAAAACCAATCCTTACTTTAAGTATTGTAGCAAACCAATTCATATTTTGTTATTGCATTATATCTACTGTATTCAAACTTTTCCATGGCTTAAACTCTTCAAAATAAACCATAGATTCATTAAAACAAGCACATAACACAACGAAAATGTAATCTATCAAAAACGGAACAGTCTTAAAGACGCAATTTTTAGTCATACTTTTATGACTCTAAAAATTCTTAAAAATTAGGACAACATGGGAAATTTGTATTTTAATAACATGTAGAAATTTCAAGAATTGATCACGTTCCAGTAGCCTTCAACAATTCTGGCATTGACCCAAAAAAGTTTCTAAATTTCAATGCAATCAAATCAACTATCAACTAAATCATCCCAAAGGCTTTGCTTGGCACAAACACTAATTTAAACCACAAAAACACATCTAATTAGAGTCATATTTGTGTATTTATTGGAAAACGGCAAGAAAAACAAAAAAGCAAAAATATACAAGTTGGGTTGCCTCCCAACAAGCGCTATCGTTTTACGCCCCTAGCTAGGCATAACACATAGATCTCAAGCATTGTCATCTTTGGTTCTATATCCATAAGATGCCCTCATGATTGTTTCATAAAGGTGGCCTAATTCTTGTTCAAGGGAAGTGTTCCATACCCTTTCTCAAGGGTAATTAGAATTTAATATTCCCTTCTTTCACATCAATCACGTCACTTATAGTGCGTAAAACGGTCTACTGGGTATAATTGGACAAGACGGATTGCAATCAATATCAAGCACAATAAAATCAATGGGCACATAATTCCTATTTGCAAGAATAAGAGCATCATTAATTCTTCCCAAAGGTTTTTTAATAGTAGAATCCGCCAAGTGCAAATTTAGAAAACACTTTTCAATATCTGTAAGACCAAGCACATCACATAAAGATTTTAGAATTGTGGAAACACTCGCACCCAAGTCGCACAAAGCAAAACACTCATAATTTTTAATCTTGACTTTGATATTAGGTTCCCATTCATCATGTAATTTTCTAGGAATTGAAACTTCTAATTCCAACTTTTCTTCTAAAGCTTTCATCATGGCATCAACAATATGTTTAGTAAAAGCTTTATTTTGTTCATAGGCATGAGGTGAATTTATCATGGTTTGCAACAAAGCGATACAATCGATCAAAGAGAAATTATCATAATTAAAGTCCTTGTAATCCAAAATACTCGGCACATCACTAGTTAAAGTTTTTGACCTCTCCAAACCCACTTTTATCAATTTTCTCAACAAGATTTTCACCCTCAGAATTATCGGGATGCCTTCTAGCTAAAGTTGACTCTTCTTCAGTCCCTTTATCAACAATTTTAATTTTACTAAACAAGGAATTAATAGAAGAAACACCAATCATTTTAAGATCTTCACCATTTTTATGAAAGCAATCACTAGAAAATGCTCTTTCTAAAAATTCTCTTTTAGCTCTAAGCATAGCGGTTCTTTTGTTACTTTCATCCATAGAAACATATAAAGCCTTAATTTATTCCTCAACCTTGGGCACAAAAAATTCAACTTGATATTTTGCACATCATGATAAATTCTATCAATACTTCTAGACATATCATCGATCTTATTCAACTTTTCTTCTATCGAAGTATTGAAAACCTTTTGAGTATTGATAAATTCTTTAATAATATTCTCTAGATCAGAGGCATTCCTATTATTATTGTAAGAAGAATTACCATAGGAATTACCATAATTATTAGAGGAATTTCCAGGAAAAGTCCTAGGATTGAAATTACCTCTATAAGCATTGTTATTGAAATTATTTTACGAGATAAAATTCTCATCTACGGTATCACTATTTTGCTCAAACAAAGTAGACAAAGTCATATCATTAAGATCAATAGGAGCATTTTAACTAGCAACTATTTTCATAAGAGCATCAACTTTTTCACTCAAATAATTAATTTCTTCAACCGAATTAACTTTTTTACTAGTAGGAGCTCTTTCGGTATGCCATTGTGAGTAGTTTGCCATAATATTATCAAGCAATTTGGTAGCATCACCCAAAGTAACTTCCATAAAACTACCACTCGAGGCAGAGTGTAAAAGATTTCTAGAAAACAAAATTCAATCATGCATAAATTTTTTGTATGGTCATCCAAAGATTTAAACCATGAGTACGACAATTTCTTAGCATCAATTTCATTCTTTCCCAAGATCGTGCAACATGTTCATGCTCAAGTTGCTTGGAATTCATGATTTTTGTTCTAAAGGGAATAATTTTCACGGGCGGAAAATACTTAGCAATAAAAGCATATTTGCACTTATCCCAATAATCGATACTATTGCGAGGCAAAGAAGAAAACCAAATTTTTGCACAATCCCGCAAAGAGAAAGGAAATAATTTGAAATTCACAATATCATTGTCTGCTACCTCTTGAGCTTGCGTTGTTTTTCCCTTGAAGAGGAAAGGGTGATGCAGCACAACAGCGTAAGTATTTACCTCGGCTTTTGAGAACCAAGGTATCAATCCAGTAGGACACCGCGCGCGAGTCCCTCGTACCTACACAAACAAATAAGAACCTTGCAACCAACGCGATTAAGGGGTTGGCAATCCCTTCTCGACCACTTGCAAAAGTGAGATCTGATAGAGATAATAAGATAAATATTTTTGGTATTTTGTTTTATAGATTGAAGTAAAGATTGCAAAATAAAAGTAAAGTAAAGATAAATAGTTGATGGAAGATTTATATGATGGAAGTTAGACCCGGGGGGCATAGGTTTCACTAGTGGCTCAATTGATAGAAAAGCGCATAGTTATGAGAATATCTAGGCATGATCATTGTATATAGGCATCACGTCCGTGACAAGTAGACCGAAGCGATTCTGCATCTACTACTATTACTCCACACATCGACCGCTATCCAGCATGCCTCTAGAGTATTAAATTCATAAGAACAGAGTAAGGCTTTAAGCAAGATGACATGATGTAGAGGGATAAACTCATGCAATATGATATAAACCCCATCTTTTTATCCTCAAGGGCAACAATACAATACGTGCCTTGTTGCCCCTGCTGTCACTGGGAAAGGACACCGCAAGATTGAACCCAAAGCTAAGCACTTCTCCCATTGCAAGAAAGATCAATCTAGTAGGCCAAACCAAACTGATAATTCGAAGAGACTTGCAAAGATATTTAAATCATGCATAAAATATTTCAGAGAAGAATCAAATATTGTTCATAGATAATCTTGATCATAAACCCACAATTCATCGGATCTCGACAAACACACCGCAAAAAGAATTACATAGAGTAGATCTCCAAGAAGAACGCGGAGAACTTTATATTGAGATCCAAAGAGAGAAAAGAAGCCATCTAGCTAATAACTATGGACCCGAAGGTCTGTGGTAAACTACTCACAACTCATCGGAGAGGCTATGGTGTTGATGTAGAAGCCCTTTGTGATCGATTCCCCCTCCGGTGGAGCTCTGAACATGCCCCAAGATGGGATCTCACTGGTACAGAAGGTTGCGGCGGTGGAATTAGGGTTTCGTGGTGCTCTCCGATGTTTTCAGTGTACATGGGTATATATAGGAGGAAGAGGCATGTCGGTGGAGCTACGGGGGGCCCACGAGGGTGGGGGCGCGCCTACCTCCCTTGGGTGCGCCCCTACCTCGTGGTCACCCCGTGGCTTCCCTGGCGTGTACTCCAAGTCTTCTGTGTTGTGTTTGTTCCAAAAACGATCCTCCCGAAGGTTTCATTCCATTTGGACTCCGTTTGATATTCCTTTTCTGCGAAACACTGAAATAGGCAAAAAAACGGCAATTTGCACTGGGCCTTGGGTTAGTAGGTTAATCGCAAAAATAATATAAAAGTGTATAATAAAGCCCATTAAACATCCAAAACAAATAATATAATATAATGGAACAATCAAAAATTATAGATACGTTGGAGACGTATCAAGCATCCCCAAGCTTAATTCATGCTCGTCCTCGAGTAGGTAAATGATAAAAACAGAATTTTTGATGTGGAATGCTACCCAACATAATTCTTAATGTAATTTTCTTTATTGTGGCATGAATGTTCAGATCCGAAAGATTCAAGACAAAAGTTTAATATTGACATAAGAATAATAATACATCAAGCATACTAACAAAGCAATTATGTCTTCTCAAAATAGCATGGCCAAAGAAAGTTCATCCCTAGAAAATCATATAGTTTGGCTATGTTCCATATTCGTCACACAAAATACTCAAAACATGCACAACCCCGGTTTCAGCCAAGCAATTGTTTCATACTTATATTTTTCAAACCTTTTCAACTTTCACGTAATACATGAGCGTGAGCCGTGGATATAGCACTATAGGTGGAATAGAGTGGTGGTTGTGGAGAAAACAAAAGATTAAGATGGTCTCACATCAACTAGGCGTATCAATGGGCTATGGAGATGCCCATCAATAGATATCAATGTGAGTGAGTAGGGATTGCCATGCAACGGATGCAGTAGAGCTATAAATGTATGAAAGCTCAACAAAAGAAACTAAGTGGGTGTGCATCCAACTTGCTTGCTCACGAAGACTGTCGTGGAATTAGCACGGCAGATGTCCGGTTTAGTGGACTTAGGTGTGAGGCCATCGCGCGGGTTAACTTGAAGAGGTTAAAGCGGACAAAGGACACAGGGAGTTTATACTAGTTCGGCCCCTTCGATGAAGGTAAAAGCCTACGTCTAGTTTGGTGTGGTTTTGCTTGTGCGTCGATGACCAGGGAGCGAATCCACTTGCCTGTGTCTCGAGCTATTGTTTTCTCCCTCTGAACCGTCGCCGGGTCGTCCCTTTATATAGGAGGCGACGCCCGATCCGGTTTACAGATTCCCAAGGCCGGCTCATAAACGTGTCTGCCTCGGTCTCTACTCTTTCTATCTTACATCCCAAGCTACATGGTACGACGGTTTACATACCGTGGGCTTTGTACTTGAGCCCTAAACCTCTATGGGCTATGACCTCTTTGTTACATATTCTTCTAGGATTGTAATGCCACAAACTTGTCAGTGTAATCCGGACCCTCCTGGCCGGTTTATATCTGCTAGTAATATCCCTGACATTAGACCCCAGATTGATTTGAACTTGTTCATGTCAGTCTTCAAAATCTTGCACAAACTTCCTTTCTGCAACCTTTTTGCTTCGTAAACCGACCATGACGTCATCCCCTGGAATCGTGTTAGTCCGTCGTGACATCATCTCCGCATTTAATGCCCGCATCTGTCTGTTATCTTTCTTTAATGCCGGACCGAAGATCGAGGCGACAGCTCAATCTTCATCCGATCTCTGGCCTCCTCGATTCCCGCGCTTACCCTTTTTCACCTCCTCGGCCTATAAATACCGCTGAAGTTCATCTCTTTTCCCCTTCTGCCTTCTTCTTCCTGTGTCTCCAATGCTCGAAGCTCCGCTGCCGCTCTTCGAGCTCACCGTCGTCCTCAAGCCAGGCCGTTGCATCGACCTGAACGCCTCCAGAGAACTTCGCCGCCTTCCTCTATTTCCTCAGGTACTCCATCTTCTTCCCTGTAGATCTCACTCTAGGGTTTCTCTTGTAGCTCGCCATGAACCCTCGAGGCCTTGTAGTTCATCCTCGTAGGTCAGTCTTGCTGTAGATTTAAACTTGTTTAGGCTCAACCTTCCTTCATGCGCTTCTGCTCCGCCATTACATCCTTTGTTCCTCTAGCTTTACCAGTTTAGATCAAATCTGTAGAGAACCTCCGCGGCCCTTACTGAATATACTTGTATTATCCTGTCTTTTTCTCGCACCTTAGATCCATTTTTACCTCAGCGCTATGTGAAAACCTGTTTCTCACACCTTTAGATATGTGCTTCATCTCACCGCTTTAGCCATAACTTGCACTTCATATGCTTTCTTTTGACGGTTTAGATGTAAGCCTGCATCCCGTAATTGACGGTTTAGCTTCTTCTTCTCCTATCAACATGAACTGGCAGCTGTCTCACTCATAACTGCTTCCGGATTAGTAATACCATTAGTCCCCTGTTTAAACCGACAATTAGGCCCATAACTTCATAGAATGCACCGGCTTGTACTTTAGCAATTGGTAAACCGGATTTTGCACTGTATTTTTCAGCACTCCCTCCTCCAAACTGATGGCCAAACAATTTGTCGCTTGCAATTGGGTTCCTTCCCGGATCACGGAGAATGACTTAGTTGAAGCGGCCTCAATTGGCGTTCTGGGCCCCAAGGAAGTTCTGCACTGGCGGGCCCCTGAAAAGGAATGCCCTCCCGAGCCTAAGGAGGGAGAGGTTATAGTTTTCTATGATCATCTGGCCCGGGGTTTTAGTCCTCCCGGTTCAAAATTCTTCCGGGATGTGCCACAATGTCTCAGCGCCCCAGACCGGGCCCGATTTGCCCCTCAACTTTCAAAGCTCAGGGCCTTCTTGGCAAATGGCTTAACCAGCGTTGACTTCATCCGCTGTTGGCTCTCTTGGAGCATTCTTCCACTAAGCCGACGCTCAAGTCTGATGTGTAAATACACCGGCAAACCGAATGATCCTCAACGCCATACCGAAATAATACTTCCTGAAAATGAAGTCACTGAATCTGGGAAGAAAATGCTAAACATCCCTCTGGAGGAGTGCAGCCGGACCAGTTTAGCTCCATTCTGCGCAACCAATGAACTGCCAGCAGTAAGTCTTTTCTGATCCCTTCCTATTTGTCTTTAATTCGTTTATTTCAGTTGTCTTCAACTCATTACTTATCCTTTTGCACGGGCCAATGATCCTTTCTGGAAGAGGAAATCTCAAGATAAACCAGCCAAGCAATCACGCAAAAAGACTTACGCTGTTAAGAAGAAAAAGGCTATTGCTGCTTCCGGTTCACACCCTGAGGAGGATGATCCGGACTCTGAGGTATCAACTAACCCTTATATCCTTTGACCTCCCTTTGTCTAAATTTATGTTAACAATGCCTTTCCACAGGATCTGGCGGAAGGAAGCAAAGCGGGGGGAGTTGAGGTAATTTCTCTCTCATCTGATTCAGAACCTTTGCCACCCAAGATCCGCCGGGTATCCCAGAAATATCCCTTTTCTCATCCTTATGCTCAATTGGATCCCAACTTTCTTTTGAAGAAACAGCAGCATGAAGCTCGCCAGACCACGCGCCATAGCGGCCATGTGGTTGAATCGGCCGGAATACCCCTTACGCCGGCTCGCAGACGCCGCTCCGAGGTTTTACTTTCTCCAACTCTCCTTCATCCAAAAGCCGGCCTCATACGTAAACCGCTTAATCCGTCTGATCCTAACTATCAGGAGGCTCCTCTGTCCTCTTCCGGCGAGTCAACTACTACACAGGTCCCAGTGCTTAAGACCGTGCCTGGGTAAGTCCCTCTTTCAAACATCCGGTTTACCTTCATGTTTTTAACTTTATGATTCTCACTGTTCCTTTGACCTTTATCAGAATGCCAAAGCCCAGCAAGAAGGCAAAAGCAAGTAAGCCGGCTGCTGAAACCACTGATGCTGAACTGGCCGAGGACCCTGAAACGACCGTCCCTCTAGAGGACAACCTTGACATTCAACTTGATGA
The DNA here is from genome assembly GCA_902687465.1 of Secale cereale. Lineage (NCBI taxonomy): Eukaryota > Viridiplantae > Streptophyta > Magnoliopsida > Poales > Poaceae > Secale > Secale cereale. The sequence continues at coordinate 764,333,293 of LR738711.1, forward strand.
TCCCATTCCCATGGATCGTGACGACACTGCAGCTCCGGGAGGTGACAATAGGGAGAACACGGCTGAACCGGCAAGCCCTCTCTGGGTTAGCCCTCCTCGGGCTAGCCCGGCTCCTGTCAGTCCGGTGCCTACTGCTGTCCCCCTCCAGCCAACTGCTGCCTCATCCGCAGATGTTGAGATAACCGGGCTAGGCTTCACTGCTCCCACAGAGCCTGTCACCTTGGCTAGGCATACTGCCAAGGAAGAGAAATTTCAAAAAGACAAAGGCAAGTGGAGTTCAGATTTATCCAGCTATGCTCAGTTGAGTGCCCAGGAAATTCATTCCGGGTACCTGAATCGGCTCTTTACTGGCCGCGACTACGAAGTCGGTTTAGTTAATATGATGAAGGACAAGTATGAGGTGACTTTCTTTCCTTTCATTTCTATCTCTGCTTGTAATTTCGCAATCTTGTATTTAGGCCATAGTAGCCCCCAAGTGCCGGTTTAGCTTCATTGTAGGTGAACCGGGACTTCCATTATGCCTGAGAATGAGCTTACATTAGCCCCCAAGTGCCAAGGGTATAAATTGTTTATGCGCTTGGGACTTGTCTGAAATTTTTTCTTTCTTTACTTCAATTGCACATTAGCCCCCAAGTGTCAAGTGTATAACTTGTTATGCACTTGAGACTTGATTGATCCGTCCTTCTAATCCGTTTGAATCCTCGCAGGCAGACTTAACCCGGTTGGCTTCGGAGGCAGCTGAACTCCGGAACGGCTTGGCCTTCCATGAAACCGCTTCAGCCAAAGCTAAGGAAGAACTTGTCCTTGCTTTGACTAATACGGAAAAACTGAAGAAAGATTTTGAAGCGGAGCGGTCTACATGGGAGGTGCAGATGGATGCTCTTGAAAAAAGAGCAAAGGATGCCGAAGCCGCTCTCAATCCGGTTACACAGGAGCTATCCGGATTGAAACAACAATTAGAGCTCATGACTTCTGCTATCTTTGGTGAGTAATTATCTTTGTGTAGTTATATCCTTGCAACATGTGTTCCGCTCCGGTTTAATTCTCTAATTGCATACAGGGAGGCGCATAACTCATCTTGGAGATGATGTCCGGAAGAAGCTCAAGGCAGCCTATACCCTAGTAGAGCAGCTATACTCCAGCGCTCAAAGGGCTATCAGTGCCATGTCCCATAACAAACCGGCACCAACCACCATCCAAGCCACTTTGGAGAAACTATCTGTCCTGCATGTGCGTCTGGTGGAGGTGAAGAAGTCTGCTGCACGGGCTGGTTCTCTTATGGCGCTGACCCGGGCCAAGGCGTGGGTCCCAGATTTTGACCCGGCTAAAGCCATGAACGGATATCCCAGCAATAAAGAAGATGGATCGGCCTTCTCTGCTGAAGATCTCCGTGCCTTAACTAAGGACATGCGCCCGCTTTCCAGTAAGCTTGCCGATGAAGCGGATTTGACAAGGTATCATCCGGCCTATGACTTAGAAAATTTGCGGGTGGAGCGGCCGGTTTACGACACTGAAAATCTGATCCCACCAGTTCGTGGCCATACTTTCGCTCCAGATATTGACCCTTCAGATCTTATTGATGACGAAATGTATTTCCGTGCACTCTCCAAGATTGATTGGTGCGCTCCTGGTTTCCAGCCATTGCCTGAAGCTGATGAAGACCCGGAACAAATTGACCCTCAGCCTTCGCAGCGTGAAGAGGAGTCGTAAACCGTCCGGTTTAATTTGTAGTTGCTGAATATTTTGGAAAAAACTTTGATCTATTAGGGCCTGCAGGTGCCTTGTAATAGGATAGTTGAAACACTGTTTTTGTCCCAATATGGATGGCACTGCTCGACTTGGCATCTGTCAATTTAATCCTCTATTTTGCCATGCGTGATCCGTTTACATTATCTGTGCCTGCATGAACAAAACTAAAAGGCGTCCTGGCGGTTTACCACCAGACGGATTATACTGTTCTAATATATAAATCAAAGTAATAGCTGTTGATCACAAATATTTACCATACCTTTGATTAAGTGTGCCTGTCGACCTTAATCCGGTAGGAATAACTGAAAGCGCAGGTGCTGATGAGGCTCTTAGCTCTCTTGGTTTGGCTTTAACGTGATGACCGATTCGGGTTATGATGAACACCGGTTTAAATCTCGCTGGTGTTCATGACCCAGCCTTCTTTAACTTTGTAAATATATGGTCAACCTTGTAGTTGTCTAGTCCCGCATCAAGTAGACTTGGTTAAAAAACCAATGATCATAACGACCAAGTTTGTGAAATCAGATAAATAAAAGATTTTTCAGGCAAATAAGACCATGTAGTCGAGGCTTTTTACGAGCTGCCAGGCTCCAAATTCGAGGCTTTTTGTGAGCTGTCGGGCTCTAAATTCAAGGCTTTTTGCGAGCTGCCAGGCTTCAGGCTTTTTGTGAGCTGCCAGGCTCTAGGCTTTTTGTGAGCTGCCAAGCTCTAAATTCAAGGCTTTTGCGAGCTGCTAGGCTCCAGGCTTTTTGTGAGCTGCCAGGCTCTAGGCTTTTTGTGAGCTGC
>LR738711.1:764335926-764349699 GCA_902687465.1 Secale cereale
AGCCTTTTTGTGAGCTGCCAGGCTCTAGGCTTTTTGCAAGCTGCCATGCTCCATATTTGAGGCTTTTTGTGAGCTGCCAGGCTCTAGGCTTTTTGCGAGCTGCCAGGCTCCATATTTGAGGCTTTTTGTGAGCTGCCAGGCTCTAGGCTTTTTGCGAGCTGTCAGGCTCCATATTTGACGTTTTCATCGATGATACACCACCCAATGTTTCAAAACCTCTGAGGGATCTTGTCTTTAGGTGATCAACTCGATGATTGTCAATGGCTGATTCCTTGATGTATCAAGGGCGCCAGTTTAGGAGGCCATGGTAAGTTTTCAGAGAAAACTCCCATGTGATACTCCTTTGAAGAAAAACACAGCTGAATCCCTGATGTTATCAGGGGCGCAGGTTTAGGAGGCCATGGTGAGTTTTCAGCGAAACTCCCATGTGATACTCTTTTCGAAGAAGATGGCTGATTCCCCGGTTTACTGGGGGCACCGGTTTATTTATTAATCATAATATATACATGGTACATAAAGCGGAGCCAATGGCTCAAGTGTAGTAAGGTCGCAGAAGAGCGATGTTCCATGGCCGCTTCGTCTCTTCCTCTGCTGTACGTGAGTCTTTATGCTCTCGCACGTCGACCAGGTAGTATGAACCGTTGTGTAGGTTCTTGCTGACCACAAAGGGTCCTTCCCAAGGTGGGGATAACTTGTGCATATCTGTCTGGTCTTGGATGAGCCGGAGCACCAGATCCCCCTCCTGGAACATCCTGTTCTTAACCCGGCGGCTGTGGTACCAGCGCAGGTCTTGTTGATAAATTGCTGATCGTGCTGCTGCCGTGTCTCGTTCCTCATCCAGCCGATCCAAGCTGTCTTGTCTTGCTTGCTCATTATCCGCTTCAACATAAGCTGCCACCCGTGGTGAGTCGTGTCGGATGTCACTAGGGAGAACCGCTTCAGCACCATATACCATGAAGAAGGGCGTATAACCTGTAGACCTGTTAGGTGTAGTGTTGATGCTCCAGAGGACAGAAGGTAACTCCTCTACCCAGCAACCTGGTGTTCTTTGTAAAGGAACCATAAGCCAGGGCTTGATGCCTCTCAAGATCTCTTGGTTGGCCCTCTCAGCTTGGCCATTGGACTGAGGGTGAGCTACTGATGATACATCCAGGCAAATATGTTCTCGTTGACAGAACTCTTCCATCTCTCCTTTTGATAGGTTGGTGCCATTATCAGTAATGATGTTGTGTGGAAAGCCAAACCGGAAAATTACTTTTTTGATGAACTTACCGCTGTTGCCGCATCACACTTACTGACAGGCTCTGCCTCAATCCACTTTGTAAACTTGTCCACTTCTACTAACAGGTGGGTTTTCTGATCTTGGGATCTTTTAAAGGGTCCAACCATATCAAGCCCCCAAGTCGCAAACGGCCAAGTAATCGGAATCATCCGTAGCTCCTGCACCGGAACATGAGCACGCCGTGAAAATTTCTGGCAAGCATCACATTTTCAGACTAGGTCCTCTACATCAGCATGATCCGTTAACCAGTAGAACCCATGACGAAAAGCTTTAGCTACCAATGACTTTGAACCGGCGTGATGACCACAATCTCCTTCATGAATCTCTCAAAGAATATCACAGCCTTCCTCCGATGATACGCACCGCTGAAAAGCCCCGGAGACGCTGCGGTGATGAAGTTCCCCATTGGCGATAGTCATAGACTTGGACCGCCGGATTATCTGCCGAGCCTGAACTTCGTCCTCTGGCAACTCACCTCGGCTCAGGTACGCCAAGTAAGGGAGTGTCCAATCCGGAATAACGTGAAGAGCGGCAACTAGCTGTGTTTCCGGGTCAGGAACAACTAAATCCTCCTCTGAAGGTACCTGTACCGACGGACTATGCAGTTCATCCAAGAAGGTATTAGGTGGAACCGGTTTACGCTGAGAGCCCAGCCGTCTTAATGCATCGGCCGCTTCGTTTTTCCGCCGGTCTATGTGGTCCACCTGATATCCTTTGAAGCATCCTGCGACTGCTTCTACTTCCCTCCGATAAGCCGCCATGAGTGGATCTTTAGAATCCCACTTTCCAGACACCTGTTGTGCCACTAGATCTGAGTCACCAAAACACTTGACCCGGCTCAAGTTCATCTCCTTGGCCATCTGTAAACCATGAAGGAGAGCTTCATACTCAGCAGCATTGTTAGTGCAAGGGAACATTAATCGAAGGACATAACAGAACTTGTCACCTCGTGGGGAAGTTAACACGACTCCAGCCCATGAGCCCTCCAGTTGCCTTGAACCATCAAGGTGAATAGTCCAGTATGTATGATCCGGCTTCTCCTCAGGTGCTTGCAACTCTGTCCAATCATTGATGAAATCCACCAGTGCTTGGGATTTTATAGCAGTACGGGGTACATACTTCAATCCGTGTGGGCTAAGCTCAATGTCCCATTTTGCCACTCTACCAGTGGCTTCTCTGTTCTGGATTATATCCCCCAATGGAGCTGAGCTGACCACAGTGATTGGGTGGCCCTGGAAATAATGCTTCAACTTCCGGTTTTTCCATGAACACGCCGTATACCAACTTCTGCCAGTGTGGATACCTTTGCTTTGACTCAATAAGAACCTCATAGATGTAATAAACCGGGCGCTGAACCGGATATTCCTTGCCTGCTTCCTTGCGTTCCACCATAATTGCCACGCTAACTGCACGGGCATTGGCGGCCACGTATAACAGCAGCGGCTCTATGTCAACAGGGGCAGAAAGAACTAGTGATTCTACTAATTGCCGCTTCAAATCCTCAAATGCAGTGTTTGCAGCATCGCTCCATACAAACCGGTTCGTCTTTGTCAGCATCTGATAAAGCGGGATCGCCTTCTCTCCCAAACGGCTGATGAACCGGCTCAACGCTGCAATACGGCCTGCTACGCGCTGGACATCATTGATACAAGCCGGTTTAGCCAAGGATGTGATCGCCTTGATCTTCTCCGGATTAGCCTCAATCCCTCTGTTTGACACTAAGAATCCAAGGAGCTTGCCTGCTGGCACACCGAATACACACTTCTCCAGATTAAGCATCATCTTGTAAACCCGGAGGTTGTCAAAGGTTTCTTTCAAGTCCTCTATCAGCGTCTCCTCCTTCCTGGATTTTACCACAATGTCATCAACATAAGCATGGACATTTTTTCCAATCTGCCCTTTGAAGCAGTTCTGCACACAACGTTGATAAGTTGCTTGGGCACTCTTGAGCCCAAAAGGCATGGATACATAGCAGAAGGCTCCAAAAGAAGTTATGAAAGCTGTCTTCTCCTGGTCCTTAACTGCCATCTTTATCTGATGATAACCTGAATATGCATTCAAAAAACTTAGCCGCTCACATCCTGCCATAGCATCAATTATCTGATCAATACGGGGGAGAGAAAAAGGATCAGTTGGGCAAGCCTTGTTTAAGTCTGTGTAATCAACACACATCCTCCAGGTTCCATTTTTCTTTAGCACCAACACCGGATTAGCCAACCACTCTGGATGAAACACCTCAACTATGAATCCTGCGGCCAAAAGCCTGGCCACTTCTTCACCTATTGCCTTGCGCCTATCCTCATTGAAACGGTGCAAATACTGCTTGACCGGTTTAAACTTCGGATCAATATTAAGACTGTGCTCAGCGAGTTCCCTCGGTATACCTGGCATGTCAGAAGGCTTCCATGCAAAGATATCCCGGTTCTCACAGATGAACTCGATGAGCGCGCTTTCCTATTTGGGGTCTAGGTTAGCGCTGATAGTGAACTGCTTGGACGAATCGCCCGGAACAAAGTCAACCTGCTTGGTCTCCTCCGCCGATTTAAACTTTAACGCCGGATCATGCTCTGTAGTTGGCTTCTTTAACGGGGACATATTCATCGGATCAACATTGTCTTTGTAGAATTTCAGCTCCTCCGTAGCACAAACTGCCTCAGCGTATGCTGCGTCTCCTTCCTCGCATTCCAATGCAATCTTGCGGCTTCCGTGAACCATTATGGTTCCCTTGTGACCCGGCATCTTGAGTTGCAGATAAACATAACATGGTCTAGCTATGAACTTGGCGTAAACCGGTCTCCCAAACAGAGCATGATATGGGCTCCTGATCTTTACGACCTCGAAGGTCACTGTCTCTGATCTAGAATCCTGCTCATCCCCAAAGGTGACTTCCATATCAATTTTTCCAACTGGCACCACTCCATGGAATATTGTGTTGGACTGCCGGAGCTTCTTATCTGTCAACCCCATACGTCGGAAAGTCTCATAGTATAAGATGTTGATGCTGTTGCCACCGTCCATAAGTACCTTTGTGAACTTGTAGCCACCCACCTGTGGTGCCACCACCAATGCCAACTGGCCCGGATTATCAACCCATGGCGGGTGATCCTCTCTGCTCCACATAATGGGTTGCTCAGACCAACATAAAAAACGTGGTGTCGCCGGTTCAACTGTGTGTACTGCCCGCTTCAGCACCTTCTGATCTTGTTTGCACAAACTTGTGGTGAAAACATGATACTGCCCACTGCTTAGCTCCTTCAGATTATTCAGATATCCGGATTGTTGCTGCTGCTGACGCTACTGATTGCCTTGGTTGTTATAACCACCCTGACCTTGCTGCTGGTTATGTTGATGTTGACTGTTGCCGTTGTAGTTATTGTTACCGCCATGATACCCTGATCCGGATCCGTTACCTTGATAACCTGGACCCTGAAAGCCGGAACTTGGTCCGCCGCCGGGGGGGGGGGGGTCCATGGTTATATCTGGCATGTTTCATGACCTCCTGCATGATACGGCAGTCCTTCCAGAGATGCTTAGCCGGGTTTCCCTCTGTACTGTGTCTTGGGCAAGGCACACTTAGCTGTTGATCTAGATTGAAGGTTAGCCTCTCGTTGTGCGGGGGTGGTTTACCCTTGCGGCGCTGCCTGTTGCCCTGAACGTTGGTATTGGCCACAAAGTCTGAGCCGCCCTCCACTTTTCGTTTGCCATTGTAACCTGTACCTGCCGGATTGGCTTGCGCCGGTTTACCAGCTTTGTTCGCCTTCCCAGACTTGTCTCCGTATGCATCTGGGTATTTGGTGTTATCAGAGTCCCCATACTTCACCAAAGCGCTCATGAGCGTCCCCATGTCGTTGCAATCGCGCTTGAGCCGTCCTAGCTTCAGCTTCAAAGACTCGAACCGGCAATTGTTTTCCAACGTCACTATCGTTGTACTGGGGTTGATACTATTAGAAGAGTGTAGGATTTCTGATACACGCCGCACCCAACTACTCGTGGTCTCCTGCTCTCCTTGAACACATGCTGCTAAGTCCACCACCGACATTGGCTGTTTGCACGTGTCTTTGAAATTACTGATAAACCGGCGACGCAACTCACCCCATGATCCGATGGAGTTAGGCGGCAGGCCCTTTAACCATGTCCGGGCTGTACCCTCCAGCATCATGGTAAAGTACTTGGCACACGCTGCTTCGTCCACATCAAGCATCTCCATAGCCATCTCATAACTTTCAACCCACGCCTCTGGAGCCAGATCCGCCATGTAGTTGGGTACCTTGCGCGGGCCCTTGAAGTCTTCGGGTAATTTCACGCTTCGTAAACCGGGGATGAGACACTGTACTCCAAAGGAACTGGCCGTGACACCCGTTTCTGCAGTGGTGGGGTGAACCGGCGTTGTTTGATGGGTGTCCTCGCGGGCAGTATGCCTAGCCTGATTTATCGCCTCTTGGGCGTGTGCCTCTACCCCTGCCGGATTATCCTGCCTGTGACGGTGCCGTCTCCGCTCGCTGCTAGATACAGCCGGTTCATCCCAGTGCCTTGTGTAACTCCGGCTCGGGCGGGGGGTTGAATGAATCCTCTCCCGACTATAAGAATACGCCTGCTGCTTTGTCAGCGCCATGTCCAGCAACTCCTTAGCCCGTCGCGCCTCCATCGCCATGGGGGACGTCCTCTCGATAGGTAAAGCGGCCAGTCGTGAAGCGGCGGCGACAATGTTGTCCAACGAGTTGGAATAATAGCCGGGAGGGGTGGGAACGTGCGGCGTTGGCACAACTTGGTGGTTTCGCTCTGTTGTCGGCGGCTGAACCGACGCGCCTGTCCCCGGAGCTCCCCCCCCCCGGTTTACCTCCGGGCGGTTACTGGCTCCCGCTCCTGGTGTGCCAAAGAGATTCCTCGCCTCATAAACCGGTGGTAGATGAGTTTGTTGTCTTCTGTACATTACCTCATGTGCAGAATTCTGATCCAACCTGAGCCGGAAAGCTTGGGAGTCTAGCTCTGCTTGCCTTGTAGCCATCCTGGCTTTCTCCGCATCCAGATCCCGTTTAGCTTGCTCAATCCGGCCCTTCAGCTAAAGGATCTCCGCATCGTGTTGCACCTTGTCGGCAGGGGCCACTTCTGCTGTTGCGAGCGTCGTCAAATTTTCGACCAAGGTGGATAGGACGTCAGAGGGCGACGGGGTTTGGTTGCCTGCCCCAGCGCCCGCTGCCTCTGAGGTGAACGCCCCGGTCATCGAGGGTTGCTGCGTAGACTGTGATCCACCATGAAAACAGCAACCCTGTTCGGCAATCAAAGGGGCCCAGAATACTATCACCATCGGACACGCCCTCTGACCGGCCGTCCTGCAACAGATACAAAGATTCGGTCTCTCCGGATGAAGATTCATCGTCGGAATAGACAACTGTCTCGCCACCAGAATCCGATCCGTCCTCGGCTTGCACTCCATGCACTGTTCCCACGAAAACACGCTTCACGGCGGGCTGAATCCTGGCTGATCTCGCACGCTGAGCCGGCTCGACGATGTTGGGGAAGATGTTCGACTGAGGTCCCGGTTCGCCGATCTTGCCGATGAAGACGTGGATGCCGCCGAAGGGACCCGGTACCCGTATTCGATTGAATCGGCCTCGGGGCCCCAGCCTGCATCATCGATGTAGATCCGGCCGCGACGACTCTTGGTCATCCGGCCAACCGCGTAACCCTTGAGTCCTTCAAAGCTGCCCTTCAAGAACTCGAAACCATCGTGCGATAGCCCCACGGTGGGCGCCAACTGTCGTGGAATTAGCACGACAGATGTCCGGTTTAGTGGACTTAGGTGTGAGGCCATCGCGCGGGTTAACTTGAAGAGGTTAAAGCGGACAAAGGACACAGGGAGTTTATACTAGTTCGGCCCCTTCGATGAAGGTAAAAGCCTACGTCTAGTTTGGTGTGGTATTGCTTGTGCGTCGATGACCAGGGAGCGAATCCGCTTGCCTGTGTCTCGAGCTATTGTTTTCTCTCTCTGAACCGTCGCCGGGTCGTCCCTTTATATAGGAGGCGACGCCCGATCCGGTTTACAGAGTCCCGAGGCCGGCTCATAAACGTGTCCGCCTCGGTCTCTACTCTTTCTATCTTACATCCCAAGCTACATGGTACGACGGTTTACATACCGTGGGCTTTGTACTTGGGCCCTAAACCTCTATGGGCTATGACCTCTTTGTTACATATTCTTCTGGGCTTGTAATGACACAATCTTGTCAGTGTAATCTGGACCCTCCTGGCCGGTTTATATCTACTAGTAATATCCCTGACAAAGACCTAGGGCATTTGAGGAAGCCCATCGTTGGAATATACAAGCCAAGTTCTATAATGAAAACTCCCACTAGCATATGAAAGTGACTAAACAAGAGACTCTCTATCATGAAGATCATGGTGCTACTTTGAAGCACAAGTGTGAAAAAAAGATAGTAGCATTGTCCCTTTTTTCTTTTTCTTTTTTCTTTTTTTCTTTTTTTGGGCCTTTCTTTTTTTCTTTGGCCTTTCCTTCCTTTTATTTTTTTATTTTTTTATTTGGGACAATGCTCTAATAATGATGATCATCACACTTCTATTTATTTACAACTCATAGAATACAACTCGATACTATAACAAAATATGACTCTATATGAATGTCTTCGGCGGTGTACCGGGATGTGCAATGAATCAAGAGTGACATGTATGAAAAATTATGCATGGTGGCCTTGCCACAAATACGATGTCAACTACATGATCATGCATGGCAATATGACAATGATGAAGCGTGTCATAGTAAACAGAACGGTGGAAAGTTGCATGGCAATATATCTCGGAATGGCTATGGAAATGCCATAATAGGTAGGTATGGTGGCTGTTTTGAGGAAGGTATATGGTGGGTGTATGGTACCGGCGAAAGTTGCGCGGTACAAGAGAGGCTAGCAATGGTGGAAGGGTGAGAGTGTGTATAATCCATGGAGTCAACATTAGTCATAAAGAACTCACATACTTGTTGCAAAAATCTACAAGTCGTCAGAACAAAGTACTACACGCATGCTTCTAGGGGAAGGGTTGGTAGGAGTTAACCATCGCGCGATCCCGACCTCCACACAAAGGATTACAATCAATGAAATATCTCATGCTTCAAATTTGTCACACAACGGTTACCATACATGCATGCTACGGGACTTGCAAACCTCAACATAAGTATTTCTCAAATTCACAACTACTCTACTAGCATGACTCTAATATCACCATCCTCACATCTCAAAACAATCATCAAGTATCAAACTTCTCATAGTATTCAATGCACTTTATATGAAAGTTTTTATTATACCCATCTTGGACGCCTATCATATTAGGACTAATTTTATAACCAAAGCAAATTACCATGCTGTTCTAAAAGACTCTCAAAATAATATAAGTGAAGCATGAGAGATCAATAATTTCTATAAAATAAAACCACCACCGTGCTCTAAAAAGATATAAGTGAAGCACTAGAGCAAAACTATCTAGCTCAAAAGATATAAGTGAAGCACATAGAGCATTCTAATAAATTCTGATTCATGTGTATCTCTCTCAAAAGGTGTTGTAATGCCCCAGATGTAACACTTTCCAATTATGGCAATATATGAAACTTTAACTTCATCAATTCCATTCTGGGCTCTTCTTTCATTTCGGGTTTCTTCATTTTGTCGTGTGCGTGTGTGCATTTCATCCATGTCATGTTATCATGTGCATTGCATTGCATTCGTGTTGTCACTTGCACCCGGCCCCACTCGCCTCTTCCCGTTGTCTGTTTTGAGTTCCGACACTCACACACGTGCCCATGGCAACCCCGAGTACTTCTTTCGTGTGAGGCCATGTAATGTTCCCGGAATGAGGTGAGACTTGTCGTGCGTTGTTGCTTTGGTACATGTAGGCCGCCTATCAAGTTTCATCGCGTTTGGAGTTCGTTTGGTACTCCAACGGTTAACCTAGTGGGCTAAAAGTACCCCTTTCTTTTGGCCCAAGACCCCCTCCACAACAGCCTACTAACCCAGCACAACCCCTCCCATCATCTAGGTCGTCGGATCACGAACGTGTGGCCGAAAACCGCACCCCATTTGGAGTCTCCTAGCTCCCTATGCCTATAAAAAGGCCCCATTCCCTCCATTTTCGGGCGAAACCCTAGTCCATTCCTTTTTTTCCTTTTTCCCCGTGCCCCGCAGCTCCACCGCGCGGCGGACGTGTCCGCCGGCGCCGGACGTGTCCGCCGCCGCCCCAGCGGCCTCTCACAGGCTGCCATGTGTCACCATCCGCCTCCCACCAATGCCGCCGGCCCGCCGGGCCCAGGCGGGGACCACCCGGCCCGCGCGCCATACCGCCGCCAGCGCCCGCTCGCCTCCGCGTCCCCGCCGCCGATCCGCCCGCTGCCGCTGATCCGCCGGCGCGGCCCCGCGCCACCGGCCGCCGCGAAGACCGTCGGACCCGCGCCGCCCGACGCCGGCCCGCGTCGACCGCCTCCGCCTTCGGCCTTAGGCCCCGCCGCCGTCGGCCCCGCGCCGCCTCCTCTTCCTCCGGTCACCTCGCCGGCCGGCACCGGCTCCGGTGATCCGCCACCGCCGCCGTCGTCGTCTCCGGGCCAGATCCAATCTGGATCGGGAAGTGGATCAGATCCACCAGTGCACCCATCCAAACATGCATTCCCATCCCGTTTGACTTTTTGTGAGGTATAAAATCCACTAAGTCCCAGATCTGCGATATTTTGTTGCCTCCTTTGCATGGCCGTAACTTCGTGCTCGTAGATCCGTTTTGGGCGTGTGATATATCAAAATGATCGTTGTGATGTGCTCTACATTTTGTTCCATTGTGGCATGCTTGTTTGAGATCATCTTGATGACCTAATCTTCGTGACAAGAGTGCTACTTGTTATAAACTGTTGTTACTTGTTAATTTGATGCCATGTTTGAGATGTGATACCTTGGTGCATGTTTATCCAAATGGAGCATATGATATGTCAAAATGTTCATTGTGAAGTGCTCTACATGATGGTTGCTGTAGCATTCATGTTAGGTGTCATATTGCCATGTTAATCTCTGTTGCAAAAGTGCATGTGGCTGTTAAGTGCTGAAACTTGTTGTGAGATGCTGATTTGAAGAGCTCATTGCTATTGATGTGTTTGTCCTCATGCCTCATGTCAATATGTTTTAGAAGCACCATCATATGGTCTTTGCTGTGGTGCAAACCACTTTCCATGATATGCCTTGATGTGACTTAAACAAGCTTGTAAACATGCCATGTCAATGAACTGTTTTATACTTAGTGAAAAAACTACTAAGTCTGGAATCTATTTTAACCTGATGCTATGTTTGCTTGATGCCCCACTCAATTCCATGCTTGTTTTGGAGTGGCCAATGGTCATTCCTTGTTGTCCATGTTGTTGTCTATCCATTCATGCCCTCACTTGCACATATGGCTTGCTGTAGATTATTTTTTTTCTTGCTCTCAAGTTGCTATAAATTATATCTGTGAGGTTTTTAACAGCATGATCAATTTGGTGTAGCTTGTTGCTATTGATCCATGCCTCCTATGGAGTTGCTCCAATGGAGTTGTTTGCTGTAGGATATGTCTACTACATTTCCATAATCTTTATATACTTAGTGGAGTTGATATGCATGTTGTTTTGTGCCTCCGAAGGCAGCATCGTGATGATGTTTTGCCTTCCCAGATTTTGACTAAGTCTGGGTAATTTTATTGCAACTTGACATGCTTGGTTAATTGTGTTCCAGTAGGTTTTCTGGTGTGTTCTAAGTTCATGCTTGTTACGTAACATGTCTACTTAACATCCATGCTTCTTGTCATCATGTTTGGGTGTTGTAGCGTATAAATCTCTTGCTCCAAAGTTGCTATGTGGTTGTTAACTTCAGCTTTGCATTGTATCTTGTTTCGTGTGTATGTGTTGAACCGTTGCTCCGTTTTGAGCGTGCCCTATATGAAACTTGTGTGATTTTGCATGTATAATCATAATATCATGTTGTTTACATGTTTGGAGTGTGTTTGCTTGATGTTTGGATGCATCTTGCACCGTTGTCTTGCTTGTCTTGTTTTGCTCATATCTTCTAGACCGTAGCTCCGAATTAAACAAACTTTATATGAAACTTGACTAGAATTTCGTGTAGATCATCATGGTGCATGTTAACTTGCTGTTTAATAACTTTAACTGAAGGTTTGTTCAGATCTGGACCAATTTAAAAATATGCATATGAGGACTTACCAGATTTGCTATATGTTGATTCCGACCTCATTTAAACTTGTTGTTTTGTGTTGTTCTTGTGTGCTTCATCCCTTGCCATGAAATGCATCATATAGACTTGTCTTGCATCATGTTGATTGTGCATTGCACCGTGTTTGATATTGTGCCATGTTGTGTTCTTGTGTTGAGTAGAGCCGGGAGCCAAGACCCAGTACGAGGGTCCTACCGAGGTTGAGTACGAGGAGCCGTCTTACGATCCCATCACGACTCGACAGGCAAGATGACCTGACCCAAATATCATTACTATCTTTGCCTATTGCTAGATGTCTTGCTCTTTAGCTTATTGCCTCGATGCCCATGTTTGTTTGTCAGCCTCCTATTGTAGCCATGAATCTCCTTAACCACCCAACCTAGCAAACCTTTGATTGGCTACGTAAGCTTCGCTCAGCCCCTCTTATAGCATTGTTAGTTGCAGGTGAAGACTTGAAGATTCATGCTTCATGTTGAAGTTATTGTTGGGATATCACAATATATAAACTCTTAAACTAAATCATCTATATATTGGTAATGGGTGGAAGGCTAAGCATCTTGCTTGGTGTTTTGTTCCACTCATGCCGCCCTAGGAACCGTTTAAACCGGTGTTATGTTCCTTGATTATGTGTTCCTAACACGGTTAGGGTTATGGGACCCCCTCGATAACCCGCTTAGCGCTAAAGCTTTTCCAGCAAGGCCCGACATTGGTACTCCATTTGCCTAATAACTAAAACTTGCATAGGGACTAGCTATCCCGTGGACTTAATTAACAACCCCCGGGCCAGTGCTCCACATGAGTGTTGGTCCAACCTAGAGCAGCTTGCGGCACCGCCCCTTGGCAACTTGGGGTATTTGGATGTTGTAACCATAGCTCATCCAGTCGTGACCTGAGACTAGATACGCGCGGCTACTGTCAGGGTGTCGGCACGCCGAGAGGTCTTGCTGGATTAGTTTTACCTTAGTCGGAATATCTTGAGCACGGGATTCCGAGAATACTCGGTTTTTCCCACCTTGGAGTTGCAACTCCGCAGATCGTGAGCTTGTGATGGGCTAAGTTGGGACACCCCCAGGGTTTGATCTTTCGAAAGCCGTGCCCACGGTTATGTGGCAGATGGGAATTTGTTAATATCCGGTTGTAGAAAACTTGACACCATGTTCAGAATACACTACCAGCGTGAGTAACCGTGACGGTCATTTTCCGAAGGGGTTCGGGAAGTGAACACGGTGGGGTTATGTTGACGTGCTTAGATAGGATCACTTCGTGATCACCTTGACGCTCGTGGCACTTCTCTTCTCGCTCTAAACATGTAAGCTAGTGCTAGTGCAGCTGCAACCTTTATTCTTCAGCCTTGTTCCACACCCAAGGCTTAGATAGTTTTGCTACCCGGGAACGGGATTGCTGAGTCCTCCGTGGCTCACAGATTCTACACAACACCAGATGCAGGTACCATGGTGAACTACACAGGCGATGGCACAGAGTTGTACTGGGAGTTCGACGAAGAACACGGGTGATACTACGTGTCTTATCCCGAGGATCAGTAGTGGCTTCTACTAGGGGCGATCGGACCTTGTGGCTTTATTTATTTGGTATATTTCATTTGGATCTTCGTCCGTAGTCGGACTGTGATGTTATTTGGATGATGATTGCTTATGTAATGTATTGTGTGACGTGGCGAGTGTAATCCAACTACTCTTTTGCAATTTCATCCCTCTTTTACATGAGTCGTGCAAAGATACGATACTTGAGATCATTCTAGTGTGAGCTTATACCTTTAAGTCGTGCCTCGACACGTAGGAGGTATAATCTCATACTAGGCATTACAGGTGTGTCTAGCAAGGATGATTGTGGTAAACTAAAAACCTAAGACTCAAATCATACATGATGCTCCAAGCAAAACATATATCATGTGGTGAATAAAAATATAGTCTCAAGTAAAGTTACCGATAGACGAAGACGAAAGAGGGGATGCCTTCCTGGGGCATCCCCAAGCTTAGGCTTTTGGTTGTCCTTGAATATTACCTTGGGGTGCCTTTGGCATCCCCAAGCTTAGGCTCTTGCCACTCTTTGTTCCATAATCCATCAAATCATTACCCAAAAACTTGAAAACTTCACAACACAAAACTTAGCAAAAATCTCGTGAGCTTTGTTAGTATAAAAAAACAAACCACCACCTTAAGGTACTGTATTGAACTCATTATTTTTATATTGATGTTAAACCTACTGTATTCCAACTTCTCTATGATTCAT
>LR738711.1:764349727-764416313 GCA_902687465.1 Secale cereale
CGATACTACTCATAGATTCATCAAAAGAAGCAAACAACACACGAAAAATAGAATCTGTCAAAAACAGAATAGTGATCTGTAACTTTCGAATACTTCTGTAACTCTAATTTTTTTGAAATAAATTGGTAGACGTGAGGAATTTTTCTATTAATCATCTGCAAAAAGAATCAACTTAAAAGCACTCTTCGGTAAAAAATTACAGCAAATCTCATGAGCGCAAAAGTTTCTGCTTTTTACAGCAAGATCGCAAAGACTTCACCCAAGTCTTCCCAAAGGTTCTACTTGGCACAAACTCTAATTAAAACACAAAACCACATCTAACCAGAAGCTAGATGAATTATTTATTAGTTAACAGAAGTAAAAGCTAATAAAATAAAAATTGGGTTGCCTCCCAACAAGCGCTATCTTTTAACGCCCCTAGCTAGGCATGATATAAGAATAGATCTAGGTATTGCCATCTTTGGTAGGCAATCCATAAGTAGCTCTCATAATAGATTCATAAGGTAATTTGATTTTCTGTGGGGACCCCGACTTAGTAGTCGAGATCACCGAATGCACGTGTACAGTGATCCCAGAGATCAATGCTCACTGAACACACATAAGCTGAATAACAAGAGTCTTACATCCATACATATCGTCTTACACAAATTATGGCCATTATGGCCAAGTCTTACATTGATAAAGCCTCAAGGGCTGAATAGCAAATAACTCAAATAGCGGAAGTCTTCGATGATAGGTAGAACCCATGCCATCTGCCTTAACCCTACAGGCATTCTGACTGGGATAGCGTCCTAGTTCGCATGTTCGTCTCCAAAGAATTCTTCCTCATATTCCTGTTCCTCCATGCCTGACCAATTAAATAACCAGTGGCAAGCCAATGAGTACTTTGAATGTACTCGCAAGCAACCCATGATTTGGTTCAAGTAACAATGCCATTGAACAATAATGAGCAGTCTAGCAATGGGCTAGAATAAATATTCTACCATCAAGTGTATGCATCAACGAGTTCACATAACCTCGAAAACAGGTTACCGATATCAACATGAATATGATTCAACTCCTCGAGTCAAGTCACCACCTTGACTCATTACACATGCATACTTTCACCGATGAAGTAAAATTCTGGACATAGTTTAAGTAGCACCACCCAACTGTCCATAACCGTGGACACGGCTATTCGAATAGTTTTACACTCTGCAGAGGTTGCGCACTTTACCCACAAGATCCGGGAAGCTTTCGTGTCATCCACGATCCCGCAGTACCTCAAGTACTCGGGGGAAGCACCCGGACATCATCTTTCCTTAGACGACACTAACATAGAGTCCGCTCGTTGGTACACGGCCCTCGAGTACAAACAGTAGATCACGGGACTTGCCCTAATTTCAATGTCACGCGTACCCGAAGGGACCAACGGTGTGTCCGGTGCCCTGTGAAAACAGTCATGGTCGTCTATCCAAGCACGACCCCGTCCCGGGAAAGACCTCAAGTCTTCCCGTCACTAGTAATGCGGGCACCATGCTAGTATCGACCTAAGTATTCAATAAAGCCCCGTCCCATAAGGGGTAGAGTGGTTGCACATGTTTGGTGGGACGGTAGTCACACATAAATCTAATCCATTATTTCACCCATGCACAAGATTTTACCGGCACATCACTTCTTCCTCAAGTGATGACCTAACTCATCATCACCCTCGGGCATTAGGGGCACCCGATGGGATTTATGCAAATATTTCAACCACGAAGGTTCTTGTCACACATGCATCACTAAGCATCACTACTAACTATTTGCATGACATCTAGCACATACCAAGATCATGAGCAAAGCATGCATCATGTGGTGATTCATCTAGGTCACCACCGTAACTCTATCATCATGCATCGGAAACAAACGGGTTCCGAAGAACAAGTGTATCATGCTCAAAGGGCTGCTTGCCTGGATTGGCTTGGTCTTCAAAGTCTTCAAATCCTTCTCCTTCTCCTTCTTCAGCAACTTCGTCAAATACGGGATCTAATCGTCGCAAAATAACAACGGGAAAATAAGACCACAATGAAAACAGAAAAATCAAAGTGCTCAGAAAAATGTCAACTTATTTTTGTTAAACACTAGAGGGAAAACTAAGATGGAGAAAATTCTTAGTTGCAGTTTTGGAGTTACAGAATGGAATCTAGAGATTTTAGAATAGGAGTTTTATTGCTCAAATTTGAATTTAAATTTGAACAGAACGGAAAAGTTTCATGGATATGTGTGAAAGTGATACCATTAAATAGGTTGGAATATTACAAGATTTTAGGAGTTGGAATTAATTTATTTGGACTAATATTCATTTCTGTAAAATTATTTGAAACTTTACAGAAAAGAAAAAGAAGAAAAGGCCCTGTGTAACTGGGCCAGGACGGCCACAGTGCACGGCCCAGGGCTAACAGCCCAGCCGCTCGGGCGCCAGCGCGCGCACGTCAGGATTTCAAACCTGACGGGCGGGGCCCGGCGGTCAGCGGCTGTGAGGGGAGGGAGAGGGTGGTGAGGATGACAGGCGGGGCCCGCCTGTCATCTTCAACCTCTCGTCCACGGCGACGGCGAGCTCACCGGCGACGAATCCGGGCACGGCGGGGCAAATGGATGGCAGGGATGGACTCAGCAGCGAGTCGCGGATGCAGTGGTGGTGGTGCGACTCGCCGGGGAGGCCTGGTTCGCCGGCGGCGAGGTGGGACGGCGGAGGGTCGTCGGGAGGTCGCTGCTCCGGCCGATTCCGACAACTACAGAGAGGGAAAAGCGAGGGGAAAGTATCCGTGGGGTGCGGTGGTTCCAAATCGAGCGAAAGGAAGGGCGGAGAGGGCCTGTACTGCGAGATCGCCGGTTGCCCGACGCGGCGGAGCTCCGGTCGATCCCGAGCACTGGGGCTCTTCGGGGATGAACGGGTGGTGCAGGAGTGTTGCTGGGGATGAGGGGAGGCTGTTGGTGCCGTTGCAGAGGCCTGGGCACGCTTATATAGCCGAGCCCACGGTCCACCGTGGACTCGTGCGCCGGCGAGGTTGCAGACGAGGCCACAGGCCGTTCTGGTGCCTGTGTTCGAGTCGGGGAGGATCGTGGACGTGTTCTACGCCTAGCAGAGGGGAGAGGAGGAGCGGGGAAGCTTCCAGTCAGCGCGCACGTGTGAGGCCGAAGAGTGGAGGCTGCGGGCGGCCAGCGCGCGTGTGAAGACGGCCACTAGAGGGCGGAGGAGGAGGGGGACAGTGCCGGGGGAGGTCGCGGACGTCGAGGGGCATCGACTGGCGCGAGGGGAGAGCTCGAGGCTGTCAGGGGCAGGCGATTGGGCGAAGCTATAGTGCGGGGGCGCACTGTAGCGCGCTCTGGAGCAGCCTTATCGCATGCCACGGCATGCCATTGGCCCTCTGGGCGCGTCCATCGTGTCTGGGGGGTCCAGGGTGATGCAAGCAGCTCGTCTGTGGCTTTGGATGCTCTGGAGGATCGAGGAGAGGGAGGTGAAGCTGGTAACTTGGTAGAAAATGGTTGTCCAGCAAGATGAACTAGGGTTTTCACCCCTCAATCATGGAACTGGGGACATGGGGGAGTTACTGGAGGTAGATAATAACCAGATGAGGCTGTGGTAGAAAGTTGAGGCCAATGTAAATAGTAAAAGGGGTCAAGATTGTAGTTTTGGTAAAATTGCAGAAGGTGTTTGATCAAGTTTTGATCAAGCAAATGATCTCCACTTGCCATGACACTTAACAGGATTGAATGTTATAAGAAAATAGGGTGTTTCACCAAATTTGGGCTCATTTGAAGAAATTAAACAATGTAACTTTGGTGAACCCTAGAAATTAACATAAATGGCTTCATCTTGTTTGAGTCAAGCTAATCATCTCCCCTTGATGCACCACTTGGTGTAGTTTCATCATTTGGGGTATTGATCATGCCCACAAAGTTTGAAGCTCCAGGTAAAAAGTTGGTAATGTAAAGTTGTTCAAATTTGCATTTGAACAGAAATGGTTTTGGGGTATTCTGATCAAGTTACCCTACTCCAAATCTTGTGCCATTTGGTCTAGATGCCTTATTAGGCATTTCTAGCATGTGCACCAAGTTTGAGGGCATTTGGATAAGTTTGGCAATGTAAAGTTGCTCAAACTTCAAATATGGACAGAATGGTTTTGAAGGGTTTTGAGGATGTTTTCTTGCTTCCCAAGGCATGGGACTTGGCAATATCATCAAATATGTCATATATGACATGATAGAATTTCCCTGGAATTTTTGGAGAATATTTTCTTTGTAAATATTTCAAAAGCTTGAAATATCCAGAAAGGGTTTTAGAGGGTTTAGCCCATTA
The DNA here is from genome assembly GCA_902687465.1 of Secale cereale. Classification (NCBI taxonomy): domain Eukaryota; kingdom Viridiplantae; phylum Streptophyta; class Magnoliopsida; order Poales; family Poaceae; genus Secale; species Secale cereale. The sequence continues at coordinate 764,354,049 of LR738711.1, forward strand.
TTTTGAACATGACCAAGTGTTGAAACTCTTATATATGGACAATTTATGTCCTATGAGTCTCCCTGAATTTTGGCAAATATTTTTGAAATACTTAAATAATTTTTCCCTATTAAAGACCATTTCTGGCCTTAAGAAAAAGCTTTTAAATAAAATAGAAAAATAACTTTTAAAATTATACTTTTGTGGTTTCTGGGAGTCCTATGACTACTAGGTCTCAAATACATCTTTTGAAATAATTTTCTCACCCTAAATCAAGCACTTGCAGTGCAAACCTTAATTCAGGGGTTTTAGGAATACTAAATTTATAAAATACATTTTGGCCAAATTAATTTTGTAAGAAAATTACTATATTGTTATATAACACTTGGCATGATCATTGGGCAGAAGTTTTGGGTATGGAGATGAATTCTACAAGAGGTGATAGTTGACTTTAATGAGCACATAAAAAGCACATGAAGAAAAACTCAATTCCAAATAAAAGCCAAATGATGCCAAAAAAAATTGTTGGTCCAAATTTTCATGCTTCATTGATGCAAATAACATGTTACAAAATGCAGGGTGTGACATTTTCTTTCTAGGAAAGTGTTCCATGCCTTTCCTTAATGGAAATTGGAATCTAATATTTCCTTCCTTCATATCAATAATTGCACCAATCGTTCTAAGAAAAGGTCTACCAAGAATAATAGGACATGTAGGATTGCAATCTATATCAAGAACGATGAAATCTACGGGCACATAATTCCTATTTTCAACAATAAGAACATCATTAAGCCTTCCCATAGGTTTCTTAATGGTAGTATCTCCAAGATGCAAATTTAAAGAACAATCATCAAGTTCATGGAAACCTAACATATCACACAAAGTTTTGGGAATTGTGGAAACACTAGCACCCAAATCACACAAAGCATAGCAGTCATGATCTTTAATCTTAATTTTAATAGTAGGTTCCCACTCATCATAAAGTTTTCTAGGGATAGAAACTTCTAATTCAAGTTTTTCTTCATAAGATTGCATTAAAACATCAACTATGTGTTTGGTAAAAGCTTTATTTTGACTATAAGCATGAGGAGAATTTAGCATGGATTGCAACAAGGAAATACAATCTATCAAAGAGCAATTATCATAATTAAATCCCTTGAAATCCAAAATAGTGGGTTCATTGCTATGTAAAGTTTTGACCTCTTCAATCCCACTTTTAACAGTTTTAGCATCAAGTTCTAAAAACTCTGAATCATTGGGACGCCTTTTGACTAAAGTTGACTCATCTCCAGTCCCATCTGTATCAAGATTCATATTAGAAAACAAGGATTTAATAGGAGACACGTCAATCACTTTTAGATCTTCATCTTTATTATCATGAAAACTAGAAGAACACGCTTTCACAAAGCAACCCCTTTTAGCACGCATCCTAGCGGTTCTTTCTTTGCACTCATTAATGGAAATTCGCATTGCTTTGAGAGACTCATTGATATCATGCTTAGGTGGAATAGATCTAAGTTTCAAAGAATCAACATCAAGAGAAATTATATCCACGTTCCTAGCCAACTCATCAATCTTAAGCAATTTTTCTTCAAGCAAAGCATTGAAATTCTTTTACGAATTCATAAATTCTTTAACACTAGTCTCAAAATCAGAGGCCATCTTATTAAAATTTCCATAAGAGTTGTTGTAGGAATTACCATAATTATTAGTGGAATTTCTAAGGAAAGGCCTAGAATTAAAGTTTCATCTATTTGTGTTATTGCCAAAATTATTCCTACCAACAAAATTCACATCCAAAGATTCATTATTATTCTCAACCAACGTGGATAAAGGCATATCATTAGGATCAGAAGACACACTCTTAGTAGCAAATATTTCATAAGCTCATCCATCTTTCCACTCAAAACACTAATCTCTTCCATATCATGTACTTTTTACTAGTAGATCTTTAGGTGTCCCATTGAGAGTAATTAACCATAATATCATCTAGGAGTTTAGTAGCTTCTTCTAAACTGATTTCCATGAAAGTGCCCCCCGCGGCTGAATCTAAAAGATTTCTAGAAGCAAAATTCAATCTAGCATAAAAGTTTTGTATAATCATCCATAAGTTCAAACCGTGTGTAGGGCAATTACGTATCATTAATTTCATCCTCTCCCAAGCTTGTGCAACATGCTCATGATCAAGTTGTTTGAAATTCATAATATATTTTCTAAGAGAAATAATCTTAGCGGGAGGAAAATACTTAGAGATAAAAGCATCTTTGCACTTATTCCATGAATCAATACTATTTCTAGGCAAAGAAGAGAACCAAGTTTTAGCACGATGTCTAAGCGAAAAAGGAAATAGCTTCAATTTAACAATATCATTATCTGTATCCCTCTTCTTTTGCATATCACACAAATCAACAAAGTTGTTTAGATGGGTAGCGGCATATTCACTAGGAAGGCCAGAAAATTGATCCTTCATAAGAAGGTTTAACAGAGCAGCATTGATTTCACAAGATTTAGCATCGGTAATAGGAGCAATCAGAGTGCTAATAAAATCATTATTGTTGGTATTGGAAAAGTCACACAATTTAGTATTGTCTTGAGCCATAGTGACGAACAAAAAATTCAACACACAAGCAAACAAGAAGCAAGCGAAAAGAGGCGAACGGAAAAAGGGCGAATAAAACGGCAAAGGTGAAGTGGGGGAGAGGAAAACGAGAGGCAAATGGCAAATGATGTAAGGCGATGGATAAGAGTTTGTGATGGGTACTTGGTATATGAATTTTGCGTAGATCTCCCCGGCAACGGCGCCAGAAATTCCTCTTGCTACCTCTTGAGCTTGCGTTGTTTTTCCCTTGAAGAGGAAAGGGTGATGTAGCACAGTAGCGTAAGTATTTCTCTCAGTTTTTTAGAACCAAGGTATCAATCCAGTAGGGCACCACGCGCGAGTCCCTCGTGCCTACACAAACAAATAAGAACCTTGCAACCAACGCGGTAAAGGGGTTGTCAATCCCTTCTCGGCCACTTGCAAAAGTGAGATCTGATAGAGATAATAAGATAAATATTTTTGGTATTTTGTTTTATAGATTGAAAGTAAAGATTGCAAAATAAAAGTAAAGTAAAGATAAATAGTTGATGGAAGATTTATATGGTGGAAGTTAGACCCAGGGGCCATAGGCTTCACTAGTGGCTTCTCTCAAGATAGCAGATTTCTACGGTGGGTGAACAAATTACTGTCGAGCAATTGATAGAAAAGCGCATAGTTATGAGAATATCTAGGCATGATCATTGTATATAGGCATCACGTCCGTGACAAGTAGACCGAAACGATTCTGCATCTACTACTATTACTCCACACATCGATCGCTATCCAGCATGCATCTAGAGTATTAAGTTCATAAGAACAGAGTAACGCTTTAAGCAAGATGACATGATGTAGAGGGATAAACTCATGCAATATGATATAAACCCCATCTTTTTATCCTCGATGGCAAAAATACAATGCGTGCCTTGCTGGCCCTGCTGTCACTGGGAAAGGACATCGCAAGATTGAACCCAAAGCTAAGCACTTCTCCCATTGCAAGAAAGATCAATCTAGTAGGCCAAACCAAACTGATAATTCGAAGAGACTTGCAAAGATATTTAAATCATGCATAAAAGATTTCATAGAAGAATCAAATATTATTCATAGATAATCTTGATCATAAACCCACAATTCATCGGATCTCGACAAAACACACCGCAAAAAGAATTACATAGAATAGTTCTCCAAGAAGATCGAGGAGAACTTTGTATTGACATCCAAAGAGAGAGAAGAAGCCATCTACCTAATAACTATGGACCCGAAGGTCCGTGGTAAACTACTCACAACTCGTCAGAGAGGCTATGGTGTTGATGTAGAAGCCCTTCGTGATTGATTCCCCCCTGGTGGAGCTCCGTAACAGGCCCCAAGATGGGATCTCACGGGTACAGAAGGTTGCGGCGGTGGAATTAGGGTTTCGTGGTGCTATCCGATGTTTTCAGGGTACATGGGTATATATAGGAGGAAGAGGCATGTCGGTGGAGCTACGGGGGGCCTACGAGGGTGGGGGGCACGCCTACCCCCCTGGGCGCGCCCCCCTTCCTCGTGGCCACCCCGTGGCTTCCCTGGCGTGTACTCCAAGTCTTATGTGTTGTGTTTGTACCAAAAATGATCCTCCCGAAGGTTTCATTTCATTTGGACTCCGTTTGATATTCCTTTTCCGCGAAACACTGAAATAGGCAAAAAAACAACAATTTGCACTGGGCCTTGGGTTAGTAGGTTAGTCCCAAAAATAATATAAAAGTGTATAATAAAGCCCATTAAACATCCAAAACAAATAATATAATATCATGGAATAATAAAAAATTATAGATACGTTGGAGACGTATCATTGTCCACTCTTTTTTCTTTTGCATATCACACAATTCTACGAATGTTTTTAGATGGGATGCAACATCTTGATTAGGAGTACCGAAAAATTGGTCTTTCGTAACAAGTTCAACAAAGCGGCATTAATATCACAAGATTCAACACTAGTGGCGGGAGGAGCAATCGAAGTGCTAATAAAATCATTGTTATTGGTATTGGAAAAATCAAATAACTTGGTGTTTTCATGAGACATTGTGGCTACACAAGCAAGATTGCAAGCAAAAACAGATCTGACGAGAAAACGGCGAACGAAAAGAGGGCGAATAAAACGACATTTTTTGTGAAGTGGGGGAGATTAAAACGAGAGGCAAATGGCAAATAATGTAAATTGCAAGAACATGAGATTTGTGATTTGAAACCTGATAGATGTTGATGATGCATCCTCGGCAACAGCGCCAGAAATTCCTTTTGATGTCGCTTGAACTACGTCGGTATTTCCCCAAAGAGGAAGGGATGATGCAGCATAGCTACGGTAGGTATTTCCCTTAGTGATGAGACAAATGTTATCGAACCAGTAGGAGGACCAAGCAATGCTATGTAAACGGTACCTACACACAAATAACAAATACTTGTAACCCGACGTGTAAGAGGGGTTGTCATTCTCTCGCGGGTAATTGATTGGTAAAAGGGTAGATGAGTAGTGGCAAATGAAACAACGACAAATAAAACTTAGCGAGGTATTTTTGGGTTTTTGATAATATAGATCTAAAAATAAAAGTTGCAAATAAAAGGAAAAGCAAATGGCAATGTAGATCTGAAAGTATATGATAGGAAAATAGACCCGGGGGGCATAAATTTCACTAGTGGCTTAATAGCAAACAGTGGGTAGACAAATTACTATTGAGTAATTGGTAAAAGTGAATAGTTATGGCGATATCCAAGACAATGATCATGTATATAGGCATCACGTCCAAGATTAGTAGACCGACTCCTGTCTGCATCTACTACTATTACTCCACACATCGATCGCTATCCAGCATGCATCTAGTGTATTAAGTTCATGGAAAAACGGAGTAATGCAATAAGAACGATGACATGATGTAGACAAGATCTATTCATGTAGGAATAGACCTCATCTTTTTATCCTTAATAGCAATGATACATGCGTGCCTTGCTGCCCCTTCTGTCACTAGGAAAGAACACCGCAAGATCGAACCCATTACAAAGCACCTCTTTCCATTGCAAGATAAATAGATCAAGTTGGCCAAACAAAACCCAAATATCGGAGAAGAAATACGAGGCTATAATAATCAAGTATGGATATTAAAACAAGACAAATTTGATCATAACCTCACAATTCATCGGATCCCAACAAACACACCGCACAAAGTCATTACAACAAATAAACCTCCAAGAGAACTTTGTATTGAGAAACAAAAAGAGAAAAAGACATCTAACTACTGCCTACGGACCCGTAGGTCTGAGGTGAACTACTCACGCATTATCGAAGAGGCACCAATGAGGATGATGAACCCCTCCGTGATCGTGTTCCCCTCCGGCGGAGTGCCGGAAAAGGGCTCTAGATTGGATCTTGTGGTTCTTGAACTTGCGGCGGCTGGAACAAAATTTCGTCGACTCTCCTAGGGTTTCTAGAATATTGGGGTATTTATAGAGCGAAGAGGCGGTGCGGGAGGCCACTGGGGCTTGGGCGCCCTGGTGGGTTGTGCTCCCGTCGGAGCACCCCCAGGTATTTCTTTGGCCCATTCTGTGTCTTCTGGCCCGGAAAAATTCTTTAAAAAGTTTCGCTGCGTTTGGACTCCGTTTGGTATTGATTTTCTGTGATGTAAAAAATAAGCAACAAACAACAACTATCACCGGGCACTATCTCAATAGGTTATTCTCAAAAAATGATATAAAGTTACTATAAAATGATTGTAATTAAAACATCCAAGAATGATAATATAACAGCATGAAACAATCAAAAATTATAGATACATTAGAAACATATCAAGACTGCGTTTGCGGGAAGCACCCATCGCAAGATCGATAAAATGCTACAACCAGCGTGGTGATTTGCTGGAACTATTGTCCCTGTTTGTTGGAACCGGCTTTTCTCCCTCAATGATGACCAAGAGGCATGTAGTGCGTTTTTCTCATCTTTTTTTTTTTTTGCTAGAACCAGGGTCTTTTTTTGCTTGAATTAGACACATTTATTATACCATCTTATTTTTTGCCGGAACCAAACTGACTTTTGCTACCACCGTCTTCTGGTTTTGCGACGGCGGCCGTGCCGGAAACCGTTGGCGACCGAAGTTGCAACAAAGGGGGCTGCAAACCATCGGCGGGCTTTTTGCTGCAACGCGAGTGGCGGCATGGCGCGACGAGGTGGGTGGTGATGCACCAAAATGCGACGGGGCGGGCGGAGAAGAGGCCAGACGGCCGCGCAGCGAGAGGCAAGAGGCGGGAAGCCGGCAGCGCGGCGGCGCTCATGACGGTGCTGCAAGGGAAGACGAGGAGGCGAGGCGAGGCGGCGCTCTCTTTTTGCTCTCCTATTTTGCCATGCGGGAGGTTGACAAAGGGGGAGGGGGACAGATCCGACAGTTGTACGCGTGCGGATCGAACGTCTTCGGACCGACCGGCCGAAAAATTGAGCCTGTGCGCCAGTGCCTAAGCACTGCCCAAAAATAAAAGAAACGAGTGAGGCGCTACCTTGAACACGTGTCTTTTGATCCATGAAGTGTGCCTCTAGCCACCGAAGCGAAAGGTCGTTCCTGCTATAAAGGAAGCGCAATTTCCTTTTTTTAATCTTCCTGAAGCAACACATTTAAAACGATACTTACAATTTTGCGAACGTTTCTTAAAAATTCAGGAAAACAATTAAATGCCAAATATTGTTCGGAAAACAAAAACTTTTTTGAATTCAAAACCTTTGTAACTCCACTTATTTTTTAAAAACTTTAACAATTTTTTAAATCCTGAACAATTTTTTGAATCTGTGAGCAATTTTTTAAACTCCAAACCTAACAAGAAAATGTGAACATATTTTTGAAATCCGTGAACATTTTTTAGTACACGAATATCTTTTGATCTATGAACATAATTTAAAAAATGAGAACATAAATATTGAAAGCACTAACAGTCTTTGAAAATTTAGAACACATTTTGAAGTTCTATTTTTTTTTAACAATGAGAACAACAATTAACATTCTAAACAATTTTTGGAGACACCACCAAATTTTGAAACTATGAACATTTTTTCAAAACCTAAAGAAAACATGATTTTCTAAATGAAAGAACATTTTTTAATACACTAAAATCTTTTGAATGTATGAATCATTTTCGAAAAAGGGAACCTTATTTTCAAAACATGAAAAATTTGAAAATTTTGAACACATTTTGAAATTCCCAAATTTTTTGTGAATTTCTTAACATATTTTGGAAATAAGATCATTTTGTAATCCAGAAACATTTTTTGGATCCGTGAATAAATTAAGGAAACGAGACATTTTCCGAAATTTAGTAACATTTTTGGATTAGATGAAGAAATTCTTTTGAAATGCGAGAACTTTTGAATTTACAAAACTTTTCATGGATTTGTGAACAAACGATTTTGAATGCTAACATTTTTGGAAAAGAAAAAATGAGACAAAATAAAGAAAAAACAGAAACATAAAAATGAAAAATAATAAGAAACATAAATGTAAAAAGTAAGAAAAAACGTATGAGAAATCTTTTAGATGGTTCCTAGTGCCAAGAAAAACCGGCTGGGAGGCTTTTAGGAGTTTCGCAAAAAGCATAAATGCTAAGCCATGCGAAGAGTGAGAGATAGGCCGGCCCAAGTGGTCATGCGCCTGTGCGATTGGTCGATCCTTTGATGAGGAGTAACTAGTTAACGAGCGCTTCTTCGGGAGCCTCGCAGCGATCAGCGTCACTTGGCGCGCTTTCAGCCATTCGCCACGTGTCGTGCTCTGGGTGTTTCCTTCGGATTTTATTTTTTTATTTTTCGGCATGCGTTTTCGGCTTATTAAACGGTTTTTTCCCTGGTTTTTTTCGATGTTTTGGTTTTTCACCGGTCTTCCTTAGCTTTTCGGTCAAAAAACAAATTATGCGAAAGAACGCGTTTTTTCCGCGAGAAGCACGGTTGTGCTTTCGCGAGAGTCACGGCCGTTCACTCTGTACATTTTGAAACCGAACCGAAAAACCATACCAAAAATAAACCGAATCGAACCAATTTTACGGTTTTTATGGTTTATGGTTTTGGTATGGTATGAAATTTTCATACCGTTTTGAACTTTGGTTTTTATGGTATATACCGAAAAACCGAACGGTTAACCGAATAAACCGAAGTGAAAAATAAATTTATATTTTTGAGACAAACAACCATACAAGTTGTCATTTTTCTTATACATGAGTCAAATTCACTACTAAGCATATACAATTTTCTTGTAACATAGTTATTTTTCTCTTTAAAAGATGCTAAGCACGTCCTTAATCATTAAGGGATGAATATATGCATGCATATATACTTATATATATAATTATAAACTATTTGTGTAAAATAGTATATGTTTTGATTGGTTTTGAGTCATAAATTTGTAAATTATTATTACGTCATTTTCAAATTTGCGTCAACTTTGGTTTTTATGGTATATACCAAAACCATACCGAAATAATTTGGTATATACCGAAACCGAACCGTATTTTCATTGCATATCATATTTACCGAAGTATTAATACTGTACAAACCGAAAAAACGTATAAACCGAACCATGTAAACCGAATAAACCGAACGCACAGAGTGAACGGCCGTGCCTCTTAGAAACAAAAAAAACGCGTTTTCTATTTTTTTTCGTTTCGCGAGAGTCACGATTTTGCTTCCGCGAGAGGCACGGTTGTGCTTTCGCGAGAGTCACGGCCGTGCCACTCGGGAATGGAAAAAATGCATTTTCTGTTTTTTTTTTCATTTCGTGAGAGTCATGGTTTTGCATTCGTGAAAGACACGGTTGTGCTTTCGTGAGACTCACGGCCGTGCCTCTCAGAAAGAAAAAAACACGTTTTCTGTTTTTTGTTTCTTTTGCGAGAGTTACGGTTTTGCTTCCGTGAGAGGCACGGTTGTGCTTTCGTGAGAATCACGGTTTTGCTTCCGCACGAGGCACGGTTGTGCTTCCGCGAGAGTCACGGTCGTGCCTCCTCGGAAATGAAAAAAATGCGTTTTCTCTTTTTTTTTCTCTTCCGCAAGAGTCACGGTTTTGCTTTCGTCAGAGGCACGGTTGTGATTTCGCGAGAGGCACGGGCGTGCCTCTTTCAGAAAAGGAAAAATCAGTGTGCCTGGTTCGGTTTTCTCGTCCGTTTTTTTTTTGTGAAAAAAGTTCGTCAAAACGTATCAACATGAGATCTAGTTTTGAAGATCTCGACGCGATGAATTCAACGGTGAAAACGGTTCGAGATTTGAATGCACGGTTTGAGAGATAAAACGTTTTGAATAAACGGATTTACGAAAAAAAGAAAAACACCCATGTTGCGACAAGTGGCGCACATGCAGCGCGCCACTTGTCGCAACATGAGGGTTTGGGGTGATCTTTGTAACGAGTACTCCTCAATTAGTGATTTCGCCTTTGATGCCCGAAAAAAAGAAAAAGAAAGCGTCAAATATGGTTTTCCTTAAAGTGGCAGCGGGTAGGGCTGTGCATTTTGAAACCAAACCGAAAATAAACCGAACCGAACCAATTTTATGGTTTTTATGGTTTATGGTTTTGGTATGGTATGAAATTTTCATACCATTTTGAACTCTGGTTTTTATGGTATATACCTAAAAACCGAACGGTTACCCGAATAAACCGAAGTAAAAAATAAATTTATATTTCTTGAGACAAACAACCATACAAGTTGTCATTTTTCTTGAACATGAGTCATATTCACTACTAAGCATGTACATTTTTCTTGTAACATAGTTATTTTTCTCTTTAAAAGATGCTAAGCACGTCCATAATCATTAAGGGATGAAAATATGCATGCATATATACTTATATATATAGTTATATACTATTTATGTAAAATAGTATGTGTTTTGATTGGTTTTGAGTCATAAATTTGTAAGTTATTATTACGTCATTTTCCAATTCGCGTCAACTTTGGTTTTTATGGTATATATCGAAACCATATCGAAATAATTTGGTATATACCGAAATCGAACCGTATTTTCATTTCATATCATATTTACCAAAATATTAATACCGTACAAAGCGAAAACCGTATAAACTGAACCATGTAAACCGAATAAACCGAACGCACAGAGTGAGCAGCGGGCAAGGACCTCCTATGTGCCGCATTCTGCGGCAGACCGGAGAGGCTTGGCACAGGAGTGCGTCACCTGTGCCGGCCCACCTAGGAGCAGCCAAATGGCATAAAATACAACGCAAAAAATAGAGCAGCTTCGTCAACGATTTGAACTCGTGATTCAACGATAGCAGAGACAGGTGCCTAACCAGTAGAGAAGATCACCGCTAGTGCTATATTCGCAGCGTGAAAACCTTTAGACCTAACCATATCGGCAGATCCAAATATTTTCCTTTTTTAGAACATTTAAAGAAAATTCTGAATACTTTTTAAAAAATCCTAAAGAATTTTTTTGAAAAATACGAACAAGCATTGTACAGATTTCCCATTATTTTGATTTGTAACCAAATTTCAAAATGAGAAGAAAGTATTAGTTTGTGAACAAAATTTGAAAAACAGGAACATTTTTCAATTCCTTTTTTACAAACATTAACAAATTTAATTACATGATTTTTTTATTTATGAACAAATGTTGATAAAAATGAAAAGTGTTTGAAAACATGAACATTTTTGACAAAAGGAAACATTTTTTTGCATCCGTGAACAAAATCTGAAACTCTGAATAAATTTTTAAAATGTGACCATTACGATCACATATTGGATTTGTGAACAAATTTTGAAAACAGGAACCTTGAACTTATGAACACATTTTGAAATGAGAATATTTTTTAATATCGAGAACACATTTAGAATTTGCGAACAAAATTTGAAACAGCAATATGTTTTCAAATGATCGAACATTTTTTAGAAATCACTAATGTTTTTTGTACTTCTGAACAGAAATTTTAAAAAGGAACATTTTTAGAACTTCTGAACATTTTTTGAAATTTGAAACAAATTCTGAAATTCTGAAATATAAAAATAGGAACGAAAACATGAGTAGAAAAAGGAATTGCAAAATAAATAAATAAATAAAAACTAAAGAGAAATATGAATAAAAAAACATGTAACAGAAAAAGGAGAAAGGAAGAAAAGAAAAGGAGAAAAACAGATTAAGAAGAAACTGCAAATAAAAAAGCAAAAACCACTAAAAACCGGTTCAGGATCCCTAAAAAAACTAAAAACCGGTTCAGGAACCTGCTAGAAGCTTCCCAAAACCGATCAGGAAACTTTCTAGGAGGTTCCCAGAACTAGAAACTGTAGCGCGTTTTATCTCGTAACTGGGCCGGCCCAGCTTGTTAGCTAGCAACGCGCGTCGAATAGGGTTTTCCAGCAAAGGAACGGCATGTGCATCCGAGGCTTTCTTTGTGGCTGGGCTGGGCTGGGCTGGTACTTGGGAGACGGTCAGACGGGCTAACATTCTGACGACCTAATTAAGAAGAAGTGCATGAAAATGAGCCTGGAAAACCCTCGTTCGCCCATTTCCCCTCGCCCCAAACCGCCCCCCATCCGCCGCCTTTTCTCATGGCTTCCGCCGCCGCCGCCGCCGCCTCCACCCGGGTGAACAGCCTCTCCCGCATCTTCTCCTCCTCCTCGCCAACCGTAAAACCACCCAAGCGCAATCCCAAGACCAAGCGCGCGCCGGCGCCGAAACCGTCCGCCGCCGATGCTGACTCCATCGTCGCGGGCCAGAAGCTCCCGAAGCCCCTCGGCGCACAGCCCGCCGCCAAAGCTGAGTCCGACGGTGACCACAAGCTCCCGAAGCCCCTTGCCGATATCCTCATCGCCCTCATCCGGCAGCGCGACCCTGATAAGCTGGTCTCCGAGTTCGTCCAAGCGTCAACCGTGTCGTCGCGCTTCCGCGAGCGGCACCGCGTGTACGAGGTGGCGGTGAGCCGCCTCACTTCCTTTGGCCGCCAAGACGGCATCGAGGCCATCATCGAAGCGCAGAAGCCCTTCCTCGAGACCTCAAACGAGGGATTCGCCACGCGCCTCATCCGCCTTTACGGCCGTGCCTCCATGCCATCCCACGCTGCCGCAACCTTCCATCAACTTCCCGCGCAGCATAAATCCACCATGGCATTCAACGCCGTTCTTGCAGCGTATTCAGAAGCCGGGGATTTGGACGGGCTCACTGCTGCATTCCAGGAGATCCCAGCCACCCACCCCTCGATTGTTCCCAGCATATACTCTTACAACATACTCATCCGCGCATTGTGCCAGAAGCCTGACCTCTCAGCTGCTCTTGACGTTGTTCTTCTCATGGAGAAGCACGGTGTTTCAGCGGACATTATTACTTTCAACACGCTGTTGAATGGGTTTTGTAACAATGGCCCCACGGATGAAGCCGAAACAGTATGGGAGATGATGAAGGAGAGGAATTTGGAGCCAGATGCAAAGTGCTACAATGCCAAGCTGCGGGGTTTGGTTGCAGAAGGGAGGATTGATGATGCAGCTGCTGTGCTTGAGAGGTTGGAGAAGGACGGGCCAAAACCCGATACAGTATCCTACAATGAGTTGATTCGAGGATATTTGAAAGCAGGGATGTTACAGGAGGCCAAGAAGCTGTATGATGATTTGGTAAAAAATCAGTGTGCCGCAAATAAGGGAACATATGAGACTCTCCTGCCACACCTTCTGCAGGCTGGAGACCTGGATTGTGCACTGAGGTACTGCTATGAAATGTTTAGTGGTAAAAGGGGCTGTAGAGTGGACTGTGGTGTGCTGCAGGATGTAGTGAATGCACTGGTAGATGCATCGAGGGTGGAAGATGCTGCCAAGCTTGTTGATATCGGGCGGAAGAAGCACTACTACCCACGAAAGGGTTTGAGGATGCCAGGTAGTGCAAAAGGCAGTGAATTAAGAGCTGAAACTGATGATGAAGAAGCAATATCAGAAGAAAAGGAGTGTGAAGTGGAACACGAGACTGAAAAATAAAATTCATAGGTCAGGCTTTGACTGATGCATGCCAAATTTCACCATGACTTGTTTTACTCAGTCTCTCTGTTGGCATGATAGAACAAGAAGTGCAAGTTAAAGTAGTGGTTTAACTAGTTTAATAAGGTATTTGTTAAGCTTGCCCTGTGCTGTAATACTTATTGAAAATCTTTTTATCCATTTTAGAAGAGATCCACAGTAAGTCTTTATTCTTATAAGCAATGTCTTGCTTGTGCTGATTTTCCTCGTTGCATCAAATTCCTTGTATGTAATATTTGTGTTTGGAAACATCCTCCAAGAGTCGTGTGCTTTATGGATACTTTTATTTTATAGACATTGATGATTCAACTGTTAGCTCTGTGATGAAGAATTGAAGATAAACACATACCTCCCACTTTGTTGATTCTTATTTTTTATTATATTATTTCTCTTTGAAGCATGGACAATGCAAATGTTATGACATACATGAAGTTAAAAGGCCTTTGATCAATGATTAGCTTCGATAGTAGTTTGTCAGGTTACTAGTTTGCCAAACTAGAGGTCAATAGTTGTACTATTTTCATTTGCTGCAGTGAGCTTTGTTTTCACCTTTTTTGAACTGATCTTCATATTTGATCATATAATGAGTAGAGTTGTAAACCAAACAAGGAAGAACTGTATGAACTAGGATAGTAGGTGAACTACTGATTTCTCACAATTTGGATTCTTGCTTTCTAAGAAGATGGTAGGAGCCGACCTCCTTTAAATACGAGAATATACACAGAATGCACTTTAGCATTTATCATATTTACTCGCTTGAATAAAGGCTGTGATTTTGTGATAAAATTGACTTCAGTATGAAACTGCTAGGCTTTGAGACTATCCTCAAAATTCTAACGAGAGCTCAAACTATGAAAAAATTAAGCATGTAATCAAATAAAGAATTGTTTTGTGGTTATATCAAAATACAGATAGTGTTGTCAAATGTTAGGACTAGAATCATGTATGAAGTATTACTTGTACAACTCCAGCAATGTTACTGTTTGTGCATTTCTTTTAATTAGAGGTGGTGAGCCACCCCAGGTTCAAGCCTTGGTGGGTTGACAGGTTGATGCTGCACCTTATCGACCGACCAGTTCTCAGTGCTGTGCTTTCCATTTGTTCATGTCAAACTTAGCATATCTGGCAGCAGATTGTTACTTTCTGTGTACTGTTCAGGTGGATGATCATTGTTTATTAGACAACTATTTGGCAGCGACGCTTCTCTTTCTATACGAGCACTGGAAGTATTTCCACGATTCCTCTGATCCCTAATAAGGTACTCCCTCCGTCCCAAAATTCTTGTCTTAGATTTGTCAAAATATGGATGTATCTAGTCCTGCTTTAGTGTTTGATACATCCGTATCCAGAGAAATGTTAGACAAGAATTTTGGGACGGAGGGAGTATGTATTTGTCCCCTGATACTCTGGAGTACAGTCTATTTCCCTTTTTTTTTTGTCACATGGCTTTATCAACAACGGAAGATCGTCGGAAGCTATGAGGACATATCAGCCACCTTGTTATTCAGGCCTTCCGCCGAACAGTTTCCTGATGTTGATGCACAAAGCCTGCTTCTTACTGAAGCTATGAGAAACACTTTGTCCTTGAGGCCATTCATAGGTAAGTTTCCTGATCTACAATGCGCAAAGCTTGTGTTCTTACAGTTTCTTATCTTTGGTAGCTAATCATTTCAGATTGCTGTCGTATATAAATTGCACTGTATTTTGGGAATTTGGCGCTTCTAATTTCATTGGTGAAACTGACCACACATTGCTTTTCGATCGTCCCTATGGTTCAAAACAATCAGGAAGGTACTGTTAAGACCCCCAAAATACTGAACAATGCCAGAACATAACCTGTTACCATAGTTAAAAAAGGCGCGCCTAAGCGAGCGCTTAACCGCGCCTAGGCTTTAGGTGTTGGAGAAACGCATTGCGCATAACTACGCTCAATCTGTGCATAACTGCGCATAAGCATGCGCTTTGGTCAGTAAAGCGCAAGGCGGTGGCAAAACGCACAATTAACGCATAGCGCTTTTTGGAACTATGCCTGTTACAATCTCCAACTCACAAGAGCCCATTTTTTTTCCCTTGTTGGTTGTGCGGTGATGATATTCTGCTATCTTTGATATATCTGCCCGCAGGAACACTCGGGTCGTGTATCATTTTAGCTTACTAGCTATTTGATTTCGATGTAGGAACCACATGACTGCATGAGAATATGCTTCTTTTGCATATTATTACTCCTATGACATTTTAAATGTACACAGATTTGGTCGCTTCTCTTGCTTACAGAGTACTTTTATCCGCCTGTAAAAAATGTGTACTTATGTTCGTTGGTTGTCTATTGTAGCTACTAATGTTAGGAAAGAATAACGTCTGGACTGACCGGCTCGAGAAAATTGGATATTTGCCACTTTCAATACATGGCTTCTCAAAATTGCCACTTCCAAGATGGGCTTCGCAGAATTGCCACTTTGCTCGTTGGCTCCTTGATTACTATGCCACTTCCCTCCTTTTAGTGATTTTCTTTTTTCCTTTTCCATTTGTAAGCATGGGAAAAGACCAAACTACCCCTGATTCAATGTATACAGTACACGTACTGAGATCTGATTATCTGCATCTGGTATTCTCATTCGAGCAGAGGAGATAATGAGCCACACAAGCAACTGCTGACGCCGCCTGCCCGGTCGCCGTCGTCGCTCGCTCTGCCCAACCGCTATCGCCGCTCGCCCTTGTGCCCGCGCGCCATAGCCGCTCAGTCTGGCCGCCTGCTCGGCGCTCGCGCCGCTTGTCCTGGTCTCACCGCTCGGCTGGGATGAGGAGGCGGGAGGGCGCGTCCCAGGAGGATGAGAAGGTGGAGGGAGATGGGCGCGTGGCCATGGAGGAGTTGTTGTCGGCCGGCGGGAGTTCCTCTGGACGCTGGCGCACATGCCTGAGAAAGTAGGAGAAATTGGTAGTGTTATGCAGAGAAGTTTGCCCAGAGTCTTTGTTTTGGAGAGTGAAAGAGTGCGTACATGTGTTCTGACTGCAGAGAAATAGAATTGTTTTTGATTGTTGTGTTTGGATTCATGCAAGATTGTTTTATGGCATTTAAAACCATACTATTTTTCAGTTTCTGGGTTGCTTTAGTATCCCTTTCCCTATCTGAATTTTTGTCAGAATGCAAGATGTTCTCAAATGTCTGAATTTGAGCCAGAATGCAAGATTTTCCCAAATGTACTGCTGGTTATATGACTACCTGATATGCTCTTGTTTTGTGTCTGTAGAGCATTCCAGATTTTATTGTTGTAGCTTTTTGGACTGCTGTCACACACCACTGTACTATCTTGTGCTGAAAGAACGTAGGCAAAGATTCATTTGTTTTCCAAAATGGAAGTGAAGATCATGACAAGGGCAAGCACTGAAAGTTATTTTTACATCTTAATCTGAACATGAGAAAAATTGTGCTGACTAAATGTTGGATATTTATATCAACACAGCAGACCACAAATTTCTACAATATGAGTGTATTGACCAGACTTAAATTTTGGAACAACCATAGTGTAAACGACAAAAACTATGCATAATCTGCTATATATCCACACAATACGTCGACATGAGAATAATAATAATGAGACATAAACTGGGCATAATTTGTTGCATCTCACGACTCACTTAAATTTTGAGTTCTAAGCTCATTGAAATTGTGAGTTCATATCTCACATAAGCAACACACTGAATAAAACTACTAGTGAGTTCACTTCTACATAACAAGCATATTGAAAGTACTTGTTCACATCTGACATAATGCCATCTCAAACAGATCATTCATCCAACAGGTAGCTTTCTCTTTGGAGTCATCTTCTTTGGTGGAGCTGCTGTTGGCATCCTCCTTGGGATCATCTTCTTTGGTGGAGCTGCCGTTGGCATCCTTTCTGGGGTAGTTCTAGTGGTTTGTGAAGAACTACCCTCTCCCAACAAGATAGCAAGGCGGCTGCACACATATATATTATCACATTTAGATAAAGTATTTTTGTTCCCCATTTGGACATTGCTGAACATAGAGATATTTGTCATTGCAGCTTACCTTCTAGTGACCATGCTTGGACTGTCCTGCAATATTTGTTCTCTAGTAGGTCTTTGTGGGGTGCTAGGTTCAGCCGGCCTAGCTTTTGTACTATTCTTTCTAGGCTTCCTCTTCCTGCAATTCAACAAAAAAAAAATTGGCATGATGTGATAATTTAAGCTTTGACTAAAAGAAAAGCACTTACCTTTTTTTGGTTCCATTGAGTGGACACTTGTAACTAGCTTGCCTATGACCCTTTTCGCCACATTTCTTGCAAGTCACTGGCCCTATAATCACTTTCTTTCCCTTAGAATTTGTGGGAGCGGTGCTGTCATCCTTGGGAGCATCATTGGCACCTTTTTTTTCTTGTGGCCACCTTCAAGACATCCTTTGATCCTCAATTTCCTTTGGCTTCCTTTATTTCTTTTCGCAAGTGGTGCCCCCCACAACAAATGGTAGCTCCACACGTGGCCATTGTGATTTATCTGTCATTGGCTCAATCTCTCTCCAATAAGCATCCTTGAATCTGTCCACGGAGTAGTACTCATGCACAACTTGTTCAAGGTTTACTCTCTTTTGGGATGCCACAAAGGACAAGACATGTTGACATGGCTTACCAGTGTGCTGCCATTCAAGACAAGTACACGTCCGCTGATTTAGCTTCACGACATGCCTTTCACAGTTCTTACTATTATCCCACACCTCTGCACTCCAATTAGCAGATTCCACTACTTTCAAGTGCCCCAAACCTCTAGTATTTGCTCTCAGCTGAACCATAATTGGCAGTAGTATCCGTCCAGGTGGTAGCCTTTCTCCTATCCTTCTCCTCTTCCTCCACAAAAGCATGATCATCTCTCTAATCTTATCAGCTAGTTCAGCAACAGGTAAATCCTTAATGTCTCGGATCTAGTTGTTAAAAACCTCTGCTACATTATTAGTGATATAGTCACACTTGATATCTGGATTGAAGACACACCTCATCCACTTCAGAGTGTGGTACTGACTCAACCATTTCCATACCTCATCTGATTGTTGCCATATGTTCAGTGAACACATCTTCCCTATAAGGCCTTGCTGCAGGAACCTTTTTGAAAAATTCTTCATAAGATGGTAAAAACATTCCCTTTGTTCAGCATTAGGAAACACATTCTTCACCGCATTCTCCGAGCCTTTGCAAGCATCTGTGAACACTGCAAGAAGTGGAGGATCTCCTATTGCCATCTTAAGTTGATTCATAAACCACGTCCAATTGTCTTCTGTCTCAGATGCAACGAACCCAAAAGCAAGTGGATACATCCAATTGTGACCATCAACTGCCGTAGCTGAGGCTAAATGGCCATTCCACCTTCCATTCAATGCAGTAGAATCTATACTCAGATGTGACCTACATCCTTCCAAAAAGCCATCAATGCATGGTTTAAGTGCACAAAAAACTCGATGAAAATACACACTACCATCTATTTCCAGTACTTCAATCTCCACAACACTTCCAGGTGACCTCTTCAGTACCTCAGCCTTCCATTTATATAACATCTCAAAACTCTCTTCCCATTTATCATAAACCTCTGCAAGAGCTTTTTCTTTCCCCATCCATACAGTGTCATATAGAATCGTGACTTTGTGTTGTTCTTGCAACTTTTTCTGTAATTCTTTAGCACCCATACTAGGTGAATTCCTAAGGATACTCACAACCTTGTTAGCTACCCAGTCTTGTTGCTTGAAACACAATCATGTTGATCAACTAAAACTGTGACCCGCACATATAGAATTTAAAAATGAAGGAAAGTTATATAGTAAATAGACATACACAGAGATACAAAAATTAAATAATGTGTGGAGGTTATATAGTTAGCCATATTCCACCTTTACAGTACATTTATCATCCTGTAGGTTGCCAACAATCCTCCAAGGACAGTCCTCACTTGACTTGCAGAACCCTCTAAATCTCCTTTTATCCAAGTTCTCCGTGCCTATATCAAACTCCTCATTGATGGCAAATTGCCTCACTGCTAACCTAAATTCCTTCATTGATGGGTACATTGTGCCAAGGTCCATTTTTGGGTGGTCCTTATCATATGTAATCACTACCTCATTTGGTATGGCATCACTAACAGGAATGGCAGCACCATCATGATCACTGCCCTGCTCAACCATTCTACGACCCTTTGGTCCACTCTTATCATTTTTCTCTTCTTCATCCCGCAAGCCCAAAATCTCACATAACTGATCCTCACTTAGTAGTTCAATTCTACCTTCGTCATCATGTGTCTCCACAATCTGCAAGTTATCCCAGTCGACTTCTGAAATAAGAGTTGCCTCAGCCTGTAATGATGGATCATCAGTACTGCTCCCCAACGCGACCTCTGGGTCATGCCTACTTGAAACAATTAAGAAAACATGAAAACAAGTTTGGGTTAGCAGTCATAAACATGTCAAAAGTCACGATCAGATTTTTACAAAGCATATATGTAGCGGAACATAAATTCCTCCAGATTGTTTACTATTCCCCTTCTTCATTGATGCATGATGATTTGAAGATTCTATTGCCTTTACAATTAGGATAACTTTTACCTCTCATTATGATTTCAGGAAGAAATGAGTCTTTCAAGGTTCAACTCTGTTGAACTAGTGGTTGTGACCACTCTGCTCTTTCTACTTTAGTGAATACACATCACTTTCTTTTCTTGCATCCTTACTATATATAGTACTGCTCCTGTCAGGGATATTACTAGCAGGTATAAACCGGCTAGGAAGGTCCGGATTACGCTGGTAAGGTTATATTATCAGAAGCCCAGTAGAGTATGTAACAGGAGGTTACAGCCCGTAGAGGTTTAGGGCCCATGTATAAGGCCCATGATATATAAACCATCATACCATGTAACTTGGGATGTAAGATAGAAAGAGTAGAGACTGAGGCGGACACGATTATGAGCCGGCCTCGGGACTCTGTAAACCGGACCGGGCGGCGCCTCCTATATAAAGGGACGACCCGGCGACGGTTCAGGACAAGAAACAACAGCTCGAGACACAGGCAAAGCGGATTCGCTCCCTGGTCATCGAAGCCCAAGCAATACCACACCAAACTAGACGTAGGCTTTTACCTTCATCGAAGGGGCCGAACTAGTACAAACCCCCTGTGTCCTTCGTCTGCTTTAACCCCTTTAAGCTAACCCGAGCGATGGCCTCACGACTAAGTCCAGTAAACCGGACATCTGGCGTGCTAAATCCACGACAGTTGGCGCCCACCGTGGGGCACTCGCACGATGGTTTCAAGTTCTTGAAGGGCATCTTTGAAGGGCTCAAGGGTTACGTAGTGGGTCGGATGACCAAGAGTCGTCGCGGCCGGATCTACATCGACGATGCAGGCTGGGGCCCCAAGGCCGATTCAATCGAATACGGGTACCGAGCCCCCTTCGGCGGCATCCACGTCTTCATCGGCAAGATCGGCGAACCAGGCCCTGAGTCGGACATCTTCCCCAACATCGTCGAGCCGGCTCAGCGTGCGAGATCAGCCCAGGTTCAGCCCGCCATGAAGCACGTTTTCGTCGGAGCAGTGCATGGAGTACAAGCCGAGGACGGATCGGATTCTGGTGGCGAGACAGTTGTCCATTCCGACGATGAATCTTCATCAGGAGAGACCGAATCTTTGTATCTGTTGCAGGACGGCCGGTCTGGGGGTGTGTCCGATGGCGATAGTATTTCGGACCCCTTTGATCCGCCAAACAGGGTTGCTGTTTTCATGGCCGGATCACAACCTATGCAGCAGCCCTCGATGACTGGGGCGTTAACCTCAGAGGCAGCGGGAGCCGGAGCTGGTGACCTTCCCCCGTCGCCCTCTGACGTCCTATCCACCTTAGTCGGCACCTTGACGGCGCTCGCGCCAGCAGAAGTAGCCCAGGCCGACAAGGCGCAGCATGATGCGGAGATCGCTCAGCTGAAAAACCGGATTGAGCAAGCTAAGTTGGATCTGGATGCGGAGAAAGTCAGGATGGCCACAAGACAGGCAGAGCTAGATTCCCAAGCTTTCCGGCTCAGGCTGGATCAGAACGCTTCACAGGAGGTAATGTACAGAAGACAACGATCTCATTTGCCGCCGGTTTATGAGGCAAGGAATCTCTTCAGCACACCAGGAGCAGGAACCAGTAACCGACCAGAGGTAAACCGGGGAGGAGCCCCGGGGACAGGCGCATCGGTTCAGCCGCCAGCCGTGGAGCCAAATCGCCAAGTTGTGCCGACACAACACTTACCCACCCCTCCCGGTCATTATTCTAACCCGTTGGACAACATTGTCGCCGCCGCTTCACGGCTGTCCGCTCTTCCCATTGAGGGGACGTCCCCCATAGCAATGGAGGCACGACGGGCTAAAGAGTTGCTGGACACGGCGTTAACACAACAGCAAGCTTATTCCTATAGCCGGGAGATGATTCATTCAACCCCCCGCCCGAGCCGAAGTTACACGAGGCACCTAGATGAACCGGCTGTATCTAGCAGCGTGCGGAGACGGCACAGACAGAGGCAGGATAATCCGACAGGAGCGGAAGCACATGCCCAAGAGGTGGTGGACCAGGCCAGACATACTGCCCGCGACGACACCCGTCAAGCGACGCCGGTTCACCCCACCATCACAGAAACATGAATCATGTCCAGTTCCTTTGGGGTGCAGTGTCTCAGCCCCGCTTTACGGAGCGTGAAATTACCCAAAGACTTCAAAGGCCCGCGCAAGGTACCCAACTACACGGCGGATCTGGCTCCGGAGGCGTGGGTTGAAAGTTACGAGATGGCCATGGAGATGCTTGATGTGGACGAAGCTGCGTGTGCCAAATACTTCACAATGATGCTTGAGGGCACGGCCCGGACATGGCTAAAGGGTTTACCACCTAACTCCATCGGATCATGGGGTGAGTTGCGTCGCCGGTTTATCAACAATTTCAAAGACACATGCAAGCAGCCGATGTCCGTGGTTGACTTAGCAGCATGTGTTCAAGGAGAGTAAGAGACCACAAGCAGTTGGGTGCGGCGAGTATCTGAAATCCTGCACTCCTCCAATAGCATCAATCCAAGTACGGCGATAGTAACCTTGGAAAACAATTGCCGGTTCGAGTCTTTGAGGCTGAAGCTGGGACGGCTCAAGCGTGATTGCAACGACATGGGAACGCTCATGAGCGCTTTGGTAAAGTATGGAGACTCTGATAACACCAAGTATCCAGATGCAGACGGAGACAAATCCGGGAAGGCAAGCAAAAACGGTAAACCGACGCAGACCAATCCGGCCGATACAGGGTACAATGGCAAGCGTAAAGCGGAGGGCAGCTCAGATTTTGTGGCCAATACCAACGTTCAAGACAACGTGCAGCGCCGCAAGGGTAGACCGCCCCCACGCAATGGGAGGCCACCCATTAATCTAGATCGCCAGTTGAACGTGCCTTGCCCAAAGCACGGTACAGAGGAAAACCCGGCTACGCATCTCTGGAAAGACTGCTTTATTATGCAAGAGTTTATGAAACAGGCCAAGTATAACCACGGACCCCCCGGCGGGTCAGGTCCCGGTTTTCAGGGTCCGGGTTACCAGGGTGGTGGATCCGGATCAGGATATCACGGCGGTAACAATAACCACAATGGCAACAATCAGCATCAACATAACCAGCAGCATGGTCAGGGTGGATACAACAACCAAGGCAATCAACAACGTCAGCTGCAACAACAATCCGGATATTAGAATAATCCGAAGGAGCTAAGCAGTGGGCAATATCATGTTTTCACCACAAGTTTGTGCAAACGGGATCAAAAGGTTCTGAAGAGAGCAGTACATGCCGTTGAACCGGCGATACCACGTTTTTTACGTTGGTCTGAGCAACCCATTGTATGGAGCAGAGAGGATCACCCGCCACGGGTTGATAATCCGAGTCAGTTGGCCTTGGTGGTGGCACCACAGGTGGGTGGTTATAAGTTCACAAAGGTGCTTATGGATGGAGGCAGCAGCATCAATATCCTATACTATGAGACTTTTCAACGTATGGGGTTGACAGACAAGAAGCTCCGACAATCCAACACAGTGTTCCACAGGGTGGTGCCCGGTAAATCGGCTTACCCAGTTGGAAAAATCAATCTGGAAGTTACCTTTGGGGATGAGCAGGACTCTAGATCGGAGACGATGACCTTTGAGGTTGTAAAGATCAGGAGCCCATATCATGCTCTGTTTGGGAGACCGGTTTACGCCAAGTTCATGTCTAGACCGTGTTATGTTTATCTACAACTCAAGATGCCGGGTCACAAGGGAACCATCACGGTTCACGGGAGCCGTAAGATCGCGTTGGAGTGCGAGGATGGAGACGCAGCATATGCTGAGGCAGTTTGTGCAATGGAGGAGCTGAAGTTTTATAAGGACAATGTTGATCCGGCAGATATGTCCCCGTTGAAGAAGCCAACTACAAAGCATGATCCGGCGTTGAAATTTAAATCAGCAGAGGAAACCAAGCAGGTTGACTTTGTTTCGGGCGATTCGTCCAAGCAGTTCACTATCAGCGCTAACCTAGACCCCAAATAGGAAAGCGCGCTCATCGAGTTCATACGTGAGAACCGGGATATCTTTGCATGGAAACCTTCTGACATGCCAGGTATACCGAGGGAACTCGCTGAGCACAGTCTTAATATTGATCCAAAGTTTAAACCGGTCAAGCAGTATTTGCGCCGCTTCAATGAGGAGAGGCGCAAGGCTATAGGTGAAGAGATGGCTAGGCTCTTGGCCGCAGGTTTCATAGTTGAGGTATTTCATCCAGAGTGGTTGGCTAATCCGGTACTGGTGCTCAAGAAAAACGGAACCTGGAGGATGTGTGTTGATTACACAGACTTGAACAAGGCTTGCCCAACTGATCCTTTTGCTCTCCCATGTATTGATCAGATTATCGATGCTACGGCGGGATGTGAGCGGCTAAGTTTTTTGGATGCATATTCAGGTTATCATCAGATCAAGATGGCAGTTAAGGACCAGGAGAAGACAGCTTTCATAACTCCCTTTGGAGCCTTCTGCTATGTATCCATGCCTTTTGGGCTCAAGAGTGCCCAAGCAACTTATCAGCGTTGTGTGCAGAACTGCCTACAAGGGCAGATTGGAAGAAATGTCCATGCATATGTTGATGACATTATGGTATAATCCAGGAAGGAGGAGACGCTGATAGAGGACTTAAAAGAAACCTTTGACAACCTTCGGGTTTACAAGATGATGCTCAATCCGGAGAAGTGTGTTTTTGGTGTTCCAGCAGGCAAGCTCCTTGGATTCTTAGTGTCAAACAGAGGGATTGAAGCTAATCTGGAGAAGATCAAGGCGATCACATCCTTGGCTAAACCGGCGTGTATCAATGATGTCCAGCGCGTGGCGGGCCGTATTGCAGCATTCAGTCGGTTCATCAGCCGTTTAGGAGAAAAGGCGATCCCGCTTTACCAGATGATGAAGAAGACGGACCGATTTGTTTGGAGCGATGCTACAAACGCCGCGTTCGAGGATCTGAAGCGGCAATTGGCAGAACCACCAGTCCTTGCTGCCCCGGTTGACAAGGAGCCGCTATTGTTGTACGTGGCCGCCAATGCCCATGTAGTCAGCGTAGCCATTGTGGTGGAGCGCAAAGAGGCAGGCAAAGAATATCCGGTTCAACGGCCGGTTTACTATATCAGTGAGGTCCTCATTGAGTCGAAACAAAGATATCCACACTGGCAGAAATTGGTATATGGCGTGTTCATGGCAAACCGGAAGTTGAAGCACTATTTCCAGGGCCACCCAATCAGTGTTGTCAGTTCAGCTCCGTTGGGGGATATAATCCAGAACAGAGAAGCCACTGGCAGAGTGGCGAAGTGGGCCATTGAGCTTAGCCGGCACAGGTTAAAATATGTGCCCCGTACTGCTATAAAGTCCCAAGCACGGGTGGATTTTATTAATGATTGGACAGAATTGCAAACACCTGAGGAGAAGCCGGATCATACATACTGGACTATTCACTTTGACGGTTCAAGGCAATTAGAGGGCTCGGGGGCTGGAGTCATGTTAACTTCCCCACGAGGTGATAAGTTCTGTTACGTCCTCCGTTTAATGTTCCCTTGTACTAACAATGCTGCTGAGTATGAAGCTCTCCTCCACGGTTTGCGGATGGCCAAGGAGATAAACTTGAGCCGGGTTAAGTGCTTTGGTGACTCAGATCTGGTGGCGCAACAAGTGTCTGGTAAGTTGGACTCTAAGGATCCGCTCATGGCGGCCTATCGACGAGAAGTGGATGCAGTCGCAGGGTACTTCAAGGGATATCAGGTGGACCACATAGACCGGCGAAAAAATGAAGCAGCCGATGCGTTAAGCCGGCTGGGCTCTCAGCGTAAACAGGTTCCACCTAATACTTTCTTGGATGAATTGCATAATCCGTCAGTACAGATACCTTCAAAGGAGGACTTGGTTGTTCCTGATCCGGAAGCACAGTTAGTTGCAGCTCTTCACGTTATTCCGGATTGGACACTCCCTTATTTGGTGTATATGAGCCGAGGTGAGTTGCCAGAGGACGAAGTTGAGGCCCGACAGATAATCCGGCGGTCTAAGTCTATGACTATCATCAATGGAGAACTTCATCACCGCAGCGTTTCTGGAGCGTTTCAGCGGTGTGTATCATCAGAGGAAGGCTGCGATATTCTTCGAGGGATTCATGAAGGGGATTGTGGTCATCACACCGGTTCAAAGTCTTTGGTAGCTAAAGCTTTTCGTCATGGGTTCTGCTGGCTGACGGCTCACGCCGACGCGGAGGATTTGGTCAGAAAATGTGACGCTTGCCAAAAAATTTCACGGCGTGCTCATGTACCGGCGCAGGAGCTGCGGATGATTCCAATTACTTGGCCGTTTGCGACCTGGGGGCTGGATATGGTTGGACCCTTTAAAAGATCCCAAGATCAGAAAACCCACCTGTTAGTAGCAGTGGACAAATTTACAAAGTGGGTCGAAGCAGAGCCTGTCAGTAAGTGTGATGCGGCAACAACAATGAAGTTCATAAAAAAAGTGATTTTCCGGTTTGGCTTTCCACACAGCATTATAACTGATAATGGCACCAACCTATCTAAAGGAGAGATGGAAGAGTTCTGTCAAAGAGAACATATTCGCCTTGATGTGTCATCAGTAGCTCACCCTCAGTCCAATGGCCAAGCTGAGAGAGCCAACCAAGAGATCTTGAGAGGCATCAAGCCCCAGCTTATGGTTCCTTTGCAAAGAACACCGGGTTGCTGGGTAGAGGAGTTGCCTTCTGTCTTATGGAGCATCAACACTACGCCTAACATATCTACAGGATATACGCCTTTCTTCACGGTGTACGGTGCTCAAGCGGTCCTCCCTAGTGATATCCGGCACGACTCACCACGGGTGGCAGCTTACGTTGAAGCGGATAATGAACAAGCAAGACAAGACATCTTGGACCGGCTGGATGAGGAACGAGACACAACAGCAACGCGATCGGCGATTTATCAGCAAGACCTGCGTCGGTACCACAGCCGCCGGGTCAAGACCAGGACGTTCCAGGAGGGAGATCTGGTGCTCCGGCTCATCCAGGACCAGACAGATATGCACAAGCTATCCCCACCTTGGGAAGGGCCCTTTGTGGTCAGCAAAAACCTGCACAAGGGATCATACTACCTTGTCGACGTTCGAGAACATAAGGACTCACGTACGACAGAGGAGGAGACCAAACGGCCGTGGAACATCGCTCTTCTTCGACCTTACTATGCTTGAGCCATTGGCTCCGCTTTATGTACAATGTATATACTATGATTAATAAAATAAACTGGCGCCCCCGGTAAACCGGGGAATCAGCCATCCTTTTCAAAGAGTATCACATGGGGGCTTCGAAAGAAATCTTCCATGGCCTCTTAAACCGGCGCCCTTGATAGACTCAAGGAATCAGCCGTGTTTTTTACACAAGAGTATCACATGGGGGCTTCGAAAGAAACCTTCCATGGCCTCTTAAACCGGCGCCCTTGATAGACTCAAGGAACCAGCCGTGTTTTTCACAAAGGAGTATCACATGGGAGTTTCCACAGAAGCTTTCCATGGCCTCCTAAACCGGCGCCCTTGATAAATCAAGGAATCAGCCATCTTTTATATACAAACAAGAATCACATGGGGGCTTCCGTGGGCAAGGAAGTTTTCCCATGGCCTCTTGAGCCGGCGGCGGTATGAAGCCCATCATAAGAGCACTGCTCTGGTTGCTTCGGCAATTTCCACATGATGATGAGGGGTAGAAGAGAGTGTTGGTGCCTAACCCAGCTCAAACATATGCCCCGATGAGCAAACGGCTCACACACTACCTGGGGGCTCGCAGAAAGTTGAATACCCTTGTAGTGAACATGGCTTGGAAGCCCGGTGCATGCACCTAAAACCCTGGATTAACCTGCCTGCAGCAAGTAAATCACGCCGTCCAGGTAAACCTGGTATGACCCGTCGAACCTGCCACAAGTCAATCCTTCGAGACCCTGAACTTGGCCACGTTAAATTGACGATCATCGAGTTGATTACCTAAAGACAAAATCTTTATGAGATTTTGAAACATTGGGTAGCTTGTCATCGATGATTTGGTTAAGGATTGCAGAGCATCTTGACAGGCTTTGCTAAAATGGTTAATGACAGTAGCCTGGCAGCTCATAAAAAGCCTCGAATTTGGAGCCTGGCAGCTCGTAAAAAGCCTCGACTACATGGTCTTATTTGCCCAAAAAACCTTATTTTTTATTTTTTATGATTTCACAAATCTTTGTCGTCAAGGTCATTGGTTTTTAACCAAGTCCATTGATGCGAGACTGGACAGCTGCAAGGTTGATCATAAGTATGGGTCATGAACACCAGCGAGAGTTAAACCGGCATTCATCGTAACCCGGATCGGCCATCATGCTAAATAAGAGAGCCAAAGGCCTCATTAGCACCCGCGCTTTAAGATATTCCTACCGGGTTAAGGTCTACAGGCACACTTAATCAGAGGTATGGTATATGTTTGCGTTTTGTATGCAGTTCAAAAGCTATCCATTTGATATATATATCGGGGCAGTATAATCCGTCTGGTGGTAAACCGCCAGGACATCTTTTAACTTCGTTCATGTAGGCACAGGTAATATAAGCTATTAAAACATTGCAAACAGAAGATTAATTGGGAGATGCCAATCGAAATAGTACCATAACAGTGGGAAAAAGGCAGTATTTCAACTATTCTATTACAAGGCACTTGCAGGCCCGAATGGATCAAAAGTTTCTTGAAAAGTATTCAGCATCTAAAAATTGAACCGGGACGGTTTAGGACTCTTCTTCAGCACGCTGCGAAGGCTGAGGGTCAACTTGCGCCGGATCTTCGTCGACTTCTGGCAGCTGCTGGAAATCAGGAGCACTCCAGTCAATCTTGGAGAGGGCACGGAAATACACTTCATCATTTATAAGATCTGACGGGTCAATTGTTGGAGATATGCCCTAGAGGCAATAATAAAAGCATTATTATTATATCTCCTTGTTCATAATAATTGTCTGTTGTTCATGCTTGAATTGTATTGTACGGAAACAGCGATACATGTGTGAATACACAGACCACAATGAGTCCCTGGTAGGCCTCTAGTTACCAGCTCGTTGATCAACAGATGGTCACGGTTTCCTGACCATGGACATGAGATGTCAGTGATAACGGGATCACATCATTAGGAGAATGATGTGATGGACAAGACCCAAACTTGAGCATAACACGAGATCGTATAGTTCGTAATGCATAAGCTTTTCGGTGTCAAGTATTTATTCCTTAGACCATGAGGTTGTACAACTCCCGGATACCGTAGGAGTACTTTGGGTGTGCCAACCGTCACAACGTAACTGGGTGGCCATAAAGGTACACATCGGGTATCTCTGAAAGTGTCTGTTGAGTTGGTACGAACCGAGACTGGGATGTTGTCACTCCGTATGACGGAGAGGTACCTCTGGGCCCACTCGGTAAGACATCATCATAATGAGCTCAATGTGACTAAGTAGTTAGTCACGGGATGATGGATTACGGATCGAGTAAAGAGACTTGCCATAACGAGATTGAACAAGGTATCGGGAATACCGATGATCGAATCTCGGGCAAGTACCGTACCGATGGACAAAGGGAATAACATACGGGATTGAGTGAATCCTTGACACGGTGGTTCATCCGATGAAGATCATCGAGGAACACGTGGGAACCAACATGGGTATCCAGATCCCACTGTTGGTTATTGACCGGAGAGTGGTCTCGGTCATGTCTACGTGTCTCCCGAACCCGTAGGGTCTACACACTTAAGGTTCGGTAACGCTAGGGTCATAGAGATAAATGCACGTGGAAACCCGAAAGTTGTTCGGAGTCCCGGATGAGATCCCGGATGTCACGAGGAGTTCCGGAATGGTCCGGAGGTAAAGATTGATATATAGGAAGTCCAGTTTCGGCCAACGGGTGATCTCCGGGGGTCATCGGGAGCGTCCCGGGACCACCGGAGGGGCCCCGGGGGTCCACCGGGTGGGGCCACCCATCCCGGTGGGGCCCCTAGGCCGCAAGGGGAAGTGTCCAGCCCTCAGGGCTGGCGCACCACAAAGGGGCCCACCTCCCCATGCGCCTAGGGTTAAAACCCTAAGGGGGAGGGGGGCTCCACTTGCCTTGGGGGGCAAGGAACCCCCCTGGCCGCCGCCCCCTTGCAGATTGGATCTGCAGGGGGTCCAGGCGCACCCCCATGGCCCCTATATATATGTGGGGAGGGAGAGGGCAGCCGCACCCAAGCCCTGGCGCCTCTCCCCCTCCCGTCACACCTCCATACTCCCACGCAGGGCGCCCGACGAAGCCCTGCTGCGATCTCCACTGCATCCGTCATCACGCCGTCGTGCTGCCGGATCTCTGACGACTTCTCCTCCCCCCTTGCTGGATCAAGAAGGAGGTGACGTTGCTGCACCGTACGTGTGTTGAACGCGGAGGTGCCGTCCGTTCGGCGCTAGATCATCGGTGACGAAGAACGTGAAGAGTACGACTACTTCATCCACACTTCGTTGAAAGCTTCCGCACGCAATCTACATAACGGTATGTAGATGCACTCTTACTTGCTTGTTGCTAGATGTATCCATAGTTGGATCTTGGTGAAGACGTAGAATTTTTTTGAATTCTGCTACGTTCCCCTACAGTGGCATCTGAGCCTAGGTTTTATGCGTAGCATCTTGCACGAGTAGAACACAAAGCAGTTGTGGGCGTATGATCTTGTTCAACTTTCTTACCGTTACTAGTCAATCTTGATTCGGCGGTATTGTGGGATGAAGCGGCCCGGACCGACCTTACACGTACGCTTACGTGAGACTGGTTCCACCGACAGACATGCACTAGATGCATAAGGTGGCTGGCGGGTGTCTGTCTCTCCTACTTTAGTCGGATCGGATTCGATGAAAAGGGTCCTTATGAAGGGTAAATAGAAGTTGACAAATCACGTTGTGGTTTTGGCGTAGGTAAGAAACGTTCTTGCTAGAAATCCTATAGAAGCCACGTAAAACTTGCAACAACAATTAGAGGACGTCTAACTTGTTTTTGCAGCATGTGCTATGTGACGTGGTATGGACAAGAACGAAGATGTGATGAATGATATATGTGATGTATGAGATTGATCATGTTTTTGTAATAGGGAATCACGACTTGCATGTCGATGAACTTGACAACCGGTAGGAGCCATAGGAGTTGTCTTTATTATTATGACCTGCGTGTCACTGAATAACGCCATGTAATTACTTTACTTCATTGCTAAACGTTAGCTATAGTAGTAGAAGTAATAGTTGGCATGACGACTTCTTCAAGACACGATGATGGAGTTCATGATGATGAAGATCATGGTGTCGAGCCGGTGACAGGATGATCATGGTGCCCCGAAGATGGAGATCCAAGGAGCAAGATGATATTGTCCATATCATGTCACTTTAATTGATTGCATGTGATGTTTATCATGTTTATGCATCTTGTTTACTTAGAACGACGGTAGTAAATAAGATGATCTCTCACTAAAATTTCAAGTATTGTGTTTCCCCTAACTGTGCACCGTTGCTAAAGCTCGTTGCTCCGAAGCACCACGTGATGATCGGGTGTGATAGGTTCTAACGTTCGCATACAACGGGTGTAAGACAGATTTACACACGCGATACACTTAGGGTTCACTTGACGAGCCTAGCATGTACATACATGGCCTCGGAACACGGAAGACCGAAAGGTCGAACACGAGTCGTATAGAAGATACGATCAACATGAAGATGTTCACCGTTGATGACTAGTCCGTCTCACGTGATGATCGGACACGGACTACTCGATTCGGATCGTGTATCACTAAGATGACTAGAGAGATGTCATTCTGAGTGGGAGTTCATTATAATTTGATTAAGATGAACTTAATTATCATGAACTTAGTCTAAATTCTTTACAATATCTCTTGTAGATCAAATGGCCCACGCTCAGGTTTCCCTCAACTTCAACGCGTTCCTAGAGAAAACCAAGCTGAAAGACGATGGTAGCAACTATACAGATTGGGTCCGTAACCTGAGGATTATCCTCATAGCTGCCAAGAGAACTTATGTCCTAGAAGCACCGCTAGGTGATGCACCCGTTCTCCCAGCGACTCAAGACGTTATGAACGCCTGGCAGTCGCGTTGTGATGATTACTCCCTGGTTCAGTGCGGCATGCTTTACAGTTTAGAATCGGGGCTCCAAAAATGTTTTGAGCACCACGGAGCATATGAGATGTTCGAAGAGCTGAAAATGGTTTTCCAAGCTCATGCCCGAGTCGAGAGATATGATGTCTCCGACGCATTCTACAGCTGTAAGATGGAGGAGAACAGTTCTGCCAGTGAGCACATCCTCAAGATTTCAGGATTGCACAACCGCTTGTCTCAGCTGGGAATGAATCTCCCAGATGAAGCGGTCGTTGACAGAATCCTCCAGTCGCTCCCACCAAGCTTCAAGAGCTTCGTGTTGAACTTCAATATGCAGGGGATGGAGAAGTCCATTCCCGAGGTGTATTCGATGCTGAAATCAGCGGAGGTGGACATCAAGAAAGAACATCAAGTGTTGATGGTCAATAAAACCACTAAGTTCAAGAAAGGCAAGGGTAAGAAGAACTTCAAGAAGGACGGCAAGGGAGTTGCCGCGCCTGGCAAGCCTGTTGCCGGGAAGAAGCCAAAGTATGGACCCAAGCCTGAAACAGAGTGCTTTTATTGCAAGGGAACGGGTCACTGGAAGCGAAACTGCCCCAAATACTTAGCAGACAAGAAGGCCGGCAACGTCAAAGGTATATATGATATACATGTTATTGATGTGTACCTTACCAGCACTCGTAGTAGCTCCTGGGTATTCGATACCGGTGCAGTTGCTCACATTTGTAACTCAAAACAGGAGCTGCGGAATAAACGGAGACTGGCGAAGGATGAGGTGACGATGCGCGTCGGGAATGGTTCCAAGGTCGATGTGGTCGCCGTCGGCACGCTACCTCTACATCTACCCTCAGGATTAGTTTTAAACCTCAATAATTGTTATTTAGTACCAGCTTTGAGCATGAACATTGTTTCTGGATCTCGTCTTATGCGAGATGGCTACTCTTTCAAATCGGAGAATAATGGTTGTTCTATTTATTTGAGAGATATGTTTTATGGTCATGCCCCGCTGGTCAATGGTTTATTTTTGATGAATCTCGAACGTAGTGATACACATATTCATAGTGTAGATGCCAAAAGATGTAAAGTTGATAATGATAGTCCCACATACTTGTGGCATTGCCGCCTTGGTCATATTGGTGTCAAACGTATGAAGAAGCTCCATTCAGATGGACTTCTGGAGTCTCTTGATTATGAATCATTTGACACGTGCGAACCATGCCTCTTGGGCAAGATGACCAAGACTCCGTTCTCCGGAACAATGGAGCGAGCAACCAACTTGTTGGAAATCATACATACCGATGTGTGCGGTCCAATGAGTGTTGAGGCTCGCGGAGGCTACCGTTATGTTCTCACCCTCACAGATGACTTGAGTAGATACGGGTATATCTATTTGATGAAACACAAGTCTGAGACCTTTGAAAAGTTCAAGGAATTTTAGAATAAGGTTGAGAATCAACGTGACAGAAAAATAAAGTTCTTGCGATCGGATCGTGGGGGTGAATATTTAAGTCATGAATTT
Source organism: Secale cereale (assembly GCA_902687465.1). Lineage (NCBI taxonomy): Eukaryota > Viridiplantae > Streptophyta > Magnoliopsida > Poales > Poaceae > Secale > Secale cereale. The sequence goes on from LR738711.1 coordinate 764,387,818, forward strand.
GGCACACACCTTAGGAGCTGTGGAATTGTTTCACAATTGACACCGCCCGGAACACCTCAACGTAACGGTGTGTCCGAACGTCGAAATCGTACTCTGTTGGACATGGTGCGATCTATGATGTCCCTCACTGATTTACCGCTATCTTTTTGGGGTTATGCTTTAGAGACTGCCGCATTCACTTTAAATAGGGCTCCATCGAAATCTGTTGAGACGACTCCGTATGAACTTTGGTTTGGCAAGAAACCGAAGCTGTCGTTTCTAAAAGTTTGGGGTTGCGATGCTTATGTCAAGAAACTTCAACCTGAAAAGCTCGAACCCAAATCGGAGAAATGCGTCTTCATAGGATACCCAAAGGAAACAATTGGGTACACCTTCTACCACAGATCCGAAGGCAAAGTCTTTGTTGCCAAGAATGGATGCTTTCTGGAGAAAGAGTTTCTCTCGAAAGAAGTGAGTGGGAGGAAAGTAGAACTTGATGAGGTGACGGTCACCCCTCCTGTACCGGAAAGTAGCGCAGCGCAGGAAACTGTTCCTGAGGTGCCTGCACCGACAAGGGAGGAAGTTAATGATGATGATCATGAAGAAACAGATCAAGTTACTACTGAACTTCGAAGGTCCACAAGGGTACGTTCCGCACCAGAGTGGTACGGCAACCCTGTACTAGAAATCATGTTGTTAGACAACGGTGAACCTTCGAACTATGAAGAAGCGATGGCGGGCCCGGATTCCAATAAATGGCTTGGAGCCACGAAATCCAAGATAGAATCCATGTATGAAAACAAAGTATGGACTTTGGTGGACTTGCCTGATGATAGGCACGCCATAGAAAATAAATGGATATTTAAGAAGAAGACAGACGCAGATGGTAATGTGACCATCTATAAAGCTCGGCTTGTCGCTAAGGGTTATCGACAAGTTCAAGGGATTGACTACGACGAGACTTTCTCTCCCGTAGCGATGCTGAAGTCAGTCAGAATCATGTTAGCTATTGCCGCATTCTATGATTATGAGATATGGCAAATGGACGTCAAAACAGCATTCCTTAATGGCTTCCTCAAGGAAGAGTTGTATATGATGCAACCGGAAGGTTTTGTCGATCCAGAGAACGCTAACAAGGTATGCAAGCTCCAGCGCTCGATTTACGGGCTGGTGCAAGCATCTCGGAGTTGGAATATTCGCTTTGATGAGGTGATCAAAGCGTTTGGATTTATACAGACTTATGGTGAAGCCTGTATTTACAAGAAAGTGAGTGGGAGCTCTGTAGCATTTCTCATATTATATGTGGATGACATATTACTGATGGGAAATGATATAGAATTCTTGGAAAATGTAAAGGCCTACTTGAATAAAAGTTTTTCAATGAAGGACCTTGGAGAAGCTGCTTACATATTAGGCATCAAAATCTATAGAGATAGATCGAGACGCCTCATTGGTCTTTCACAAAGTACATACCTTGACAAAATATTGAAGAAGTTCAATATGGACCAGTCAAAGAAAGGATTCTTGCCTGTTTTGCAAGGTATGAGATTGAGCAAGGCTCAGTCGCCGACCACGGCAGAAGATAGAGAAAAGATGAGTGTCATTCCCTATGCCTCGGCCATAGGTTCTATCATGTATGCCATGCTGTGTACCAGACCTGATGTGTAATGCCCCGGATGTAATACTTTCCCTTTTGGGCTTATAATAAATCTCCGGCTTCGTCTATTTACTTTTCGGGTTCTTTGTCTTTCGGGTTTTCGTCGTTTTGTTGTGTGAGTGTGTGGCATTCATTCATATCATGTAGACATGTGCATTGCATTGCATTTGTGTTGTGGGTTGCATCCGGTTCCGTGTGTTTCTTCCCGTTGTCCGTTTCGCGTTCCGGAGCTCCCTCACGTGTTCGTGACGTCCCGTAGGCCTACTTTGTTGTTCGGGCGTTTTTCGTTACCGGTGTGCCGTGAGGTTGTGTTGTGTGTTGTTGTTTTGTTGTGTGCAACCTGCCTCTCAAATCTCGTCTCGTTTGGACTCCGTTGACTTTTCCCTCCGTTGTCCGTGTGGGTCCGAAGTGCCCTTACTTCGTGTCCCGGATATACCCCTACTGCTTTCTTTTATCTCCGTCGGGTCCTTTTAAATCATCCCCGCGATCGGATCCGTTGGATCACGATCGGAGGGCTCCTAAACACCCCTAGCCTCCAAACCCTAGTCTAAAACTGCTACATATAGGCCCCCTAGCCTATTGTGGTTTCCCCTTCTTCTTCCCCTTCTCCACCATTTCGTTTTTTTTCCTTTTTTCGTTCAGATCCAAAACCACTCCGCAGAGATCTCAGATCCCGAGGGGATCCATTGGATCCTTCCAGCCGTCGACCGCGCCGGGATCCCCTCGAGGACACCGAAGTCAACGCCGCTTCGCTTCTGGCTTCGATCGCAGCCTGCCACCTCGACTCGTCGCTCGACCGCCGCCTGGCCTCGAGGCCCACTTGGTCGCCCAGCGCTCGGGCTCGCGTCGCCTGGGGACCAGATCATCGCCAGGTTCCGCCGGGCCGTACGCCGCGGCCCATCGGCCGCCAGTCTCCGAGGCGCAGCGCCTCCCCACTCCTTCGTCGCTCGCCAGCCGACGCGGGCCGCGCCTCCCGCGAGCGCAGCGGGCCGCCTTCGCTGCTTCGCCCGACCGCCTCAGGCCGCCCAGCTCCGGGCCGCCGCGCGCCGCGGGCCTCCCGCCCCGCTGGGCCTCTGCCGCAGCCGGCCGGCCCGCCCCTTCGCCAGATCCGCCACCAGCTCGTGGGCCGCCTCTCCACCACCTGCCCGCGGGCCGCCGCCGCACAGTGCCTCTCCCCGTGGGCCCAACCGCCGCCACTGTTCATCCGGCCGGCCTGCTACTGTTCCAGATCTGATCCAGAGGTTGACCTAAATCCCTCTAAGTCCCTGTTTTCTTGATCTGATATGCATACTTTGACCTGCCCTAACTTTTTATCTGCTGCTCCGTTTTGCGCGTGTAGCATGTCCAGATGTTCGTGGAGATGTCCTCTACGTTTTACCTGTTGTAGTCATGCATGTTAGAGGTCTTCTTGACACATGTTTTGCTGTTACAAGAGTGCATCATGATATAAACTGCTGTTATGTGTTATTTTCATGCCACCTTTGACATGTGATATCTTTTAGCTCGTTTGCCCAAACGATGCAAATGACATGTCCACGTGTTCGTCTTGCCACGAACTACGTGTTGTGTGTGATAGGTTGCATGGTAGATTTATTGTTTCCTTGTTATCATCGTTGCAAAGTGCCATGTTCACATGTTGTGTTTTTACTTGTTATGAAATGCCATCTTGTTGAGCTCGTTGTAATCGGTGTGTTCACCTCTATGATGCATGCTTGTGTGTTTCGGGATCACCTTCATATGTATTTTGATGAGGTGCTTACCCTTTGCCATGTTTAGTTTCGAGGTGTCTTAAACATGCTCTTTTTGATGCTATGATGATGTTGCTGTTTTAGGACTTAGTGAAATTTCACTAAGTCTGAAATCTGTAACGTTCCGATGCCATGTTCGTGTGATGTTGTAGGACAAAGCATGATAGTTTTGGGGTGGATTTTGATTGTTCCTTGAAGTATATATTGTTGTCTTTCCATCCATGTCCTCACATGTCCATTTGAGTGGCTGTAGCATGCTTATCTTTTGCTCCAAACTTTCAATAAAATTCTGCTGCCAGAATTTTATTTCAAAGTTCAATATGTCCAAGATCATTGCTATTGATCCGTGACTCCGTTTGGGGTGCACTTTGGACCTAGTTGCTGTACATTATATCTAGTTTGTGTTCAAGTCCTTTGCCATGCTTTTTGGGTGCTGTAGATTAATTATTTTGAGCTCCCAAGATGCTATGTTGCTGTAATTTGCAGTTTTCGCTCAAATCTTGTTTCGGGCATAACTTTTAGCCCGTAACTCCGATTTCAGCGAATCTTATATCAAACTTGGGTGATTTTCTGTGTAGATTAATAATATCAGGTTGTTATCTTGTTTTGAGGTGTTTTGCTTGAGTGATGTTTTTCGTGCTCCATGTGCATCTTTAGTTCATCCTTCATGCATTCATGTTTTTCGAGTGCGCATTGCATCGTGTTGATTGGTGCTTGGTGTGTTTGTCTTGTTTAGACCCGGAAGTTGAGCACGAGTTTTCCAACGAGGTTGAGAACGAGGTTTCCAACGAGTTTGAGCACGAGGACCCTTCTTTTGATCCGAACGTCTTCCCTTCAGGCAAGATGACCGAACCCCGATAACATTACTATCTTTGTCTATTGCTAGTAGTCTCGATCTATAGTTTTGCCTCGATGCCCATGTTCTTCTTGTCAGCCTCCTACTTGTAACCAAATGCCATGTTTAACCACCCTACCTATGCAAACCGTTGCTTGGCTAAGTATGCTTCGCTCAGCCCTTCTTATAGCGTTGCTAGTTGCAGGTGAAGTGAAGATGCTTGCTCCATGTTGAAGTTTGGTTGGGTTATATCACACTATATAAATGCTTTAATTGAAATCACCTATATATTGGCAAGGGTGGAAGGCTAAGCCTTTTGCTTGGTGTTTTGTTCCACTCATGCCGTTAGGATCCGTATAAGCCGGTTTTATGTTCCTTGATTATGCGTTCCTAACACGGTTGGGGTGTATGGGACCCCCTCGATAAACCGCTAAGTGCTAAGTCTTTTCCAGCAAATCCCAACATTGGTACTATTTGCCTAATAACAAACTAAACTTGCATAGGGAGTTATAAACCCTTTTCTTAATCAACAACCCCGGGCCAGTGCTCCACATGAGTGTTGGTCCGAAACGGGGGTCCTGCAGGGCCACCTCGAGGAAACTCAAGGTTTGGTAAAAACCTGTAGCATCGCCCATCCGGTCGTGTCCTGAGACCTAGATACGCGCGGCTACGATCAGGGTGACGACACGCCGGGAGGATTTGCTGGATTAGCCTTACCTTAGCTCGGTATATCTTGAGCACGGGATTCCGAGGATACTCGGGTCTTCCCACTTTGGAGTTGCGACTCCGCGGATCGTGGGCTTGTAATGGGCCAAGTTGGAACACCCCTGCAGGGTTTGAACTTTCGAAAGCCGTGCCCGCGGTTATGTGGCAGATGGGAGCTTGTTAATTCCGGTTGTAGATAACTTGACACAATGATGCTAATACACTACCAGCGTGTGTTCCGTGACTGTCAATTTCCGAATCGGGATTCGGGAGTTGAACACGGAGGGGTTATGTTTGTAAGCTTGTAGCTAGGATCACTTCGTGATCACTTCTCGCTTTGCCTTCTCTTCTCGCTCTCTCTTGCGTAAGTTAGTGCTAGTTGCAGCTGCAGACTCTTTGTTGTTCCTTCACCTCATTTCTTTCTTCAGCCTTTCCTCACCTAAAGGCTTTGATAGTTCTGTTACCCGGGAACGGGATTGCTGAGTCCTCTGTGGCTCACAGTTACTTCACACACCAGATGCAGGTCCAGCTGTGAGCTATCCAGGTGATGGCACCGAGCTGGATTGGGAGTACGACGAGGAGCGTAGTCGTTACTACGTTCGCTACCCGGACGATCAGTAGTGGAGTCTCTTACTAGGATTCGATCCGCCTGTGGTTGTTTTATTTATCTGAGTTTGGTACTTGGACATTTGGCTTTTGCCCTTAGAGGGTTGTAGTGATCTTATTGTATGATGTTTGAGACTTGTACTGTTATTCTGTGACGTGGCGATTGTAAGCCAACTATTTTCAGTTTACTATCCCTCTTTTACATGAGTTGTGCAAAGATTACCAAACTTGAGATCATTCTAGGATGGACTTATGCCTTTAAGTCGTGCCTCGACACGTAGGAGGTATAATTCCATCCTGGGCATTACAAGTTGGTATTCAGAGCCTTCTCCGACCTAGGAGCCCCCACTGTTTGATCGAACCGTTGACGGTTGAGTCTAGGCACACACTGAAAACTTTTTGAGTCCTATATTATATCGGAGAGTAGGATTTCTTTGCTTCCCATCCCTTTTCTCTCTGGTGAGGACTCCTGACGTCTACTCTTGTCTCTCCTATCTTCAAAATTTGCACAAAAATTTTTTTTAGGAATCCCGCGAGTATTCTGGGATTGTTTCGATGTTCTTGTGACAAGGATATTGTTCTCGATGCCTCCTGTTACCGAGGAGTTGAGCTTCGAGGTATCATTGTAACAAGCATATCGCGGCAGTACTAAATACTTAAGACGGCCGACATCGAAAATCTCCCCTATACGGCCAGTGGCACGATAACCCCGACATCACCCAGTACTGGGGAGGTAGTTCGGGAGTATTGCCATAGCTTGTTATAGTGGATGCTTTTCGAAGGTCCGAGGTACACAGTTTCCGAGAAAGACTGGTTATGTGTTGAAGGATGGATACACCTGGATGTAGGTTAGAGTTGATTGCGCGGTGCTTCCCGTGTATCCCCAACACCTGATTGCATAACTGGAATCTTTCGGAAAACTATAGGTGGGTTTTATCCAGTAGATCGTAGGCATTCTTCCAACGAATGCAGGTTAGTGAGTTCGGGGTTCGACATTGAGTGAAGGAGTTATATGACCGAGGTTACTATCAGGAGTTGCATCTTAAAGGGTCCTTGGCTATGCTGATCCGGGGATTGCAAAACCTTTTCGTAACGCGTTCATATGCTTTCAGCACAAAGATGTTAGAACGAAACTCCTCTCTTGTGTTTGTTCTTTTCCGTACCTTGTTGTTTTTATTATTTTATCCTTTTGATCCCTATGTGGCTTCTCGTGAAGACTGATGTTATCATTTAACTAAGAATATCATTCGTTCCTCTTGTTCGGATGATTTCATTCGTTCTTATTGTTCGAATGATTATTGTGAAGACTTGTTGCAATTCATTCCATTGATTCAGCTTATTCCTTTTGTCAATCAATTGCTGATTCGTGGTCATCTCTTACAGGATGGCTCCGAAAAAGGTTCCGAATGCCAACCCAGAGGTGGAAGAGGTCCCAGAGCATCCTCCTTCCCCTCCTCCTCCGCCTGAGGCTTGGAGAGCAATTATGCAGACTACTGCTCAGAACACTCAGTTGATGATGCAGATGATGCAGCAAATGCAGGCTATGCAAGCTAATCAAGCTAATCAGGGTGTTCCAATGAACCAAGGCAACTTCTTCCAGCAGCACCATGCTACTCTCAACCAGTTCCTGGCTAACAATCCTAAAGCTTTCAGTTACTGTGTCGACCCTCTTGATGCTGAAGATTGGCTGACCGATATCAAGAAGCATTTTGAGTGCAGTAACGTGAAAGAAGATGACTATGTGAAGTTTGCAGCCTTCCAACTGAAAGATCAAGCAGCTGACTGGTGGCAGCAGTACAAAGACTCAAGGCCGGGTCAAATGATCTCATGGGAGAATTTCTGCAAGGATTTCCGCTCGCATCACATTCCTACAAGTGTTATCGAGGGTATGCGTGAGCAATTCCGCAACCTCAAGCAGGGCTCCATGACAGTCTATCAGTATAATGTCAAGTTCCAAAACCTCGCTCGCTATGCAAAGCAAGACATTCCTGATGCAAAGAGCAAAATCTATCAGTTCTGTGGAGGTCTCGAAGATGAACTTCAGCTTGCTCTCACTTTGTTCGAGCCAGACGAATTCGATAAGTTCTATAACATGGCTTTGAAACAAGAAGCAGCTCAGCTCAAGATGGAGGCTTCTAAGAAGAGAATTCGAGATGCTGTTCACTCTACCTCATCGTCTCAGTTGGCTGCGAAACAACAGAAATTCTGGCTTCCTCCTCCTCCAATGATTCGAGCTCCTTACAACAACTCCAGCAACTTCAACAACTCCAACAACAAGAACTCTAGTGGTCGTGGTTTCTCCCACCCACCCAACCCAAGCAACCAGTCGAAGAAGCAGTTTCAGTCTCAAGGCTCCAAGTCCAGTGGCTCTCATTTCCGTCCTCTCTCTGAAGTGGTGTGCAACAAGTGTGGCCAGAAGGGTCATTATGCCAACAGATGTCCGAATCCGAAGCGTCTTCCTCCTCCACCACCTGTGAGTTCAGCTATTGTCAGGCATGATCCAAAGGCAGCCAGGGTTAATCTGATGAATGCAGCACAAGCGGAGGCTTCTTCTGATGTCATTCTGGGTAACCTTCCAGTTAACTCTTTTCCAGCTAAAGTGTTATTTGATTCGGGTGCTTCACATTCTTTCATGTCATGCCCGTTTGCATCCAAGCATAGTGTGACCACAACAGCTTTACCGAAGCAGTTGGCAGTTTCTTCTCCGGGAAAGCAGATGCATTCCAGTTTATATGCTCCGGATGTTTCCATTCGCATGGGTGATTATCGATTTTTGGCTTCTCCGGTGATTCTTGGTCATTCTGACATCGACCTCATTCTCGGAATGGATTGGCTTTCTCAGCATGATGCTCACATTGATTGTGCTCAAAAGGAAGTCAAATTGACTCATTCTGATGAAGATGTGATTATCTTCGCCTCCAGGGATAATACTATTCGGCTTTTCTCTCTTAATGATAAGGGTGAAATTAATGCCATAGAGCAAATTCCAGTGGTGAATGAATATCAAGACGTCTTTCCAGAAGAACTTCCAGGCATGCCTCCACACCGTCAGGTGGAGTTTGTCATTGAACTCGAGCCGGGCACCGAACCTGTTTGCCGGCGTCCATACAAGCTCTCTTCAGATGAATTGAAGGAATTGAAGAAACAGTTGGATGAACAGGAGCGTATGGGTCTCATCAGACCGAGTACATCTCCGTGGGGCTGTGGTGTCTTATTTATCAAGAAGAAAGATGGCACGGAGCGTCTCTGTGTTGACTACCGGCCATTGAACAAGAAGATGATTAAGAACAAGTATCCGCTCCCCAACATCAACGAACTCTTTGAGCAGCTCAAAGGAGCTAAAGTGTTCTCTAAGCTTGACCTCCGAATGGGCTATCATCAAATTCGCATTCGCGAGGAAGACATTCCCAAGACGGCCTTCAGAACGAGCTACGGTTCATATGAGTATACCGTCATGTCCTTCGGTCTCGCCAATGCTCCTCCTACCTTTTCAAGGATGATGCATTACATCTTCAACCCCTATACTGGCGAGTTTGTGCTTGTGTATCTGGATGATATTCTGGTGTTTTCCAAGAATGAAGAAGATCACGAAAAGCACTTACGACTGGTTCTTGATCGACTCCGAGAGCATAAATTCTATGCCAAGTTCTCCAAGTGTGAGTTTTGGCTCGATAAGGTTTTGTACCTGGGCCACATTATCTCAGCTGACGGTATTGCGGTTAATCCCGAGAAAGTTGAAGCAATTGTCAACTGGGAAGCTCCTCAGAACGTCAAGCAGCTCCGCAGTTTTCTGGGTCTTGCCAGCTATTGCAGAAGGTTTGTGGAGAACTTCTCCAAGATTGCCAAGCCTCTTTCCAACCTCCTTCAGAAGAATGTCAAATACTTTTGGTCTCCCGAGTGTGAAGTGGCTTTCAAAACCCTCAAAGAGAAGCTTGTTTCCGCTCCAGTTCTGATCCCTCCAGATGAATCCAAGCCCTATGAAGTGTTCTGTGACGCTTCTCTTCAAGGCCTTGGTGGTGTGCTTATGCAAGAGAAGAGAATTGTGGCATACACTTCACGTCAGCTAAAGCCAGCTGAGAAGAACTATCCCACACATGATCTCGAGCTAGCAGCTGTGGTACATGCTCTGATTACGTGGAGACATCTGTTGTTGGGCAGAAAGGTCGACATCTTCACTGATCACAAGAGCTTGAAGTACATCTTCACGCAGCCGCATCTGAACCTCCGCCAGACTCGTTGGGTCGAGATGATCCAAGAGTACAACCCCAGCATTGAATACACTCCAGGCAAGGTGAATGTGATTGCAGATGCTTTGAGCAGAAGGGCATATTGCAACAGCCTTCTCATCAAGCCACACCAGCCTGAGCTTTGTGAAGCTTTCAGGAAGCTCAACCTTCAGGTTGTTCCGCAGGGTTTTCTTGCAAATCTCCAAATTGCTCCTACCTTGGAAGATCAAGTCCGTGAGGCCCAGCTCAGTGATACCATGGTGAAGAAAGTGAAACATGGGATTGCAAAGGGCACTCCAAAATATAAGTGCTTCCGTGTTGATGAGAGAGATACCTTGTTCTTCGAGGACAGACTCGTTGTTCCCAAAGGTGATCTCAGGGAGCTCATAATGGAAGAAGCTCATGATTCTCTCCTTTCCATTCATCCTGGCAGTTCCAAGATGTACCAAGACCTCAAGCAATCTTACTGGTGGACACGCATGAAAAGGGAAATTGCCCAATTCGTGAATGAATGTGATGTATGCAGAAGAGTGAAAGCAAAACATCAACGTCCAGCCGGTCTTCTCCAACCTCTTCCTATTCCTGAGTGGAAGTTCGACCACATTGAAATGGACTTCGTCACTGGCTTTCCTAAATCCAAGCGAGGCAATGATGCTATCTTTGTGGTGATTGACAAGCTTACCAAAGTCGCTCACTTTCTTCCGGTCAAAGAATCAATCAATGCAGCTCAACTTGCAGAGTTGTACACTTCCAGAATTGTGTGCCTACATGGCATTCCTCAAGTGATATCCTCAGACCGTGGCAGCTTGTTCACATCAAGGTTCTGGGACTCCTTTCAGTCCGCCATGGGCACGAAGATCAGGTTCAGCACTGCATTTCACCCTCAGACTAGTGGTCAAGTCGAGCGTGTGAATCAGATCCTTGAAGATATGCTCAGAGCCTGTGTCATCTCCTTCGGCATGAAATGGGAAGACTGTCTTCCATTCGCCGAGTTCTCTTACAACAACAGTTTTCAAGCAAGTGCAGGCAAAGCACCGTTTGAAATTCTCTATGGCAGAAAGTGCCGTACCCCTCTCAACTGGTCTGAAACAGGCGAACGCCAACTTCTTGGCAATGATTTGATCTCTGAAGCCGAAGAAATGTGCAAAGTCATACGTGAGAACCTCAAGGCCGCTCAGTCGCGTCAGAAGAGCTACTATGACGGAAAGCATCGTGATTTGGCTTTCGACATCGGTGACCATGTCTATCTCCGAGTTTCTCCGATGAAAGGAACCCAGAGATTCGGTATCAAAGGAAAGCTTGCTCCTAGATACGTCGGGCCTTTCAAAATTCTTGGCAAAAGAGGCGATCTAGCCTATCAGCTCGAGCTCCCTTCCAACTTTGCAAATGTTCATGATGTCTTCCATGTGTCTCAACTTCGCAAATGCTTCAAGGCACCTGAGCGCATGATTCCGTTTGAGGACATTGATCTTCAACAAGACCTTTCCTACCGAGAGCATCCAGTTGCAATTCTCGAAGAAACCGAACGCAAGACTCGCAACAAGTCCATCAAGTTTCTGAAAGTCAAGTGGTCACATCACACAGACCGAGAAGCTACCTGGGAACGAGAAGATCATCTTCGTTCCGAGTACCCTTCCTTTTTCCAGTCCTAGATCTCGGGACAAGATCTTTTTGTAGTAGAGGAGAGTTTGTAATGCCCCGGATGTAATACTTTCCCTTTTGGGCTTATAATAAATCTCCGGCTTCGTCTATTTCCTTTTCGGGTTCTTTGTCTTTCGGGTTTTCGTCGTTTTGTTGTGTGAGTGTGTGGCATTCATTCATATCATGTAGACATGTGCATTGCATTGCATTTGTGTTGTGGGTTGCATCCGGTTCCGTGTGTTTCTTCCCGTTGTCCGTTTCGCGTTCCGGAGCTCCCTCACGTGTTCGTGACGTCCCGTAGGCCTACTTTGTTGTTCGGGCGTTTTTCGTTACCGGTGTGCCGTGAGGTTGTGTTGTGTGTTGTTGTTTTGTTGTGTGCAACCTGCCTCTCAAATCTCGTCTCGTTTGGACTCCGTTGACTTTTCCCTCCGTTGTCCGTGTGGGTCCGAAGTGCCCTTACTTCGTGTCCCGGATATACCCCTACTGCTTTCTTTTATCTCCGTCGGGTCCTTTTAAATCATCCCCGCGATCGGATCCGTTGGATCACGATCGGAGGGCTCCTAAACACCCCTAGCCTCCAAACCCTAGTCTAAAACTGCTACATATAGGCCCCCTAGCCTATTGTGGTTTCCCCTTCTTCTTCCCCTTCTCCACCATTTCGTTTTTTTTTCCTTTTTTCGTTCAGATCCAAAACCACTCCGCAGAGATCTCAGATCCCGAGGGGATCCATTGGATCCTTCCAGCCGTCGACCGCGCCGGGATCCCCTCGAGGACACCGAAGTCAACGCCGCTTCGCTTCTGGCTTCGATCGCAGCCTGCCACCTCGACTCGTCGCTCGACCGCCGCCTGGCCTCGAGGCCCACTTGGTCGCCCAGCGCTCGGGCTCGCGTCGCCTGGGGACCAGATCATCGCCAGGTTCCGCCGGGCCGTACGCCGCGGCCCATCGGCCGCCAGTCTCCGAGGCGCAGCGCCTCCCCACTCCTTCGTCGCTCGCCAGCCGACGCGGGCCGCGCCTCCCGCGAGCGCAGCGGGCCGCCTTCGCTGCTTCGCCCGACCGCCTCAGGCCGCCCAGCTCCGGGCCGCCGCGCGCCGCGGGCCTCCCGCCCCGCTGGGCCTCTGCCGCAGCCGGCCGGCCCGCCCCTTCGCCAGATCCGCCACCAGCTCGTGGGCCGCCTCTCCACCACCTGCCCGCGGGCCGCCGCCGCACAGTGCCTCTCCCCGCGGGCCCAACCGCCGCCACTGTTCATCCGGCCGGCCTGCTACTGTTCCAGATCTGATCCAGAGGTTGACCTAAATCCCTCTAAGTCCCTGTTTTCTTGATCTGATATGCATACTTTGACCTGCCCTAACTTTTTATCTGCTGCTCCGTTTTGCGCGTGTAGCATGTCCAGATGTTCGTGGAGATGTCCTCTACGTTTTACCTGTTATAGTCATGCATGTTAGAGGTCTTCTTCACACATGTTTTGCTGTTACAAGAGTGCATCATGATATAAACTGCTGTTATGTGTTATTTTCATGCCACCTTTGACATGTGATATCTTTTAGCTCGTTTGCCCAAACGATGCAAATGACATGTCCACGTGTTCGTCTTGCCACGAACTACGTGTTGTGTGTGATAGGTTGCATGGTAGATTTATTGTTTCCTTGTTATCATCGTTGCAAAGTGCCATGTTCACATGTTGTGTTTTTACTTGTTATGAAATGCCATCTTGTTGAGCTCGTTGTAATCGGTGTGTTCACCTCTATGATGCATGCTTGTGTGTTTCGGGATCACCTTCATATGTATTTTGATGAGGTGCTTACCCTTTGCCATGTTTAGTTTCGAGGTGTCTTAAACATGCTCTTTTTGATGCTATGATGATGTTGCTGTTTTAGGACTTAGTGAAATTTCACTAAGTCTGAAATCTGTAACGTTCCGATGCCATGTTCGTGTGATGTTGTAGGACAAAGCATGATAGTTTTGGGGTGGATTTTGATTGTTCCTTGAAGTATATATTGTTGTCTTTCCATCCATGTCCTCACATGTCCATTTGAGTGGCTGTAGCATGCTTATCTTTTGCTCCAAACTTTCAATAAAATTCTGCTGCCAGAATTTTATTTCAAAGTTCAATATGTCCAAGATCATTGCTATTGATCCGTGACTCCGTTTGGGGTGCACTTTGGACCTAGTTGCTGTACATTATATCTAGTTTATGTTCAAGTCCTTTGCCATGCTTTTTGGGTGCTGTAGATTATTTATTTTGAGCTCCCAAGATGCTATGTTGCTGTAATTTGCAGTTTTCGCTCAAATCTTGTTTCGGGCATAACTTTTAGCCCGTAACTCCGATTTCAGCGAACTTTATATCAAACTTGGGTGTTTTTCTGTGTAGATTAATAATATCAGGTTGTTATCTTGTTTTGAGATGTTTTGCTTGAGTGATGTTTTCCGTGCTCCATGTGCATCTCTAGTGCATCCATCATGCATACATGTTTTTCGAGTGCGCATTGCATTGTGTTGATTTGGTGCTGGTGTGTTTGTCTTGTTTAGACCCGGAAGTTGAGCACGAGTTTTCCAACGAGGTTGAGCACGAGGTTTCCAACGAGTTTGAGCAAGAGGACCCTTCTTTTGATCCGAACTTCTTCTCTTCAGGCAAGATGACCGAACCCCGATAACATTACTATCTTTGTCTATTGCTAGTAGTCTCGATCTATAGTTTTGCCTCGATGCCCATGTTCTTCTTGTCAGCCTCCTACTTGTAACCAATTGCCATGTTTAACCAACCTACCTATGCAAACCGTTGCTTGGCTAAGTACGCTTCGCTCAGCCCTTCTTATAGCGTTGCTAGTTGCAGGTGAAGTGAAGATGCTTGCTCCATGTTGAAGTTTGGTTGGGTTATATCACACTATATAAATGCTTTAACTGAAATCACCTATATATTGGCAAGGGTGGAAGGCTAAGCCTTTTGCTTGGTGTTTTGTTCCACTCATGCCGTTAGGATCCGTATAAGCCGGTTTTATGTTCCTTGATTATGCGTTCCTAACACGGTTGGGGTGTATGGGACCCCCTCGATAAACCGCTAAGTGCTAAGTCTTTTCCAGCAAGTCCCAACTTTTGGTACTTTTTGCCTCATAATAACAACTATAAAAATAATTAATTATTTGCATAGGGGGTCATGTCCCCGAGGATTCTTAATTTCAACATAGCAGGGGGGGCCAGTGCCGATGGTGTTGGTCCCAAACGGGGAGTCTGCGGGAACCACCACGGGGAAACTCGAGGATTGGGGCCTGTAGAATCGCCCATCCGGTCGTGGCCTGAGACTAGATACGCGCGGCTACTATCAGGGTGTCGGCACGCCGGGAGGATTTGCTGGATTAGCCTTACCTTAGTTCGGTTTAACTTGAGCACGGGATTCCGAGGATACTCGGGTCTTCCCACTTTGGAGTTGCGACTCCGCGGATCGTGGGCTTGTAATGGGTCAAGTTGGAACACCCCTGCAGGGTTTGAACTTTCGAAAGCCGTGCCCGCGGTTATGTGGCAGATGGGAGCTTGTTAATTCCGGTTGTAGATAACTTGACACAATGATACTAATACACTACCAGCGTGAGTTCCGTGACTGTCAATTTCCGAATAGGGATTCGGGAGTTGAACACGGAGGGGTTATGTTTGTGAGCTGTAGCTAGGATCACTTCGTGATCACTTCTCGCGTTGCCTTCTCTTCTCGCTCTCACTTGCGTAAGCTAGATGCTAGTTGCTGCTGCAGACTTGTCCTTTCTTCAGCCTTTCCCTCACCCAAAGGCTTAAATAGTTCTGTTACCCGGGAACGGGATTGCTGAGTCCTCTGTGGCTCACAGTTACTTCACACACGAGATGCAGGTCCAGCTGTGAGCTATCCAGGTGATGGCACCGAGCTGGATTGGGAGTACGACGAGGAACGTAGTCGTTACTACGTGCGCTACCCGGACGATCAGTAGTGGAGTCTCTTACTAGGATTCGATCCGCCTGTGGTTGTTTTATTTATCTGAGTTTGGTACTTTGACATTTGGCTTTTGCCCTTAGAGGGTTGTAGTGCTCTTAATGTATGATGTTTGAGACTTGTACTGTTATTCTGTGACGTGGCGATTGTAAGCCAACTATTTTCAGTTTACTATCCCTCTTTTACATGAGTTGTGCAAAGATTACCGAACTTGAGATCATTCTAGGATGGACTTATGCCTTTAAGTCGTGCCTCGACACGTAGGAGGTATAATTCCATCCTAGGCATTACATGATGTGAACCTTGCCATAAGTTTGGTAGGGAGGTACCAAAGTGATCCCGGTACGGAACACTGGACAGCGGTCAAGAACATCCTAAAGTACCTGAAAAGGACTAAGGATATGTTTCTCGTTTATGGAGGTGACGAAGAGCTCGTCGTAAAGGGTTACGTCGATGCTAGCTTCGACACAGATCTGGATGACTCTAAGTCACAAACCGGATACGTGTATATTTTGAATGGAGGGGCAGTCAGCTGGTGCAGTTGCAAGCAAAGCGTGGTGGCAGCATCTACATGTGAAGCGGAGTACATAGCTGCTTCTGAAGCAGCACAGGAAGGAGTCTGGATGAAGGAGTTCATCACAGACCTAGGAGTCATTCCAAGCGCGTCAAGGCCGATGACTCTCTTCTGTGACAACACTGGTGCTATTGCTATTACCAAGGAGCCCAGGTTTCACAAGAAGACCAAGCACATCAAGCGCCGTTTCAACTCCATCCGGAATTATGTTCAGGATGGAGATATAGATATTTGTAAAGTGCATACGGATCTGAATGTAGCAGACCCGTTGACTAAACCTCTTTCACGAGCAAAACATGATCAACACCAGAATTCTATGGGTGTTCGATTCATCACAATGTAACTAGATTATTGACTCTAGTGCAAGTGGGAGACTGTTGGAGATATGCCCTAGAGGCAATAATAAAAGCATTATTATTATATCTCCTTGTTCATAATAATTGTCTGTTGTTCATGCTTGAATTGTATTGTACGGAAACAGCGATACATGTGTGAATACACAGACCACAATGAGTCCCTGGTAGGCCTCTAGTTACCAGCTCGTTGATCAACAGATGGTCACGGTTTCCTGACCATGGACATGAGATGTCAGTGATAACGGGATCACATCATTAGGAGAATGATGTGATGGACAAGACCCAAACTTGAGCATAACACGAGATCGTATAGTTCGTAATGCATAAGCTTTTCGGTGTCAAGTATTTATTCCTTAGACCATGAGGTTGTACAACTCCCGGATACCGTAGGAGTACTTTGGGTGTGCCAACCGTCACAACGTAACTGGGTGGCCATAAAGGTACACATCGGGTATCTCTGAAAGTGTCTGTTGAGTTGGTACGAACCGAGACTGGGATGTTGTCACTCCGTATGACGGAGAGGTACCTCTGGGCCCACTCGGTAAGACATCATCATAATGAGCTCAATGTGACTAAGTAGTTAGTCACGGGATGATGGATTACGGATCGAGTAAAGAGACTTGCCATAACGAGATTGAACAAGGTATCGGGAATACCGACGATCGAATCTCGGGCAAGTACCGTATCGATGGACAAAGGGAATAACATACGGGATTGAGTGAATCCTTGACACGGTGGTTCATCCGATGAAGATCATCGAGGAACACGTGGGAACCAACATGGGTATCCAGATCCCGCTGTTGGTTATTGACCGGAGAGTGGTCTCGGTCATGTCTACGTGTCTCCCGAACCCGTAGGGTCTACACACTTAAGGTTCGGTAACGCTAGGGTCGTAGAGATAAATGCACGTGGAAACCCAAAAGTTGTTCGGAGTCCCGGATGAGATCCCGGACGTCACGAGGAGTTCCGGAATGGTCCGGAGGTAAAGATTGATATATAGGAAGTCCAGTTTCGGCCAACGGGTGATCTCCGGGGGTCACCGGGAGCGTCCCGGGACCACCGGAGGGGCCCCGGGGGTCCACCGGGTGGGGCCACCCATCCCGGTGGGGCCCCTAGGCCTCAAGGGTAAGTGTCCAGTCCTCAGGGCTGGCGCACCACAAAGGGGCCCACCTCCCCATGCGCCTAGGGTTAAAACCCTAAGGGGGAGGGGGGCTCCACTTGCCTTGGGGGGCAAGGAACCCCCCTGGCCGCCGCCCCCTTGCAGATTGGATCTGCAGGGGGTCCAGGCGCACCCCCCTGGCCCCTATATATATGTGGGGAGGGAGAGGGCAGCCGCACCCAAGCCCTGGCGCCTCTCCCCCTCCCATCACACCTCCATACTCCCACGCAGGGCGCCCGGCGAAGCCCTGCTGCGATCTCCACTGCATCCGTCATCACGCCGTCGTGCTGCCGGATCTCTGACGACTTCTCGTCCCCCCTTGCTGGATCAAGAAGGAGGTGACGTTGCTGCACCGTACGTGTGTTGAACGCGGAGGTGCCGTCCGTTCGGTGCTAGATCATCGGTGACGAAGAACGTGAAGAGTACGACTACTTCATCCACACTTCGTTGAAAGCTTCCGCACGCAATCTACATAACGGTATGTAGATGCACTCTTACTTGCTCGTTGCTAGATGTATCCATAGTTGGATCTTGGTGAAGACGTAGAAATTTTTTGAATTCTGCTACGTTCCCCTACATCAATATCTGGAGCGAAAGTGTGATTACGAACTGGTGGGATCAGATTTTCAGTGTCGTAAACCGGCCGCTCCACCCACGAATTCTCTAGATCGTAAGCCGGATGATACCTTGTTAGATCTGCTTCGTCAGCAAGCTTACTGGCAAGAGGGCGCATGTTCTTGGTTAAAGAACGGAGATCTTCAGCAAAGAAGGCTGACCCGTCCTCTTTCATGCTGGGGTAGCCGTTCATGGCCTCCGCCGGATCAAAATCGGGGACCCATGCTTTTCCCCGGGTCAACGCCATGAGAGAGCCAGCTCGTGCAGCAGACTTCTTCACCTCAACAAGTCACGCAGGCAAGACAGATAGCTTTTCCAGGGTGGCTTGGATGGTGGTTGGCGCCGGTTTGTTATGCGACATGGCACTAATAGCCCTTTGAGCACCGAAGTAGAGCTGCTCCACCAGGGTATAAGCAGCCTTGAGCTTCTTCCGAACATCATCTCCAAGATGAGTGATGCGCCTCCCTATATACAATTGACGAGTTAAACCGGAGCAGAATAAAGATTGCAGGGATGCAAACATACAAAGACAGGTACTCACCGAAGATAGCAGATGTCATGTTCTCTATTTGCTATTTCAACCCAGATAGCTCCTGTGTGACCGGATTGAGAGCAGCTTCGACATCCTTCGCTCTTTTTTCTAGAGCGTCCCTCTGCACCTCCCATGTGGACCGCTCCGCTTCAAAATCTTTCTTCAGTTTTTCCATATTAGTTAAAGCAAGGACAAGTTCTTCCTTAGCTTTGTTTGAAGCAGTCTCATGGAAGGCCAAGCTATTCCGGAGCTCAGTTGCCTCCGAAGCTCTCCGGTTCAAGTCAGCCTGTAAGGAAAGCAAACGTGTTAGAAGGACAGATCAATCAAAGTCTCAAGCACATAACAAGTTATGCACTCGACACTTGGGGGCTAATGTACACTTGAAGTAAAGGAAGACAATTTTTCAGACAAGTCCCAAGCACATAAACAAGTTATGACCTTGGCACTTGGGGGCTAATGTACATTCATTCTCAGACATAAGTAAAGTCCTGGTTCACCTATAAGCTAAACCGGCACTTGGGGGCTACTATGGCCTAAAGGTATGATTGCAAAGTACAAAGCGGAAACGGAAAGCAAAAGGAAAGAAAGTCACCTCATATTTATCCTTCATCATGTTGACTAAGCCAGCTTCATAGTCACGGCTGGTGAAGAGCCGGTTCAGATACCCAGAATGGAGTTCCTGGGCACTCAGCTGAGCATAACTTGACAAGTCTGTGCTCCACTTGCCTTTATCTTGTTGAAGTTTTTCATCCTTGGCAGTATGCCTAGCCAAGGCAACAGGCTCTGTAGGAGCAGAGAATCCTATCCCAGTTATTTCAACGTCTTCTGTTGAGGTGGCCGTTGGCTGAAGGGGATCAGCAGTGCGCACCGGACTGACAAGAGCCAGGCTAGCCCGAGGAGGACTAACCCGAACAAGGCTTGCCGGTTCAGCCGTGTTCTCCATAACATCACCCCCCGGAGCAGCAAAATCTTCACGATCCATTGGGGTGGGATCATCATGCTGAACTTCAACAGTTTCCTCTGGACGATTGGCCGCTTCAGGGTCCTCGGCCGGTTCAGCAGTGGTGTTCTCAGCAGCCGGTTTATTTGCTTTTGCCTTTTTGCTAGGCTTGGGCATTCTGATAAAAGGTCAAAAGAGTCGTGAGAATCACAATGTTAAAACGGAAAGATAAACCGGATGTTTGGAAAGATGACTTACCCAGGAACGGTCTTGAGCACTGGGACTTGAGTAGCAGTCGATTCGCCGGAAGAAGATAGAGGAGCTTCCTGGTAGTTGGGATCAGACGGTTTAAGAGGTTTGCGAATAAGGCCCGCTTTTGGATGAAGAAGGGTTGGAGTGAGCAAAACCTTTGAGCGGCGTCTGCGAGCTGGCGTGAGGGGTATCCCGGACGATTCAACCACATGACCGCTATGGCGCGTGGTCCGGCGAGCTTCATGCTGCTGTTTCTTCAAAAGAAAGTTGGGATCCAATTGAGCATAAGGGTGAGAAAATGGATATTTCCGGGATACCCGACGAATCTTGGGTGGCAACGGTTCTGAATCAGATGAGAGAGAAATTACCTCAACCCCACCCACTTTACTTCCCTCCGCCAGGTCCTGAGAAAAGGCATTATTAATATAAATTCAGACAAAGGGAAATCAAAGGACATAAGAGTCAAGCAGTACCTCAGAAGCCGGATCATCTTCTTCAGGGTTTGAACCGGAAGCGACAGCGGTTTTCTTCTTCTTTACGGCAAAAGTTTTCTTGCGTGTTGGCTTTGCCGGCTTATCTTGAGCTTTCTTCTTCCAGAAAGGATTGTTGGCCTGCATAAAGGAATCGTAACATGTTGAAGACAACTGATGTGAACGGATTAAAGTGGAAAGAAATAGACAGAAGAGTCTTATCGGCGGTGTTTGGTTGTCTGCATAGAAGGGAGCTAAACCGGTCCTGCTGCAGTCTTCCAGAGGAATATTCAGCATCTTCTTTGCGGATTCAGTAACTTCGTTGTCAGGAAGTACTGTTTTTGTGTGACGCTGAGGGTCTTCCGGTTTACTAGTATATTCACACATTAAGCTTGAGTGCCGGCTTAATGGAAGAATGCTCCAAGAGAGCCAGCATCGAACAAAATCAACCCCAGTCAAACCGTTAGCCACGAAGGCCCTAAGCTTGGAAAGTCGAGGGGCATATCGAGCCCGGTCTTGGGCGCTTAGACGCTTCGGCAAAGGATGAGTTGACGCCAGACGGTAAGCGCGGTAACCCGGCAGTGGGTTTTCTCCTTCTGGCGAAGTGTCTTTGCAGTAGAACCATGTCTGGTTCCAATCCTTAGGGTGGCTGTGAAGAGTGGCATGAGGAAAACTGA
The DNA here is from genome assembly GCA_902687465.1 of Secale cereale. NCBI lineage: Eukaryota > Viridiplantae > Streptophyta > Magnoliopsida > Poales > Poaceae > Secale > Secale cereale. The sequence continues at coordinate 764,408,743 of LR738711.1, forward strand.
CATCCTTCCTTTTCTGGATGCTGACACCGCCAAGCTCAGTATGAGGCCCATCAGAAAACTCAGTCCGGCGGTTCAAATGGAAGAAATCCCGGAACAGATCCACTGATGGCTCCTCTTGAAGGTATGCCTCCGAGAAGACTTGGAAGTTGCAGATGTTTGATACAGAATTCGGGCCTATATGTTGTGGATGGAGTTGAAAAGCAGCGAACACATCCCGGAAGAACTTTGAACCGGGAGGACTAAAACCCCGGGCCAGATGATCATAGAAGACTATGATTTCTCCCTCCTTAGGCTCAGGAGGACATTAGTTTTCAGGGGCACGCTAGTGCAGAACCTCTTTGGAGCCCAGGACACCAATTGAGGCCGCCTCTACTAAGTCGTCTTCCGTAATCCGGGATGGAACCCAGTTGCAGGCAACAAATTGTTTCGCTGTGGAGGCCATTTTCTTCAAGAAAGGAACACTGGAAAATATAATACAAGACCCGGTTTACCAACTGCTAGATATAAATCGGCGCATTCTATGAAGATATGGACTCAATTGTCGGTTTAAACAAGGGACTAATGGTATCTACTAACCCGGAAGCAGGTATGAACGAGATAGCTACCGGTTTATGGCAATATAAGGAGAAAGTTAAACCGTCAATTATGGAACTAGGCTCAAAAATCTAAACCGTCGGGGCAAACATATGAAGCGCAAGTTATGACTAAACCGGCGATATAAGCGAACAAGCTGCAGATCTAAAGTGTGGAAAACAACTTTTACATGAAGCAGAGGTAAAATATGGATCTACAACGCAGGAAAAAGACAGAACAATACAAGTCATATTCAGTGAAGGCAGCAGAAGTTCTCTATAGATTCAATCTAAACTAGTAGTGCTGGAGAAGCTAAAGTATAACGATGGAGCGGAAGCGCACGAATGAGGGTCGGACCTGACAAGTTTTATATCTACAGCTAAAACTAACCTACGGCGATGAACTACGAAGAAACGAGGGTTCGCGGCGAGCTACAGAAGAAACCCTAGAACTGAGATCTATGGGGAAGAAGATAGCGTACCCGAGGAAGCAGCGGACAGCGACGAGGTTTCTGGACGCGTTCAGGTCGATGCAGCAGCCGGTCTTGTGGACGACGGCGAGCTCGAAGAACAGCGGCGGAGGTTCGAGCGCTGGAGACGGAGGAAGAAGAAGCAGAAGGGGAAAAGAGATGGGCCTCGGCTGTATTTATAGGCCGAAGAGATAAAAACGGCAAGCGCGGGAATCGAGGAGGCCAGAAATCGGATATAGATTGAGCTGTCGCCTCGATCTTCGAAGCGGCAATAAAGAAAGGTAAAAAACAGATGCGAGTGTTAAATGCGCAGATGATGTCACAACTGATTGAAGCGATTCCAAGAGATGACGTCATGGCCGGTTTATGAAGCATACAAGAGTTGCAGAAAGGAAATTCGTACAAGGCTTTGAAGACTAACATGAACAAGTTCAAATCAATCTGGGGCCTAATGTCAGGGATATTACTAGCAGGTATAAACCGGCTAGGAAGGTCCAGATTACGCTGGTAAGGTTATATTATCAGAAGCCCAGTAGACTATGTAACAGGAGGTTACAGCCCGTAGAGGTTTAGGGCCCATGTATAAGGCCCATGATCTATAAACCGTCGTACCATGTAACTTGGGATGTAAGATAGAAAGAGTAGAGACCGAGGCGGACACGATTATGAGTCGGCCTCGGGACTCTGTAAACCGGACCGGGCGTCGCCTCCTATATAAAGGGACGACCCGGTGACGGTTCAGGACAAGAAACAACAGCTCGAGACACAGGCAAAGCGGATTCGCTCCCTGGTCATCGAAGCCCAAGCAATACCACACCAAACTAGACATAGGCTTTTACCTTCATCGAAGGGGCCGAACTAGTATAAACCCCCTGTGTCCTTCGTCTGCTTTAACCCCTTTAAGCTAACCCGAGCGATGGCCTCACGACTAAGTCCATTAAACCGGACATCTGCCGTGCTAAATCCACGACAGCTCCCGTCATTGTCAGACCAACTTATGTTATTAAAAATTATCAAAGATAAACAGTAATCTGTACATGTAAATCGGTAGCCCATCAATGCTAGATAACAATGACCTTTCCCACCCTTTCTTGATTTAGATATAGGCTATCAAGAATTTAGATGTATACTGTAGATGTAGGCTATCGTTTTACCTAGTAGGGAGCAGTTTAGGAATCACGATTGTAGTTTCCACAGATTCCATACTCACATGATGTAGTGCTTTGTTAATGAGCTGTGTAAGGAGAGATCAATCACTACAGATTTTTGAACAAAGCAGGATAAGGCTCAATAGGATACCGTCCAGAATCCATGAACGGCGGCACACAGCGTTGACGAGATCGGTGGCACGTGACGTCGAGAAGATCGGCGACAAAGGGATGTTGAGAAGACCGGCGACACGCAACGTCTAAGCCATCTGCGGCAGCAACACCCTGTGTCAAGGAGATCGATGATGCAACACACACGGTAATCTTGGCGGCCGGTGCGCTCTTGTATCAATTAGTATCAATTAGAATGTGGATAGTACATATGTGTATGAAAATAGGGGTAGTTTGGTCTTTTCCCGTGCTTATAAATGGAAAAGGAAAAAAGAAAATCACTAAAAGGAGGGAAGTGGCATAGTAATCAAGGAGCTAGCGAGCAAAGTGGCAATTCTGCGAAGCCCATCTTGGAAGTGGCAATTTTGAGAAGCCACGTATTGAAAGTGGCAAATGTCCAATTTTCTCGACCGGTTCCACTGTTGTTTTGGCTTTTCTTCTGGTATACGGTGGATTCTATTGACTCAAAATGAAGCATCAAGGTGATACAAGCACAACGAGTGCACATCAGACCCTGCATGTCTAGAATGCATATAGCCAACACCAACGCACTGTCAAATAACGAAGTCATGAAAGGCCGAAGTTATGCCTAAGCAAGGAAAAAGAAAAGAAAAATCCCGAAGTAATCAAAATAACATCGGAAAATTACATCAATGGTCATATCTGCACTAATCATCTTTTGTCACCATAAGGACACTAAGAAAGTTCTTCAACATCAACTCCGTGAAGGGAATGATGCTCAAGCACTGTCGTCATCGGATCCAACCACTAAAAGGTAGATGCCAGGTAAATCAACACAGTTCATGCCTAAGGTTTTCACATCGGAGTTTCAGATGGAAGCCAATCATGTATCGCCAGCATTTTTCGTGATCCTAGTAGCTACATCCACTGGGTTAGAAATGCCACCACCGTTGTAAATCATACCCTTTGCGTCAAGCCGTCACCCGTAGATGGTAGCATTTCACCATGGAAGGCAAACTAGCCAGAGTGAGAGCCACCAAAATCCACAAAAGAACCTTCCGACTTCATCCTACAACTGCACTTGTATGACCCGCTAATAGCAGACACCGTATCTGAAGAGAGGAAATCTCACGAGGACTCTTTGGTGTCCACCCCTAACATGTAGATCGAGGGCTAGCCCGTTCCCTTCTATCTCCCGTAAGGCAAGATATAGCTTTTTCCATTGTTGTTTTGATGTAGGGTGGAGACCCTAATGCCAATCTTTCACGAAATGGAGGGGATTCCCACGAAGAACACGAGGGGGAAAACGCGAGGGAAACAAGAGGAAAACACTCAAATCAACAAGAAATGGTCACACATGTGCTAGATCCTCAACATAACGAGATGCACGGTCCAAATCCAACAAAGGAAAGATACAAGGTAACTAGTTCATCTCCGTGAGGAGGTCTTGAATCCGGTGTGGATCTTCTCCATAGAGGCCGCGGTCTCTCGGTGGAGTAGAACCACAATGGATGAGCAATGCTCTAGTCTAAAATGAGCTAACACAATGCTAACCCTAGAAATGAGGAGGAGGTCTATTGATAGTCTAAGGGGTAAGTTGGGGGGATACATGTGTCAAAACTCGTTTTACCATGCGCAGGCAGGCCGGTTGTACCGGACAAGGAAGCGGTTGTACCGCTGGAGCTCAGGTACCTATTCCTGGAGATGCTTGCGGAAGTATAGACCGGTTGTATCAGTGGTTGGAGACGTTGTACCGGTCTGGTCGCAGCTGGGGGGGGGGGACCGGGGCTGTTCCGGCCTTGTGTCGCTTGATTACAGAAGGTTGACCGATACTTGGGCGGTTGTATCGGTTGACCGGTAGTTGGGTGGTACATGGGCGGTTGTGCCGGTCGAGCGGTAGTTGGGCGGTACATGGGCGGTTGTACCTTAGAAGATTCCTCTTCTTCCTTTTGCCTGCTTCCATTGCGGATGGTGTAGTTGTTCCTTGGCGCTTGCACTCCTCTTCATCCGTGAAGCTCCAACGATACCTATGTATGCACACGAGAGGAGTGTCAAGTAGTATACCATCCACGAAGGGGGTCAAGTGAACACGTGTAAAGGAGAAGATTCACCTTTATGTATGAGAAGTAGAGGTCGCACGTGTCACTTGCCAAATGGACTCTTGACATGGTGATGTCCATAGGATGCTCCGCATCATCCCCTCCCCCTTGGAAAAGATCCGACCTCGGATCAAAAACCAAATCACCATGGGAAAGAGATGGTGTTGCCATGTCAAACTGGTCGATCACCAAGCACTCATCATCTTGAAGCTCGAAATGGGCACTCTCCAATGTCGCACCGTCTAGTGATTCCTTCAAAAAGGAGCAAGGACAACAAACACTTGGAAAAGCAAATGTGGTTAGTGTTAGTGCAAAACCAAGCATTCAAGTGGTTATTCACCCAACAAGTGTCATCATCAAGCATAGCAGATGGTGTCACAAAGGATTGTGACAAGTCATGTAAGCACATCAATTGAGCACAAGAAAATATATGGGGCCAAGTATGCAATTGGGAGGTAGTGATGCAAATAGGTGTGACAGGAGAATAAGCATCTACCTCAAGGTCATAGCAAGCATGCATAAATCGCTCGATGAAAGGTCTATGGTAGGCATATGAATCATTCACAACACCAAATAAAATGAAGTGTCTAAACACATGGGTCAAGTGCAAGACAATGCAAGCATAATGTGCATAGGGTGTAGTGAAGATAGTATGGCACTCAACACAATAGAAAGAGCAATTGTTTATCATGTGTGAGGCAATCAAGTGAATCATGTGAAAAGCAATGGGATATGGCAGATGTGAAGAAACGACATTGTTGCAACCAAGTATATGAGAGGAACAAGTAATCCAAAAATTGGATGCAACACACAAGGCATATACATCATGATGCATGGAGATGTGAAAATGACAAGTCGAAGCAAGATCACTAACATGTGCGCAATCAAGTGGTCCAAGATGACCAATAAGTCTCATGGTGCAAGAAACACAAGTAGTGTGATCCACAATATTCATGATCATGGTTTTGGGTTTCTTGAAAGAGAAGGATATCACCTTGAAAGCGTGTCCTTGTGTGTTCTTCACAATGCCAAAGCACAAGCAAGTGCGACTTGTGCGATGTAGGATTGTCGTGGTAGAAGGTGGTTCGCTCTCAAGAGCTCGAATGGCCAACTCACGTGAAGTGGAAGTCGACACGAAGTCCAAGTATCCTACACATGCACAAAAAAAGAAAACAAAGAACATATGCGCATGGTAGATAAACACATCATCCATCATGATGGTTCTCTTCTCTTGCACATAACCATTAGGAGCGAAAGTGCATGAATAATATGATGCAACAATGGCTATATTCATGGCACTAGGCATATGGTGCAAAGAGGTAAGACAATCATGCTTCACAAGAAATATGTCAAAATCTCCAAATAAATGTGAGAATGCTATGGGGGCAATCACATTATCAAGACTAAAAGCATTATTGCACTCCATACATGGAAAATCATCTAACATGAGAGAGGCAACATGTGGAGACATATGGCAACAAGCAATAGCACTCGTGTGAAAAGCATGGCAATAGTGGCTATCAACCGCATGAAATGAGCATGTATGAATCATGCGTGATGCACTACATGCAGCAAGCATGGTAATCAAGTCGTGCAAGCTAGTGGCGCGAAGATGCAACATACTAGAGGAACTCATGGAAATCATGTCATGTGAGCAAATGGTGGGTATAGGCAATGCACATGACATATCACAAGCACAATCACAAATCAAGATCAAAGCATCATAATAGGCATGGTGTACAAAGGAATCATGGCAATAACAAGCAATATCTCCACCAAGCTTGCAAATACACATACACATAGTAGAATCATGGATCATATGAAATGCAAAGCATGGGTCACAAATGCATGTCAAAGGCATAGGAATGAGCATATCATGCAAAGTGAACATGGCAAGATGGGCATAAGAGATATAATGAACAATAACCCATAACCATGTGAGGGTCATGTACAGGAAATGTGTGAAGTCTTTGCATGAAGGGGGTGGTGGGAAAGATAATCCATGGGATCCCAAGTCATCGTTGCTCTCTAGAGCTCTTTTCGTCAACTTGTGCTCTTGCGAGGTTGATGAGTATGCATGGGTACCTACACAAAAGAGACACAGACCAAAGAAATTGTGCACATGGTAAATGAAAACATCATCCATCATGATGTGTATGTGCATGTGTGAGTTAGCACAAGGTAAGCAATGCTCAAAGAAATTGGAGGCACGATAGAGAAATATGTCATCCATAATGAAAGAATAGTTGTCATGTATAGCACGACGGGGACACAAATTAGAGCACGTATGTGGCACAACAATAGCATTTTCATTCATGGGGAGCATATTGTGCATACAAGTATGGGGATCATGTAATGGATGGGATGGATCAAAATCTCCTAAAATATATGAGGAAACTATGAGGGTCTCTTCATGAGCAATATCGGAAGCATAATATGGAGAAGTGGAACAACATCCAAAACAATGCATGTCCGAATCTAGGTAATCATGGCATTGGCATATGATGGATATGATGCAAAGGAAGCATGTCAATATCATCACAAGAAAAACAAATGCCAATAACCATGGGCTTGTCATCTATGCCATAAGTTCAAATTGGATTTATCTTAATGGCATATGCATAGTTACTACGATGAGATTGCAAATATGACATATTATTGATCTCATGCATAGCATATGACAAGTCAAGAAGATTGTCAAACATGATGTGACCAAGAGAATGATCACAAGAAATCCTATGCAACATGGCATCACAACTAATAGACTCCACATGGTAATCATCAAACTCATCATAAATGGGTAAATAATTGCATGGGGAAATCACACTAGAATGAAGCATGTCAATAGGTGGATCTCTTTGCCTGCTTACCGAGCTCTCCTCATACCGAGTATCTAGGCATTTCTTCTCACAGACCGGTTGGGAGAAAGTTGGCATTCTTTAATATGTCATTGGGGACCCGTACTTACTTGATGGAATGGATGTGATGTAACATCATGCAAGCAATCAATGTTAACATAGTCCATTAGTGGGACGAGAGCATCACCTTCACCTTTGTTACCTTTTTCATTCCACTCATGTGGTGTAGGTGAGGTGTGAAAGACCAAATGGTGGTCATCATTATCAACTTGATGGAATCATGTGGGGGGGG
>LR738711.1:764416416-764484319 GCA_902687465.1 Secale cereale
GGGCGTGCATCATATTCCACCATGGCCATCGTCTTGTCCATAGGAAGGACGAAGTCGTCGAGGATCGGCGCGTCATCATAAATGGGACCTAGCACCAAATGAGAAGACACAATAGAGGTAGAGGTCAAGTTGTTAGTGTTGAAAGTGGCCTCACATGGCCTATGAACTATCTCACTCTCTCTATGTGGTGGCTCACTCACTCCCTCAATGTAGGTGCACTCAAAGTCACATATGGTAGACTCACTCATCTCACTCAAGTGGTGGGTGTTGTGGCTCTCCTCACATGGGAATTGGGGCAAGTCATCATATGTGGGGCTAGTGGTGAACTCACTCTCACTCTCAATATGGTCGCACAAGTCACTCAAGTCATCATATGTCGTCGTGGTCGAAGGGAGAATCCCATGCTCAACCATCTCGTAATCGTCGCCGTGGATGAAGGCCGAAGATGGAACATCATCACTCTCCTCCATGACCGAAGGGAAAATCCCATGCTCGATCATCTCGTCACCGTCGCCGTGGATGAAGACCGAAGATGGCACATCATCACTCTTGCCTCCAAAGATGGAAGCATCATCCTTGCTCGTTACCACGTCGGTCACCTTCGAAGCTTGGTCCTCGAATGGCTCTGTGGTCATAGTCATTGCCGCACCATCTTGAAAAAGATTCAAAGTAGACTCGGCATCATCAATGCCACAAAGAGGGATGGCGGTGAAATCGAACTTGGGAGCGTCGTCTTGGAGCTCGTTGGGCTTGGCATTATGGTGGTACTACCCTCATGCTCGTCGTCTTGGAGCTTGGTCTTCGAGAAGTGTGCTTGCGGTGGAGAATCCTTGGCCTTCATGAGTTCTTGTTCTGCCTTGAGAGCACCAATGTAGTCGTCGTCGAGGGACTTGTAGTTCTCGAGGAAGATAGTCTTGGAGATGTCGTTGTTCAATCCCATCATGAAGTGAAACTTCATCAAAATGGGGTCGTCCATGCCGACTCGTCGCAAGGCAATCTTCATCTCCTTAAAGTACTCGTCGATGGACTTGGATCCTTGGATGGTGTTCTCCAATTGGCGTAGAAGTTGTTCCGTGTAGGTGGGTGGCAAGAACTCTCTCCGCATAGCTCTCTTCATCTCGGGCCAACTCATGTCATAGTCCTCTGAAGGTGTGTGAAGCCAGCATGTCGGCGCAAAGTCGTGGAAATTTCTTGTGGTGCACTTCACTTGATCTTCGTAGGGAACTTGATGTAGCGTGAGGTAGTCGTCCATCAAGCGTTCCCACTCGAGATACACCTCGGGTTCTTGAATCCCATAGAAAGGAATCTCGTGGTCGTTGTCGAGGTCGTAGTAGCTCGTGGAAGTCACGGACTTGAGCTTGGGGAGCTTCTGTTGAGCATAAGCTTGAGGTGCGTGTGGGCGAAGATGCCGTATGTCGAAAGGCAAAGATGCCTTGAAGTCGCTTAGCGAAGATGCCAAGGTAGATGGTGAAGTCGTTGAGCGGTTGTTGGTGTTGAGCTTGTGACCTTCACATTCTTGTCGTTGATGGTGTCGATGCCGATGTGATCTTGCCGAAGATGGTAGCTCGGAAGGATGTGCACTTGAGCGTCTTCTCGAAGATGAGGGAGACCTCTTGGCGGTCTTGATAAGGGCTTTGAGCTCCTCCATTTGAGCATCCATATTGGCGTACAAGTGGTTCGTCATGGCATCGAACTTGTCGTTGTTGTAGACCGGAGATGAAATGCTTTGCCTATCCATCACAAGACTCGAGCAAAGGTGAGTAGGAGATGAGGTAAACAATACCAAGTTACTTTTCCCAAAGTTGAGGATGTATCCCGTTTCACTCAATGTGAAATGAAAGAATAGTGGAATTGGTACTGGACTTGTTCACTCACACCTATCAATTAAAGCTTATCGAGTGGCTTGGTTAGGACAAGTGGCACAAAACTTTGATGGAAATGTTAGCAAGAATTAAATAATGTTGAAAGAGATTCACAAATTCGCAAGTGAAACAAGTAGACCAATAGCAATGAAAGGCGCACGAAAACACACACACACACACAGATAGATAAATGGGGTCATGCAACCAAGGAATGAGCACAAAATGTGGAATCCACAGAAACGCTCGTGTTTCACGACTCAAGAGAGACGCTAGCACGATTGCTCTATAGGCGAATACGACACTTGTGCACAACCTATGAGATGCAAAATGTATCAACTTTATATCCCAAGTATGCTATGCATGTATGATGTTCCGGTGCTTTAGCACAAGATGATCCAAGATGATCGGATATGATAACATATGATATATTGTGATGCACTATGATAGGATGCTATGGCTCTTGCTTACAAGTTTTAAGTTTCTCTCTTTTTGCTTAAAGCTTTTTTTCTTTTTTTTTTGTGTATGGCCATGATGCGAAATGCACAAACCAAGATAGCAATTGTGTATGCGTGAAAAATCTTGTGACACAAGGGATGGTACTATGATACCAATATGATATGACATATATGCAATGGAAGGTAGATCGATGATCCCTAATGTGCACAAGTAACATTGCCGGCAATACTCAAAGGCTAGTCTCGATAGGCAAGTGATGCAAAATGGGCTAGGGGTTAACAATGCAATTGTAAGGGGAATATACAATGATGTCGTCGAAGTTACCGTTAATGGTTTGTCGTTTGTAAGCCACGGACGGATGATGGTGAAGTGGTCAAAGTCGATGACGACCTCGTGGCGATGATGAGAGGCGGTGCTCTTGATGTAGAACCGTTCCTAATTAGCTTAAACACCTTAGGAAACGAAAAAACCACTACTCAAAATCTCAAATGTCAAATGGTGGTAACAGAAAGGTGGTGGTAGTTGCAGAAGAGCATGGTGGACCTATACACATTGTGAGAGTTGAAGTCACGGTCCCTAAGTAGCCGAAACACCTTAGGAGACACAAGCCATAACTCAAACAAGCTCGAACAAATTTGGGTTAAGTTGGATTGGTGGAAGTGTATGGTGGACTAGGTTATGCGGAAATGGTGGTGGTGGTTGATGAAGAAGTAACCGTCCCTAAGTAGCCGAAACACCTTAGGAGACTCGAATCACTACTCAAGCAACCACAATTGCTATATGGATCAAAATGGGTAAGGTTGCGGAAGGCTATGGTGGTTATGCAGATGATATGATGGAGGGCCTAGGCAAACTTGCCAAATTTCGGAAAATTTGATGGAGTCTAATGATGATGGTGGTATTTTTGTGGGATGGGGGATGTCAATAGCTTCAAAACGAGCTAAAGAACGTCAAAATCGAAGTTCGGATGAATTACTTATGGACAAAATAAAAATTAGCCGAAGTTGAAACTGGGAGGGGCGGTTGTACCACTTGCGAGGGCGGTTGTACCGCTCCTGGAGTGTCCTGGGGTTCCAGTTTTGCAGGCAGAAGTATTAGGGGATGGGGGAAGCGGTTGTACCGCCTTAGGGGCGGTTGTACCAGGAAAAATCTTAGATCTGGGTACAAGATGAATTTGGGGGCGGAAATGGATGATTTCGGGGTCAAAATTGAGAAGATTTCGTGGATGGAATGTGGGGAAACTTGTAGGGAAGCTAGATCCACTCGAAACACAACGGATCCATGGATCAAAAATCAACAAAACATCATCAAACCAACATATCTCAAAAAATTGGGGGCTATTTTTGGTGGAGATTTTCGAAATTTAGGGAGAACACAACAAAATCAAGCTAGAAAATGGTGAGGGGGCTCCAATTTCATGAGAAACCTTGGCTCTTGATACCAAGATGATGTAGGGTGGAGACCCTAAGGCCGATCTTTCATGAAATGGAGGGGATTCCCATGAAGAACACGAGGGGAAAACGCGAGGGAAACGAGAGGAAAACACTCAAATCAACAAGAAATGGTCACACATGTGCTAGATCCTCAACACAATGAGATACACGGTCCAAGTCCAACAAAGGAAAGATACAAGGTAACTAGTTCATCTTCGTGAGGAGGTCTTGAATCCGCGGAGGGATCTTCTCTGTGAGGAGGTCTTGAATCCGGTGTGGATCTTCTCCGTAGAGGCCGCGGTCTCTTAGTGGAGTAGAACCACAATGGATGAGCAATGCTCTAGTCTAAAATGAGCTAACACAATGATAACCCTAGAAATGAGGAGGAGGAGGTCTATTTATAGTCTAAGGGGTAAGTTGGGGGATACATGGGTCAAAACCCTCTTTACCGCGTGCAGGCAGGCCGGTTGTACCGGACAAGGAAGCAGTTGTACCATTGGGAGCTCAGGTACCTGTTCCTGGAGGTGCTTATGGAAGTATAGACCGGTTGTATCGGTGGTTGGAGTGGTTGTACTGGTCAGGTCGCAGCTGGGGGAGGGACCGAGGCTGTTCTGGCCTTGTGCCGCTTGATTACAAAAGGTTGACCGATACTTGGGCGGTAGTTGGGCGGTTGTATCGGTCGACCGGTAGTTGGGCGGTACATGGGCGGTTGTACCGGTCGAGCGGTAGTTGGGCGGTACATGGGCAGTTGTACCTCTATCTCTGGGCTGGGAAGATTCATCTTCTTCCTTTTCCCTTCTTCCATTGCGGATGGTGTAGTTGTACCTTGGCGGTTGCACTCCTCCTCTTCATCCGTGAAGCTCCAACGATACCTATGAATGCACATGAGAGGAGTGTCAAGTAGTATACCATCCTCGAAGGGGGTCAAGTGAACATGTGTAAAGGAGAAGATTCACCTTTATGTATGAGAAGTAGAGGTCGCACGTGTCACTTGCCAAATGGACTCTTGACATGGTGATGTCCATAGGATGCTCCGCATCATGTTTTATGTTGGTTTTTTAGCATTTTTTCTTTCTTTAGTTCAATGGTTTTCAGTCCTTTTTAGTTGGGCCCATAGGATTCACCCTAGCCTCCTCGTTGGTGGATTATACTCTAGACAATCCATATTTTTTTGCGAAACCCTAGATGTTGTTGCCCCGTCCGCCTCCTTTGTTTTCCCCCGCTACCGCCAGAGGACTCCGACGGGTAAATCTTGCTTGATCGATGCCGCGAGAGGACTCCGACGGGCAAATCTCACTCGACCCATGGCTGCGGCGAGGATGCCTTTTCGTGTGGCGATCTCTCTACCGCGAAGAGTTGATGGGAGACATGAGACATCCAACCATCGTCATTCTTCTTTGTGAAATGTCATGGAAAGAACATTTGGTGTTCTCAAGATGAAATGGTCCCAAAAAATAATTGTAAGTGCATGAATATGTCTTCACAATTGGATTCGTGATAGCATGTTAACATGATGAGCATTTCGTTGACAATGATGCGTCTGTGCAACCTCCATTGTCATGTTTTTTGCGAATAAACCTGCATTGCCGTTTGACGTGTCAATGCTCTACGGCCAAAAGGTGATGGTACCATGACCGCAACACGTGAGGTTATTGTTGTAGTCTCCTACCTTGAGATTATTTGTTCTATTTGTAGTTCGCCCTCTTTTGTAACGAACGGAACTTTAAAACCATTCTAATTGTAATAGCTAGCACCTTATGATATTCGTAAATCACTTTTGTGATCAAATTTGACCAGTTGTTGTACAAAACAGCAAAGTGTAAACAATTCATCAAACAATTCATGTCTAAGGGTAGCAAAAACATTTTAGCACACAACTCAGGGCCACAATCTTATACTGCAATCTCCGAAAAGAGGCAGATTACTCACGCCTAACCAACGCGGCTACCACTCTTAAGAACCTATTCATGTCCCCCTTGATGAGATGCGCCACGCGCCACGCCCAACATTCCAACTCAAAATGAGCAGCAACAATGACCTAGGGTCATACACCATCGAACACCGAGTTCCTATATTCCCATAGCACCCACAGTCCAGTAGTAGAATCGCCCATGTCCCTTACCTTTTGGTGTCTCTCTATTCCACACAGGCCCTTACCTTTTGGTGTCTCTCTATTCCACATCGGAGAATTGTCATATAAGAGCATCTCCAGCCGTTGTGCCCCCAGGAGGCATTTTTTCGCCCTCCTAGGGAGGCACTTACGGATTTTTTGCACCGGGGACAACAAATTTTCCAGCTGCCCCCCACCCAACCGACGAGCGCACTACGCACGCACCCACCGAGCTCAACCGCCATCGCTCCGTCCTCGTGCCCTGCGTGCCCGGTGAGCGTGGACGCGGGCGTGACTCGTGAGTTGACCATGGAGAAGACGACGCCCGCGCATGGGAGGGGGGGGGGCGATGTTGCTGATCTTGAAGAAAAAACACTGAAGCCCAACAGCGGAGGCAACTTGAGGCTGGGGCAGCTTGCCGGTGACTCGTAAACCGGTGAAGGCACGGGCGAGCATGGATGGAGGTGAGGCCTGGCTCACCCGGGAGCGTGCGGGATGCTCTAGGAGGCAGAGCCCGTGCTTGGGGACGAAGGCGCGGACGCACATGGATGGAGGCGAGGCCCGGCTCAGCCAGTAGTGTGCAGGATGCTCTAGGAGGCAGAGCCCATACTTGGGGGCGAAGGCTGCAGGGCGGCTTTGGAAGCAGGCGGCAGCAACGGCGTCCGGCCGGCGCTAGTGAGGGTGCAGAAACGGCGACGGATCGAGGTGTGCAGCAGGCGGCTCAAAACGGAGAGCAGGAGGCAGAGCTCGACGGGGGCGGCTTTGGCGTGGGAGGACCAGTGGTGGCGCTCCAAGCGATGCTGGCATGGCGCAGAGGCGGTCAATGGCGTCCGATGACCTAGCGTGCGGCCGCTGAGGCGGCCTGCGGCAGCGAGGCCCAGGACGGCTGTCGGTGTCAAACCGGTAGATCACGGGTAAGGGGGCCCAAGCTATGTGTTTAGAGGATCGAGGGTAACAGGAGGCTGGTGACACGATGTTTACCCATGTTCAGGCCCTCTCGATCGAGGTAATACCCTACTTCCTGCTATATTAATATGGGTGAATATGAATACAAGAGTTGATCTACCTCGAGATCGTAATGGCTAAACCCTAAAGCCTAGCCTATGAGGGTATTGTGATGTTGATTATCCCGCCTACAGACTAAACCCTCCGGCTTATATACATGCCAGAGGGGACCTAGGGTTGCAAGTGTGACTTGGGGAGGAAGTAATTGATACATCCAGACTCTACGCTTGCCTTCCTACGTACATAGGAGTCCTGACCGAATACGAGGGAGGGTCTTCTACTTCTTCTTTACGTGGCCCACCAATACGGCCCAGCTTCAATGACCCGGATCCTTGAGGATCCCTGAATACAAGACTCCCTCAGTAGCCCCCGGACTTGCCTTCAAGGACGAGATTGTGTCCGGCTTCATGTCTTCGGTCTTGCAAGGTGAGTCCTCCTGGATGATAGTTCGGCTTCTTTAAATATTGTATTCCATCGATTCCTCGCCGCCGTCGCCTTGGCTTCCACATGTCCAACGAATGCGAACCGTCTGGGCGGTTTTACAAATACCCCCTTGACTGTGTAGAGAAGGCGCCTATATAAGAGAATAGACCCCAGTTGCCTCTTCATCCCATTCCACGCGGAAGAAACCCTAGTGCTTGCAAAAATTCTTCAAACATGGCTAGCGCCCCAAGCTCTTCCTCGCGCCCTCACGACCCTCGTGCAGGAGATTGGAAAAGCTACTATGTGTCCCATGCGCGCCTAAGGACACTTCAAGCGCAGGGATACTTCCCCCCATAGGATCTAGTCCCTGTCCGGGCCGGACTAACTTCTATCGACAATCAAGCCCTGGCAGAGAGCTTTCCCAACCCCTCCGATGGAGAGCGGGTATGTTTTGTCCCCTTCCTTTTAAGAGGCACAGGGTTCTCCATCCACCCCTTCCTTAGGGGACTCCTGGAGTTCTATGGTCTCCAACTGCACGATCTTACGCCGGGGTCTATCCTGCACATCGCGGGTTTTGTCGCTTTATGTGAACTGTTCTTGGGCTGCGAGCCTCACTTCGAGTTGTGGCGAAAGTTCTTTTGCCTTGTCCCTCGCTCGGGAAAGGGTTCCATATTTGAAGTTGGGGGCGCTGAAGTATGGCGCATAGCCAGGACAGGCTATCTGCCCGGTACTCCGAAGAAGGCATCCGAAGAGTGGCCTTCGGAGTGGTTTTACATTGAGGACGTTGCTCTGCCGGATCTAGTTCGGCGAGGCCTCCCCAAATATTCCAATGCTCCGCCAAAGAAGCTTTTTAACTGGTGTCCCCGCAGTCCTTCGGAAGAAGAGAGAGCGGAGGTTAGTAGACTGCCAGGCACGATCAAATTGCTCGCCAGTTCGGGGTTATCTATAGTCGAAGTGATGGCCATTTCAATAAAATGATGCGTGAGCTGCTTCAAGCCAGAGGCTTTCCAATGTGGCATTATAATGGCCAGGATGAGGCCTCGCGCTGCTTACGCCCAAGTCCGGATGACCCTGCCGCTCTTGTCGTTGTCCTGGAAGGTCTTTATAAGGGAGAGAAGCAAGACTTCATTCATTTAACGTGAAGGGAGGGTTTTTCTATGTACAATCCTCCTGACTGGGTAAGTCTCTCTCTTGACCGCCCACTTTTTCTTCGTTATGATGTATTGACCGAATTGAATTCGATTTCTCCCAACAGGAGTGGAGGAAGGTGATTGAGGGGATTAACAGTCCCGCCCCACAGCCAGAGGACCAGTTTCAAAATGCGGGCCCCGGATATGATGAAGATCCGGACATAGGCATAGAGCTAGAAGACGAAGTCTTCTATCAAGCCTGCCATGAGGGCACCCTGGTGGCTATCGTAGCCGATTACCCAGGCCTCATTCCTTCTTCCCGTATAAGTATCTAGGACATATCTCATCAAAGAGAAGATTCCTAGTGCGCCTTACCCATCGTATGTTATTATACCAAACAGGGACGGCGTTCCTCACGCCAGACTATGCGAAGACCGTCATCCCAGAGGGTGATGCCCGCGTCGGGTGAGGCCTCGAAGCGTAAGAGGACCGCGAACACCAGCGGACCTTCAAAGATTTTTTTTGACACACGCTGGGTGGTGAAGTCGGTATCACAACTTTCCACTTTGTTTTTTCCTTTTAGGAGGAATACACACCGGACTGTCTCCGGAGTAGACCTGGCCATGGGCAGCACGGCCCGGATGGCCCGACCCGATCCGGCCCGAAAATCCCGGGACTGGCTGAGCCCGAACATGTCATTGGGCCGGGCTCGGGCCTGAAAATCAAGCCCGACGGGCAGATCGGGCCGGGCTCGGGCCTATGAAAAATGATTTTTTAGCCGTGGTCGGGCCGGGCCGAGCGGGCCGTGTCGGGCTTTTCCAGGTTCGGGCAGGGCTCAGGCCTGGGTTTTCAGCACCAGGCTTTTTTGGCCCGGCCCGAAGCCCGTCCCAGCCAGAGATATGGCCAGGTATACTCCGGAGACAATGTAGACCAAGCTCCAGCCAATCCGGCATCAGGCCTATCAGGGGTTAATGCTGATTCGGTGTCGGATTGTCCTCTCCAGGAGGATTCGGACGGAATGTCAGTTACTAATTCCGAAGTAGAGGTTGCGATGGTTCACCGGCGGCGGAAAGCAGCCATGTGTGATCCAACCTTTTCTGAGGAGGCGTTTAATGCCCTTAGCTCTGCAGATGCCTATATCCGAGCCGCTCAAGACGGACTTGCTGGAGCCACTCACCGGCTTTCAAAAGATATGCGGGTGAGTGTATATTTTGGTGTTCCCATGCCAGTAGCCCCCGAGACTTAAAGCAGTTGGTACAACTGATTTGAGGATCATTGTGTTTTTGTAGGTGCTTCAAGAAAAGAATAATTGCTTATCCAAGGAGCTTGAAGAGTGACGGACCCAGCTCGCCGAATTGAAAAATTCGAAGGAATACGGAAAGGATGCTGGTGGTAAGAACAATGGTGTCTGGATACTATGATGGTTGTGCTGATCACTAGGGTGTTATGTATATACTAATTTGTAATACAGCAACAGGGTCGGCCGACCAACTAGAGAGGGAGCTAAGAGCTGCTTTGGCGGACAAAATATTTACCGAAGGGGAAACAGCCGCTAGCAAGCGCGTATTGATGCAAGCCATAGAGAAAAGAAACCAAGCGCAGGACAAAAGTGTTAGGTTGGAACAAGAGCTAAAGGGTGTAAGAGCCCAGCTCTCAAGTACCATGGAAGAGAACCAGAGGCTAAAAGGTGGCATGTTCAGTATGTCCCTTATAACTTGCTCTCCTTATAGTCTCTTATTTTAAAGGTTTTTCATAAAACTCTTCCTACAGGCTTGTTAACTGAGCAGCCCGAAGGGGAAGTGTCCGGCTTTGAGGGTGACGTGTTGCAAGAGCTTTCCAGGGTCCACGAGCAAGCTCGGAATGCCATGAAGAGTATGGCCAGGGCTTTATGGCCGGGCGATTCGCTTCCAGAAACTATGGAGGACTTGGCGGACTTGTTCAAAGGGGCTCGACGCCGCTTCAAACTGTGGAAAGCATCAGCATGTCGCATGGGTGCTCGAGAAGCCTGGGCCATGGTAAAGACGCGCTACACTTGTCTTGATCCGAATCATATGGCCCGCGTGGGACCTCGAGGGTCCGATGGACAAGAAATTCCTCCGCATTTGGTATATGACCAAGTAGAAATAGCTGCCAAGCTTTCCCAATAGGACTGAAACTAGACAGCCTTATATAGGGAATAGAAAAAGAGTAATCGTTTGATTCTATGTATCAATGTACTTTGACCATCAAACTTATCTCAGGCCGAATTTACAAAAAAAGGTTGTCATGGCCGACCATCTGCTTTAACCTCCATAAACCCAAAGGCTGGAGTGCTTCCGAATACTACATCTGTGGTAAACACGTGATATGTTCGGAAACCAGGCAATCCGGTCATAATTTGTTGAACAGACGAACTATGTTCGGGGAGTTATGTTATATTACTGTTTAACATAAGAAACATCTTCCAGAGAGAATAGTTCCGTTAGGGGTTCCTTTCCCTGGGTGGGCGTGCATACAAATGCGGGCCTAGGCTTTTAATCCTATGAAAAAGGATTGTAGGATGTTGTATCCTGTGGTAGTTTAAAATACGCTTTAGAAAGCGATATGTCGTGTATACGCCGACCGATTATTCCCTTAAGAGCGCTAGCTTTCGGCTTCACCCAGTCTGAGGTACATATCCGGATTACCCGGTTGTAACAATCGCAGAGGTGCTCCCTTTACACCCGAACAATCAGGAACGTAGGGGTAAGCATAGGAGCCAGGCAACCTAGCTTTGGCCAGAACTTAAGTCATATTGGTGCATATAATGGCAAGGAAGGACTGTAAGAAACAGACGACATTTTAAGCAAGAAGCTTTTATTGGTAATGGGCTTCGTTAAAGAAGCCCCCAAGTATATTTGAGGTAGATACATTCGAGGATGTACTTATCCTGTGACAGTTCGGTCAAGCCGAATACTTGCCAATGAGAGGAAACGTAAAAAAGAAAAGGAGAAAAATAAAAGATAAAAGACAAGACCTGACTTGAAAGGAGGAAAAAATTTGCTACCGAACTATCCATAAAATCGTCGAAGCCCTTGTAGGATGAAGGTGGTCTCTCTCAAACAACACTGCAACCAAATAATTTGGTCAATCCGTGGGAGGCGTAGGATGAAGATGGTCTCTCTCAAACAACTCTGCAACCAAATAACAAAGAGTCTCTTGTGTCTCCAACACACCCAATACAATGGTAAATTGTATAGGTGCGCTAGTTCGGCGAAGAGATGGTGATACAAGTGCAATACGGATAGTAGATATAGGTTTTTGTAATCTGAAAATATAAAAACAGCAAGGTAACTAATGATAAAAGTGAGCATAAACGGTGTTGCAATGTGTAGAAACAAGGCCTATGGTTCATACTTTCACTAGTGCAAGTTCTCTCAAGAATAATAACATAACTGGATCATATAACTATCCCTCAACATGCAACAAAGAGTCACTCCAAAGTCACTAATAGCGGAGAATAAATGAAGAGATTATGGTAGGGTACTAAACCACCTCAAAGTTATTCTTTCTGATCGATCTATTCAAGAGTCCGTAGTAAAATAACACGAAGCTATTCTTTCCATTCAATCTATCATAGAGTTCGTACTAGAATAACACCTTAAGACACAAATCAACCAAAACCCTAATGTCACCTAGATACTCCATTGTCACCTCAAGTATCCGTGGGCATGATTATACGATATGCATCACACAATATCAGATTCATCTATTCAACCAGCACAAAGAACTTCAAAGAGTGCCCCAAATTTTCTACCGAAGAGTCAAGACGAAAACGTGTGCCAACCCCTATGCATAAGTTCATGAGGTCACTGAACCCGCAAGTTGATCACCAAAACATACATCAAGTAGATCATGTGATATCCCATTGTTGCCATAGATAAGCACATGCAAGACATACATCAAGTGTTCTCAAATCCTTAAAGAATCAATCCGATAAGATAACTTCAAAGGGAAAACTCAATTCATCACAAGAGAGTAGAGGGGGAGAAACATCATAAGATCCAACTATAGTAGCAAAGCTCGCGATACATCAAGATCGTGCCATCTCAAGAACACGAGAGAGAGAGAGAGATCAAACACATAACTACTGGTACATACCCTCAGCCCCGAGGGTGACTACTCCTCCCTCGTCATGGAGAGCGCCGGGATGATGAAGATGGCCACCGGAGAGGGATTCCCCCTCCGGCAGGGTGCCGGAATGGGTCTAGATTGGTTTTTGGTGGCAACAGAGGCTTGCAGCGTCGGAACTCTCGATCTAGGTTATTTTCTGGAGGTTTCTGTATATATAGGGGGTGTTGGAGTCGAGGACAAGTAAGGAAGGTCTCCGGGCTGTCCACGAGGCAGGGGGCGTGCCCAGGGGGTGCCCCCTACCCTCGTGTGCAGCCCGGGGATCTTCTGGTCCTCCTCCGGTACTTCTTCGGCTTCTTCTGGTCCAAAAACATCCTCCGTTGAGTTTCAGGTCAATTGGGCTCCGTTTGGTATTCCTTTTCTGCGATATTCAAAAACAAGGGAAAATAGAAACTGGCACTAGGCTCTAGGTTAATAGGTTAGTCCCAAAAATCATATAAAAGTGTATATAAAAGCTCATAAAACATCCTAGACAGATAATATAATAGCATGGAACAATAAAAAATTATAGATACGTTGGAGACGTATCAAGCATCCCCAAGCTTAATTCCTGCTCGTCCTCGAGTAGGTAAATGATAAAAACATAATTTTTGATGTGGAATGCTACCCAACATAATTCTCAATGTAATTTACTTTATTGTGGCATGAATTTTTAGATCCATAAGATTCAAGACAAAAGTTTAATATTGACATAAGAATAACAATACTTCAAGCATACTAACAAAGCAAGTTTGTCTTCTCAAAATAACATGGCCAAAGAAAGTTATCCCTACAAAATCATATAGTCTGGCTATGCTCCTCTTCATCACATAAAATATTCATATCATGCACAACCCCGGTTTCAGCCAAGCAATTATTGCATACTCAAATTTTTTCAAACTTCTCAACTTTCACGCAATATATGAGCGTGAGCCATGAATATACACTACAAAAAAAGACACATCCGTGACATTTTGGGCCGAACGAAACTTTTTTTGTCATACTTATGACACTTCTATGACGATAATTGTGACAAAACCCGGTATCATCATAGATGTGGTGGGGTCCTACTTCTATGACAAAAAATCATGACAGAAAATGGGCTTTTCGTCCTGGGCGGGCTAGAGACGCAACTGCATGACATTCTTTGGGCCGTCCATGATGGAAAAAACCGTGGTAGAAGCGAGGGCGAGGAAAATATCGGGGTGTTCCCAGTTACGGTGAGTGGTCGGGGCCGAGCGATGCGCGTTTCTCTCGTACACGAACGCGCGTGGGTGCGAGGCGTTGGGCTCTAACTGAACCCGAGCGAGGCATTGGGCTCTAACTGAACCCGAGTGAGGCATTGGGCTCTAACTGAACCCGAGCGATTGCACTGCAGGCTACGCGTTACTGAACCCGAGCGATCGATCGATGGCTGTTAACTGAACCCGATCGATGTTGCCTCTGCATGAATAGTGAGTGTTACTGTGGGGGGGGGGGTTGGATGAACAGTTCCCGGTGGGGTGGATGAACAGGACCCCGTGGTGTTGAACATGACCCCGATCGATCGAGCCGGTTGGGGCTGCATGAACAGGACCCCGTGGAGGGCTGGATGAATAGGACCACCCCGTGGAGGGTTGGATGAACAGTAGACGGTGGAGGGCTGGATGAACAGTAGCCTGTGGAGGGGTGGTTGAACAGGAGCCCGTGGAGAGGGCTGGCTGAACAGTAGCCGGTGGAGTAGCGCGCGGTGGAGGTTGAACAGTCGCAGGTGGAGGCAGGAGGAGGTCGACGGTGGATGAACAGTAGCCCGTGGAGGCTGGAGGTGGTCGATGGTGGAGATGAACAATATCCCATGGAGTCCCGTTTTGCGATACGCCACACCCCTCCCGATGAACAAGACCCCCGTTTCGACTGTAGTGATCCAACACAAGTCCGTTTCCTCCGTTTTGCGGTATGCCACACCCCTCCCGATCAACAGGACCCCTGTTTCGACCGTAGGAGGTCCGCTTCCTCCGTTTTGCGGTACGCCACACCCCTCCCGATCAACAGGACCCCCGTTTCGACCGTAGGAGGTCCGTTTCCTCCATTTTGCGGTATGCCAGACCCCTGCCGATGAACAGGATCCTGTTTCGACTGTGGTCGGTCGAACAAAAGGTCGTTTCCTCCGTTCTGCGGTACGCTAGGCCTCGTTTCCATCGGCTGTTCCGTCCAAGCCCTCCCGATGAACACGACGATGCATTCCGTTACGACCCAGCCGGTTGGCTCCCCATGAACACGACGACGACACTGTTTCTCCATTCCGACCCAGCCATGTACACGAGCCCTGGCCATACGTACGCGCGAGTAGGCGTTCGAGACCCCGCCCGTATGTACGTACGTAGCCGTATTTACTTTCTTGCACCCTGGCCGTTGTACGTATGTGTACATGCTACGTGCGCGCCTCTACTACGACACGTGCGCGCCTCTACATCGACCAGTATGTACGTACACATTTGCGACCAGAATGACAACGCTACGTACGCTTCGACCAGGTGGGTCCCGACTGTCAGGCACTTCCTTGCGTGCGAAGATGTAGCTGGTGGGTCCCAGCAGTCAGGGGGGCAAATAGTTTTTTTTTGCCCGGACGCACTTCCTTGCGTGCGAAGATGTAGCTGGTGGGTCCCAGCAGTCAGGGGAAACCTTTTTTTTCATGAAATACGGTGGCTCGTCCGGTGGGTCCCCAATGTCAGGTGGAGGAATAATTATTTTGCGCGTAATAAGGAGGCACTTCCTTGCTGCGGCCGTGGACCCAGCTGTCAGCCTCTCCACGTACAGTCCATGTGTGATGCAAAGCCGTTCCTTGACCACGTTGACCACGCCGCACCGAGAGCACCAGGGTGGTGGACGACGGTGAGCCCTAGGAAGGGGACGACGCGGAGCCGGGGAAGACGCGACCGTGGAAGCCCGCGCGGAGAGGAGTACGAGGGTTCACTGGTTCGGCTGCGGTGTGAGGCTGCCGTCGCCGCAGAATAATAGGGGGTGTGGGTGAGTGGAGGGATGGCCTGGCCAGCGGTGGGAGTAGTAGGGGGCGGTGAGGCCTCCACAGCAGCACAGCCGGCCACGGGAGGCAGGAGCACGAGGCACGACCGACGCTAGTTTGCTAGCTGGTTTGGGCGGCTGGAGCAAGAAGACCAGAGGTTGAAGAAGCACTACAGCCGTTGGATGGACATCGTACGGTCACTGGAGCTAGAATCGTGCATATTGACTAAGTTGACAAAGCCCTCCGTCCCCGTCAACTTAGTAGGCCCACAAGTCAGCCTGCCACTATACTGGGTCCCAGCTAACAGGGGGAGTATTCATTTTTTTGTGCGTAAAAAGGAGGCACTTCCTTGCGTGCAAAGATATAGCTAGTGGGTCCGAGCTGTCAGCGGCGTAACGTTTTTTCGCGAAATACAGAGGCCCTTTCGGTGGGTCCCAGATGTCAGGTGGAGGAATCATTATTTTGGGCGTAATAAGAAGGCATTTCCTTGCGTGCGGCCGTGTACCCAGCTGTCAGCCTCTCCACGTACAGTCCACTTCAGATGCATGTGGTCGTTGACCACGTTGGCCAGGCCACGCCGAGAGCACCAGGGCGGTGGACGACGGCGAGGCCTAGGAAGGGAACGACACGGAGGCAGGGAAGACTCGGTAGTTGTTTCCCATGCGGAGGGGAGTACGACTATACGAGGGTTTACTGGTTCGTCTGCCGTCATCGAAGAATAACAGCAGGTGTGGGTGAGTAGAGGGATGGCTAGGCTAGTGATGGGAGTACGGTGGGGCGGTGAGGCCTGAGCGGCAGCAGAGCCGGCCGCAGGGAGGAGAGAGCAGGCAGCCCGCTGGTGCTTGTTTGAGCGGCTAGAGCAGGAAGAGCAGAGATTGAAGAAGCACGACGGACGTTGGATGGACATCCAACAGTCACTGCTTGTGCGTCAACCTTTTTTTAGTAAAGCCTCAAATCTGTGGAAAACATCATACAACCCATCTGCCATTATTAATAATAATTCACAGCCCATTTGCTAATTCTTAAGGGTTTTTTTGGAACCCATATTCTTTTGGTTAGCATTACAGCCCATATTGTGGCCACGGTTAAAAAATTATACGAAATTTTGCATATTTCGGTGCGGTCCAAACTATTTTTAATCCCGAAATTTTGAGTCACAATCAAACAGATTTTAAAAATAAATTTATATCAATATAAAATCCAACAAACAGTCCGAGCATAAAAATCAATGCAATTTAAAATCTCGAAATGAAAAAAGAAATTTGAAACTAATTGCCGGTTTGATGTGTTTTAAAAATGTACAACCCATTTCTCATTACTGATAGGCCATTTTCTCAGGCAACCGAATGAAGCTCTCCTCGTCTTGAAAGATTTGCAGCCGAACAGGCCTGACAAAGCGACTTACTTGGCAAATCACAAAAAAACTAGGCTATGGCCGTGGACCCAGCTGTCAGCCTCTCCACGTACAGTACTCTTCCGATGGAAGTCGGTCGTTGACCACGTTGACCATGCCGCGCTGAGAGCACCAAGGCGGTGGACAATGGCGAGGCCTAGGAAGGGGACGATGCAGAGCCGGGGAAGACGCAACAGTGGATGCGCACGCGGAGAGGAGTACGAGGGTTCACTGGTTCCGCTGTAGTGTGAGGCTGCCGTCGCCGCAGAATAACAGGGGGCGTGGGTGAGTGGAGGGATGACCTGGCCAGCGGTGGGAATAGTATGGGGGCGGTGAGGCCTCCCCGGCAGCACAGCCGACCACGGGAGGCAGGAGCAGGCGGCACGACCGGCGCTGCTTTGGGCGGCTGGAGCAAGAAGACCAGAGGTTGAAGAAGCACTATGGTCGTTGCATGGACATAGTACGGTCACTAGAGCTAGAATCGTTCATATTGACTAACTTGACAAAGCCCTCTGTCCCCGTCAACTTAGTAGGCCCTCAAGTCAGCCACCCACTATGGTGGGTCCCAGCTAGCAGGGGTGTATTCATTTTTTTGTGCGTCATAAGGAGGCACTTCCTTGCGTCTGAAGATATAACTGGCGGGTCCGACCTGTCAGTGGGGGGGGACGTTTTTTTCGCGAAATACAGAAGCCCTTCCCGTGGGTCCTAGCTGCCAGGTGGAGGAATCATTATTTTGCGCGTAATAAGGAGGCATTTCCTTGCGTGCGTCCATGGACCCAGCTGTCAGCCTCTCCATGTATAGTCCACTTCCGATGGATGTCGTTCATTGACCATGTTGACCAGGCCACGCTCAGAGCACCAGGGCGGTGGACGACGGCGAGGCCTAGGAAGGGAACGGCACGGAGCCAGGGAAAACTCGGCAGTTGTTTCCCACGCGGAGGAGTACGAGGGTTTACTGGTTCGTCTGCCATCGCCGGAGAATAACAGCAGGTGTGGGTGAGTAGAGGGATGGCTAGGCCAGCGATGGGAGTACGGTGGGGCGGTGAGGCGTGCGTGGCAGCACAGCCGACCGCGGGGAGGAGAGAGCAGGCAGTCCCCGCCGGCGCTTGTTTGAGTGGCTGGAGCAGAAAGAGCAGAGATTGAAGAAGCATGAGGGCCGTTGGATGGACATCCAACAGTCACTGCTTGTGCGTCAACTTTTTTTTAGGAAAGCCTCAAATCTATGGAAAACATCATACAACCCATCTGCCATTATTTCTAATAATTTACAATCCATTTGCTAATTCTTAAGGTTTTTTTTGGAGCCCATATTCTTTTTGTTAGCATTACAGCCCATATTGTGGCCACGGTTAAAAAATTATACGAAATTTTGCGTATTTCGGTGCTGTCCGAACTGTTTTTAATCCCAAAATTTCGAGTCACATTCAAACTGATTTTAAAAATAAATGTATATCAGTATAAAATCCAACAAATTGTCCACGCATAAAAATTAATGCAATTTAAAATCTCGAAATGAAAATAAATAAATTTGAAACTAATTGCCGGTTTGTTGTGTTTAAAAAAAGTACATCCCATTTCACATTACTGATAGGCCATTTTCTCGTCCAGTCGAATGAAGCTCTCCTCGTCTTGAATAATTTGCAGCCCAACACGCCTAACAAAGCAACTTACTTGGCAAATCACAAAAAAAGTTGGGCTAGCCATTTTCAGAAAGAAAAAAAAACTACTGGGCTGGTCTGTGGTAAACATAAAAGAGAAGGATGTCTAGACAGGTCAGAGTGCCCCGCACAACCCAGTTGACACCCTACTTCCGTCTCAAAAACAAATTAGACAAATGTCACTCCAATTATGGCGATTCATACTGCAATTTCCAAACTTTGAAAAATGACACTGCAATTTTTGCAAACTTTGGAAAACGCCACTGCAATTTGCAAACTTTGAATAACGCCACTCCAGACTTCGAAAAATGCCACTGGAAATGGCATGAAATGGCATTTTTAAAAATTTGGAAATTGCAGTGGCATTTCTCAGAAACACCAGATTTGGAGTGGCATTTATCAAATTAACCCAAAACAAAAATAACTGGGCGAGCTGCTGGGTCCCTGGTGTCAGCCGCTCGTTGTGCAATTCTCTCGTTTATTGACTACGTTGACAATGGCATGGGACCCAGATGTCAGAAATCCATTAGGAGGAGCCATTTTTTATTGGCTTGAAATAAGGAGGCACTTGCTTGCGTACTGCCATGATCTTGGCGGGTCCCTGCTGTCATCCTCTCCACGTACAATCATCTCCTGATTGTGTATGCGTCCACTTGGTAGGCCCACAAGTCAGCCTCTAAACCCGTGGAGGACAAATACAACCCATTTAAAAAATAACAGCGCATTCCATACGTTCAAACGGAAAGTTCAACATTTAGAGCAAAGTAACAAGACTCGTCCACATATAGAGTACTGAACTTCCACGTTCACAACCATCATAGCCAAGTTAACTATCTACTCCCACTAATACTCTAGTAGCGTACAAGTACTAACTTACTCTTAGCTAACTAGACGATGCCGGCCGCCATCTGCGGTACACGCTAAACGTCGGCACCGGCGTCCTCCGCCTCGCCTCGGACTTGCCAGAGGTGCGATAGGGCGCGTTGCTCGCGCGCGTTGGCCCTTTCCACGCCGGCGTGGTCCACCGAAGCTTTGCCTTCTAAGCGAGAAACCCACTTGACGAGCTGGTAGTAAAAATTGGAGTCGCGAACGCGTGCGTGCCCGACAGCCTCCAGGGCTATTTGTCGGGCATCGGCCTCCACGTAGTCGGCCCAGTTGCGGGTGCTCTGCTCGCGACTCAGAGCGTCGGTGCGCTGCTGCTCCATGTCCCGCTGGCGGTGCAAATCGGCGATACGCTGCTCCTCCGCCAAGCAGTCGCGCTCCAACCACTCCTGCTCCTCCGCCAGGCGGTCGCGCTCCAACAAGTCCTCGTTCTCCGCATTGCCATCTAAAGACCGATAGAATGCCTCCTCCCTCCGTCTGCCTTCCGGTCAAAAACCGAACACTAGTTCCGGCGGTGACCGCCTCTGGCCTAGCCTATCGCGGACGGGCGAGGTCATGGAGGACGTGGCGAGAGCGAGGATAAGTGGCGAGCGACCTCGGGCCGGTGGGGGCTTATGAGGATAGGGTGAGTTGGGTCACGGTGCCACCATAGAAGGCCGGGAAACAGTACTTATAGGCGGAAGGTAGCGCGACGGTCATCGGAATTGAATGCATAATTAAGAAGACATGGCATAGCGCGCCAGCTTGCCGTGGAAAACTAGAGAAACTGAAATTCTGATTGTGCTATCCCGCCCCGTCCGTGCTGGGTCGCACGCCGGCATGACGGTCAAACGAGTGCACTCGAATCATCTCCCTCCTTGTCAATAATGATTCCACATATTTAAAAGGCCCGCAACAATTAAAGCGCATCTTTTTTCGCATCAGTTAGCTTCCTTAATTACGGCCGGCTGCATGCAGGCACTCAAAATCGCTCGCAGCCAGTACGCGGAGCAGCATGCAATGAGTCGCAGCCGAGGGCATTAGTTGATGAACTTTAGCTGGGAGATAAGGCATTTAGCTGGGAGATAAGGCATTTGCGAACTCGAATCATCCAGATGAGGTACTCCCTCCTTGTCAAAAATCATTCCACCACTCATCATCTACCTTGGTTGGTGAGATTTTTGAATTAAGCCCTGCAAACTGAAAAGGACGTAGTACGTGCGTGATTCGCTATTTATTTGTGTAGGATCGAGTAGGTCGTTTTTTGAATTGAGCCCTGCAAACCGGAAAGGAGGTAGTACGTGTGTGATCCGCTATTTATCCATGTAGGATCAAGTAGGTCAGATGGTGTACGTGTACGATCGCATTAACTGATGAACATTCACTGGGAGATAAGGCATTTGCGAACGTTTTTGCTGGTAGTTTCTTCATATTCACATGGCATTTTCTTCAGAGCAACTTGTCAATTTCTTCAGAGGTAGGCATTTTTATTCAAAAAGCTGCCACTTCGGATCTTGCGTCGCAACTAAAACTGCCAGGAGCGCATTAGTAGGCTAGCTAGTGATCGATTAGTAACTTCTAAAAACTGAGCGAACAGATATAAGGAACTGTTAATGCATCTCAATGATTCACAGATCATATACAAATATGTAGCTCCAAAAGCAAAGATCAACCACAACTAAAACCAACTAGTACGATTCCCATACATAAGATCAACATGTTAATGCATCTCAATGATTCATAGATCATATACAAATATGTAGCTCCAAAAGCAAAGATCTAGAAAAAACATATGTTCTTCCTACTAACATGGATGCTTCTCTTGGACAACATTCAGTACAGACTGAAAGACAAATTTGTTTGTGAAGTCTACAATTCCTCTTGCAAACGTAAGTGGTTTCACCAACAACTGGAACCATCAGAATGAACCACACATAATGGAGGAACATCCACTACAATATGATTTGGTCTTCTCTCAATCACACAACGAGACTATTTTCGGAATACAAACTTTAACTTAGGCAAAATGATGCCCATTGTATAATCATACCAAAGCAATGAAGCACCTAGTGTTGGCCAATAAATAGTACAGTACTACTTTTCTACAGTCAATGAAGCACCTAGTGTTGGCCAATCTTTCGGTGTCTATTTTCAAATGGCACTGCATGCAGTGACTATACTATTCTCTTGTGCAGTTCAACCAAAATTGCGGTCACTTTGGGTGTTTTCCAAATAGCAACGGGCAGACATATCTGTCTGCATAAATATCAAGCAGCTAGTAAACATATACCCCACCTTGTATTTTCGGTTTAAACATGTCTCTTCTGCTTAGCATCTGTCATGTTTTGCACTGGACAATTTGATACAGTCATGTTTTGCCCTGGACAATTTCATACTGAATTGATTTGCTTGTTCAGGGCAGAAATATAGCGCCTATTCTTCATCAGACCAAGGATATCCATGTTCGCAGTGATGGAAGAGGTTGTCAGCGTCCTGGGAACCAGGGTACCTAGACTTGCCTGTCTGCGGGCCGCGGCGCGCTCCTACCACGGCTTGGTACGGCCCAGCTGATCGACCAGCTGCACGAGACCCTCGCGAGGGGGCTAGGCCTCACGAGGAGAACGACATCAAGACTCCCTTAGGAGCGGCCTCGGCTAGGTAGCTCCGGAGGGGTGGAGAATCCAAGGCCAAGCCTGCCTCAGGAGGGGGTAGTGACGCAAGCAGTGACGCACCGCGCCAGCGGGTGCCAACGCGCGCTAGCGGCGCAGTTGCCATTTTAGTGCAAAGGAGACAACACAGGCGCATGTTCCCAAGGAGCGGGACAAAGGTTTCCCCTTTGGTGCAACAAGACCAAAGACCGCAAGGACGACAGGGAGCATGTCACCACCGAGCCCACCACCGCGTAACCGCCTGATCCTTTTGCAGGCGAAGACCACTTTTGTCAGGATAAGAACGTCCTGGTGTTCCCGCTCAAAATGGCTGTTGTGGGATCCCTTCCCGCCTAAACATTTCGGGGGAAGAGGACTCTGGCCGCCTATATAAGTAGCTAGGATCCCCACTATGGGGAACTCAAGTCGATCAGATCCAGAAACTCCGCCCTCGCATAGGGGAGCAAGAACTCTTGCCTCCTGACCCTCCTGGGCTCTCCTCCTGAGCTTAGGAACCATGGTACTCATCCATATTCAAGCCCTGCCGAGGCCAAGCCACCAAAGCAGGAAGTAGGGTTTTACACCGCAAGGTGGCCTGAACCTGGGTAAACTTGTGTGTGCTTTACTTGTTGTTCGCTTGAATCTCTTCACTAGATGAGGGCGAGACGCTAGGTAGACGTGAGTGAGGGAGATCTTCGTTCACGCCCCTGTGTTCAAACTTCTTGGGTTTGCGAAGCCCGTAATCTGACATTTGGCGCGCCAGGTAGGGGGCGTGTCGAGATCTTGCCTCTCCGACGACCTCGTCCCGCTCTCGTCGTCGACTTCGCTCCACTGCCATAGTGGACACACGCCGAGCACGCGCCACCCGCCGCATCGCGAACGTCGGTCAGACGTCACCCGCGGGCAATGATGCGCCGCTCCGCCCCAACTCGCCGATCGCCAACGCCGCCACTGACCCGGCCGTCCATGAGCAGCAGGACTCGTCGCTGCCGCTGTCCGTGCGGTGCGATGGCCGCACGGCGACGCCGTCACCCTCGCTGATCCGCCGCGGGTTGGTCTACCAGCAGCCTGCGCTATTGATGGCGCGGGAGCTCCTGCTCTACTGCCCGGCGGATGACCTCTACGACGAGTGGCTCCACCGCATCACCGAGCTCGTCAACGCTGCCGGGAAGGTACCTGCACCAAGTCACTCCTCCCGTCCTCCATCGCCCATGGCGGCGAACGAGGGCTACTGTGTCCCGGCCCCACCTCCACTCTACGGCGCCGGCCAGGAGGTCAGGCGTGGGGCCCCGCGACGTGAACCGCCCCGCAGGGCCCCTGCGCGTGAAGAGGAGAGCGGTCAAGTGATCCCGCATCCCCAGGCAGGAGCTCGCGGGCCCCGTGTCCCGCAGCACCAAGACCGCGCATCACAGGAGGTGGTGGCGCCAGCGCCCCAAGAACCAGCACCGCAGGCGCAGGGGGGCGCCTGCAATCATGAGCATGGCTGGATGTTGCGCCTTAGCTCCCGAGCTACGGCGCCTCATCTGACCCGGCAAGTTCAAGCCGGATCTGCCTCCGCGCTACGATGGCACCACTGACCCCACGGAGTTCCTCCAACTCTACGAGCTGAGCATCGAGGCGTCCAACGGCACCGAGCAGGTCATGGCGAACTGGTTCCCCATGGCCCTCAAGGATGGCGCACGCTCCTGGCTCCTAAACCTCCCCGTGGGATCCATCTCCTCCTGGGGGGAGCTTCGTGAGCGTTTCGTCGCCAACTTCCAGGGCACCCGCGACCGAGCCCCGGCGGCCCCGGATCTGTGCCGCGTGAAGCATTAACCGGGGGAGGCCCTGCAAAAGTACATCCAACGTTTCAACACCATGCGCCTCCGGATCCCCAGGGTCTTGGACGAGGCCATCATCTCGACATTCTCCAACGGTGTCCACGATATCAGGATGAGGGAGGAGCTCGCCATCCACGAGGACTTGTGCACATCCCTCGAGATGTTCAAAGCTCGCGGCAAAGTGCGCCAGGGCGGAGGAAGGACGCCTCTCCCTCCAGGAGCTGCCTGAAGTGGATGCAGACGACAAGAAGGCCAAGGGCAAGGAAGCAAAGCGCAAGGGACCCACCGTGCTGGCTGCGGAGCCAGAAGTGAAGCGTGGCTGCGGCTACAACGACCCCCGAGAGACAACCGTCCGTACCGCGTCTTCCACAATGTCCACAGCCACAACACCAACGACTGTCAGGAGCTCAGGGCGATGCGCGGCGGGCGCGTCGGGCAGCGCCCTGAGCGCGACAACCGTGGCTATGGCCGCGGAGGAGGCCGTGGTGGAGGACGCTGGGACGGCAGGAACTCGCGCCAAGGGTGGCGTGAACAGCCTCGTGAAGACCACTGGCAGGAGCAGCCTCGTGACGCCCCCTGGCGCGACGAGCCTCGTGAGGGTCGCCCTCAGGGCAACGGAGGTCTGCCTCCGCTGCCACCACCGCCAAGAAGGAACGACGACGACCGCCAGGGAGAGGGAGCAGGGGGCTTTCAGGAGACGCGTGCGGTTGCATGCATATTGGGAGGAGCCCATGCTCCGGCTTCCTGTCACATCTTCAAGCAGTTCGCTTACGAGGTGAATGCGCCGCTTCCCAGGCCGGACGCCGCGCACAACCTCGGGTGTACCAAGCAGGTCATCGCCTTCGACCCCAAGGACCAGCTCAAGTGCACCGTAGCCCCAGGCGCTCTCCCGATGCTCTTCACCCCGACCATCAGCAACATCCTTATGACCAGACCCTCATCGACGGCGGAGCAGGGCTCAACGTCCTCTCCGTCCAGACCTTCGAGATGCTCCAGGTCCCCTACAATCAGCTCCACCCGACCAAGGCATTCTACGGAGTCACGGATGGCTCCACACTCCCGATGGGGCAGGTCCGCCTCCCCATCACCTTTGGTGACCGCGACAACTATCACACGGAGCTCATCGACTTTGACGTCGCCAACATCCACCTTCCGTACAACTCCATCCTTGGATATCCAGCCCTCGCCAAGTTCATGGTAGCGACCCATCACGGCTACAACGTCCTCAAGATGCCCGCGAGTGGCGGAGTCATCACGATCGCCTCCGGCGAGAAGGAAGCAGTGTGTTCCCTGGAGCGTTCCTACCAGACCGCGGTGGTCGAGAGCTCCGACGAGGATGGATCCATCTTCGCCCCGCAGACCGCCCCCAAGAAGAAGAAGAACCTGTCCGCCAATGGACCTCAGGACGCAGGGGATCCTGACGGTTCCGCCTCAGGATTCACGCCTGCCGACGAGGCGCCCTCCACCCTTGCATAGGGAGGCGCGCCCGACGCCCCTCTCAGGACGGGCTCGGGGGCTCTCCTCTGGAGTGTCTCCGGCCTGACCATCGTCTCGAGGGAGGTGTTTGGGCACCACCTGCAGGCGTGTCTCGACGCGCGTTTTTGTGAGCCCAGCGTGAGACGTACAGCGCTGGGGGCTCAAGACTTCATCGACCAGGTTACCGAGGAACTTCAGTAAGCAAGGCTCATACACAGTGGGCGTAACCGCACGATGCCAAGATCACCTACCCGCGACCCGAGCGACCACTTCCGCGTTTGCATCGACGTCGCGGGTCTCAACCGAGCCACTTCTTTGGAGCCCTTCTCGCCAACGGCGGTCGGCCGGAGGAGGGCCCTCCCCTGCAGCTACGTCCGCATGCTCTTCGGCTTCCGCAATGTAGCTGCCACGTTCCAGCGCCTCGCGCGGCAGGCTTTGGGGGCTCGGGAGGCTCAATGGCAGGCGGTCCAGACGGAGCGAGAGCTGGACCCCCGCGACCACTGAGGGCCTCCGGAGCCCCTGGGCCTCAGGAGCCTGATGATCCTCAGGGGCAACCCGCACGGCTTGCGTCTTCAGCTACACCAACTCTTCTTCGACAAGTGTGAGGTGACATTTCAGGTATTCAATCGAGGGTGCCTCCCCGGCTGCATCATCCTCGAGCTGCTGGGGGCTCTCTCCCCGCGGGTGTCTCGTTTTGCGCATGAATCATGGCTAGTTGCTTCTTCCTATTTGCACTATCTATATGCTTGGCGTTCTCACCGCCACTAAGGTCATGAGCCCTTGCGAGCCCACTCACGACCGCCCCATGATTAAGGACTGGCATGGCGTCTGTGCTCTGGTCCGTCCCTGCAGCGTCGCTAAATCCAAGGGCTAAGCTCTGTCTTGTGAGCCATTCCCGTGACGTCACCTCCCTTGGTCCTTGGTGCCTTGTTCTCGCATGGGCTAATCGTGGACGGGTAAGTAGGGGCCCGTGGCAGGTGCCTCGCTCACGCGGGAACCGCGCGCCGGTTGTTTTTCTTTTGGACTGTTGCATGAGAAGACTGGGCACGGTGTCTGTGCTCGGGTCCATCCCTGCAGCGTCGATAAATCCAGCGACTGAGCTCTATCTTACGGGCCGGTCCCGCTAACGTCACCTCCTGGGGTCGTTGGTGTCGCGGCCTTCTCATGCGATGCCCTCCAGAGATGCACTCGACGCAGGTCGACACAACACCTCTCTTTTCACATTTTGCAGAAGAAGACTCGGGCGCAACCCGCCTCAGGGTAGGGTCTCGTGAGTGATGCGCAAGCTCACGAGAACTTCCTCAGAGTCGTTCAGCCCGTCCTGAGAAGGCCCATATACACCTTGGTTGTCCTGCTGTGCAAGCCATGTGTCAGGACGGGGTTGTACACGTCCCGGAGTCTCTCCCGGTGGGGGGCTCCCTCCCACGGTCCAGTGGAAGTGCCATACTCCGCGCTGGCAGAACCAACCGAGGAGCGGCTATGCCCACGAACCAGTGGAAGCACCAAGCTCCGCGCTGGTCGCTACGACCGAGGCGCGGTCATGCCCACACTCCGCGCAAGTGTGGTAGCTCTATGCTTCGCGCTAGTTATAAACAACTGAGGGCGGCCCCCAGCGGTCGCACCAACCTCAGGGAGCTTTTCAGCTCACGATGCTCACAGCTTCTCCTTGGATAGGTGTCGCAAGGGGGGCTAGGCACGGGGGCTATGCTCAGGTCACGCCTGGCAGAAGCCACCCTACCAGGTGCCCAGACAACTGGCTTTCTCGCGCCCCCATCCTAGGCGAAGGCTCGTGAGCAAGGTATAGTGCTCGTTCTCCCTCATGAGAGCCGTTCGTACGTCAAGGGGGGCCCTGGGCATTGCGACCCAGGGGCCTCACTAGCCACGTAGCCCCTCACACCTTGAGCCTGGTGCTCAACGACGGTCGAGGTATGCACGGGGCTGGGCCTGCCGACGCAGAATGCAAACGAGGTCGCTTGAATGTCAAGGTGGGCCCCTGGGCATCGCGACCCAGGAGCCTCACTAGCCACGTAGCCCCTCATTCCTTGAGTCTAGTTATTACGATAACCCCGGTCACCCGGAGGGCTCAATGGCGATCGAGGTATGCGCGTGGTTGGGCCCTGCCGACGCAGAGCACCTAAGCAAACATGGAAGGAAGCAAGCATGGAAATCATCAAGTTCAATCTAGTTATTACAATAATACCAAGTTCTCCAAATTCAAACGAGTCCTTATGCCTCCCCGAGGCACTTGCATCTCTCTCATCTGAATAGGAACAGGTCAGGCATCACCAAGCGCGTCATCACCAGTCTCCGCCTCCTCGGTCGCGGCAGCAGCAACTCGGAGGAACGCCTCCACCAGTTCCGTGACCTTCGCCTCCAGGGCCTTAGCAGCCGCGCTCTCTATGCTTGCGGTCACGGGCTCGGACAGCGAGGCCAGGTCAAGAGCGGGATCACGGAGACTTAGGTGGCCGCACACCTGCGTCAGGGGCAAGGTAAGGAGCGTGCAGCTTTCGACGTCTTCTAACTGGCCAATTGCGGCCGCAACCTCGCGCAGGGACTTCACAAGCGCGACAAGGAGCCCGGCGAGGCCACCCTCCGGGGCGGCTAGTGGCTTCTCGAACCCTTCCCCATAAGTAGCCCGCAGCGCCGTACGGGCCTCGAGCTTGAAGGCGGCGAGGGCCTCGCAACTCACCACCACCGAGGCCGCAAGGGCGTTTTCCTCCTCATGCGCAGCTTGGGTCGCCCTGGCCTGCTTGGCCTCGGCCTTCAGCTTCTCCAGGCTCACGCGATCAGCGAGCTGCTCCTGCTGCAGCCAGGACATCTCAGCCTTCTGCGCCTTGAGCTCCTTCTCCAACCTTTCAAGCTCCAGGGCGCACCTGACGCCTTCCTCGCGAAGGACTTCGAGCTCGCTCTCTGCCTTGTGGCAGCGCTTCTCGAAGGACGCAGCATCGGCTCACGCGACATCGCTTTCCCGCATGGCTGCCGCAGCTTCCTCTTGACCCTTGTCAGCAGCCGCTGAGGCCTGGCTCTAGGAGGCCCGCGCAGACTCGTCTGCCAGGAGCCACCCAGAGATCAGACCCAGGTGTCCTTACATCGCGCGGCCATCACCACCCTGAAGTTCGGCACGGAGCCGACCCGGCGCAATGGAGGCGGCCTCCAAGGTCCCTGGGCCAGGCCGCATCGGCTGGCGGATGGGCGCCAACGAGACCGGCTGCTTGACCAAGGGCTTGGGGGCTCCGGCTCCCCTCGCTGGAGCAGCCGGAGCAGGAGCCGCCACAGCCTCGCAAACAGCAACGACGCCCTTAGGCGACGCCACCACCGCGTGCTCGGTGGCCCAGCTGGCCGAGGCGCGCAAAGCTGTGGCACCCTTCTCCGCGGCCACATCAGCGGCAGGAGGAGCGGGGTACCACGACGTGACCTCCCCCTTCACCTTCTTCATCACGCCACCCAGGCTGCTGCGCCAAGAGAAGTACGTCAGGAACACAGCGACCGAGGGATAACAGGAGATTGCACACTTACTCATCGGAGGCGAGGCGCGCCCTCCTCTTCAACAGCAGGTCGGCCGCGGCCGCTGGCGCTACAGGCGTGCCGACAGTCCGGATCTTGGCAAGGCGCGAGGCCATGGACTTGGGCACAACCGTGGTCACCAGTTTCGCTGGCACGGCGCTCCTCGGCGGGGTTGTCGCATTGCTCTCCCCGGATGCATCGCGTCCGAATCAACGCGGAGTGGTCGCCTGGGGCCGTCCGGTAGCACCTGCACCCGACGCCACTTCTTCAGCGGACGCCTCGGAGGAGTCCCCCTCGTCAACCCGGTCCTCGCTGCCCAGGGTCTCCTCAGAGTCCTCCTCGTCGCTCCCATCGTCGGCACCGGAGGACACGTCAACCGTGGGCGGAGCAGCCACGGGCGCCCCGAAACCTGACACGGCCTTCAGCAGCTCGGCCTTGTCAGGACGGCTGTATAGCGGCAGGTGGGCCCCCGAGAGGTCCTCAGGAACCATCCCCAGGAGAGTGACTGAGGCAAAGTCCAGGTCGGCCTCGGCCAGCGTCCCCGGGCGCTGCCGAAGCCTGTCGTCATTCCCCATCAGCTCCCACATGGGGTGCGAGTGTGCCTACAGCGGCGCTAGACGCTGCCTCAGGAACTCCTTCACGATCTGGGCCCCTTCAAGCCTCGAGCCTAGGTCGGCTTTGATCCTTGCCAAGACAGGCTCGGCAAGGGGGTCGGTGAGCTTCGCGTAGCTCCAGCCGGCGCGTTTCGCTGGACGGGCGATAGGCAGCGCCAGCAGCGGATGAACGCGCTGGGCATCCAGATAGACCCACCTCTTCAGGTGGGAGTCTATCTTCTTCCCGGCTGTCATCAGCCGGCAGCCCTGGCGCTGGAAGACGAAGGAGACACAGCCCGAGCACGGACCCTCGTCGTATCGCCGCATGGAGAAGAAGTGGCGGAAGAGGGCGACAGTCGGTTTCACCCCCACAAGCGCCTCGCAATAAAAGGCGAAGAGCGACAGGACGAAGATGGAGTGAGGCTGGATGTGGAGAGCGTGCACCTGGTAATGGTCCAGGATGGCGTAGAAGAACTCCGAGAAGGGCGACACGAGCCCGGCGGAGATGCTGTGGAGGAAGAAGGGGTAGCAGGACTTCTGCAAGATCCGCGCTGCGGTGGATCCGACCCAAATCCCCGTCGGGCCATGCTCATTGTGGACGCTCACAAGAAAGACTGGACCTCCGAGTAGTCCCCCTCCTCGGTGATGGTGGACTCCTCGAGCGCCGCCTCAAGGGAAGAAGCAGATCCGGACGCCTGCGCGGCACCCTTGCTTTTCTTCGCCATTGCTGAGGTGCCAGAGGATGCAGGCGATTTAGGAAGGCCGGAGGCGAAGGAGAAGGGGATCTAAGTAGGAAGGAAGGGAGGCGATAACTCCTCTGCAGCAAAGACAGCCCCCTTTTGTCAAGTTACATGGTTGCCGAGACTGCTTGGGAAGCGGAGTCGCCCACGTCCCATCTAACTGTCACACGCCAGCCTGGCCCGCAACCTTTTTTGGGGCCCGTGGCGCTCCGTCCTCAGCTAAGGCTTCGCCCCGGAGCCAACTCCACGCGCGCCTTGAGCCCGGGGGCTACTGCCGGCGTCCTGGGAACCAGGGTACCCAGACTTGCCTATCTACGGGCCGGGACGCGCTCCTACGACGACCTGGTACGGCCCAGCTAATCGACCAGCTGCCTAAGACCCTCGCGAGGAGAAAGACATCAAGACTCCCTCAGGAGCGGCCTAGGCTAGGCAGCTCCGGAGGGGCAGAGAATCCAAGGACAAGCCTGTCTCAGGAGGGGGCAGTGACGCAAGCAGTGATGCACCGCGCCAGCGGGTGCCAGCGCGCGCCAGCGGCGCAGTTGCCATTTTGGTGCAAAGAAGACAGCGCATGCGCAGGTTCCCAAGGAGCGGGACAAAGGTTTCCCCTTCGGTGCAACAAGATCGAAGACCGCAAGGACGACAGGGAGGATGTCACCACCGAGCCCACCACCGCGTCACCGCCTGATCCTTTTGCAGGCGAAGACCACTTTTGTCAGGATAAGAACGTCCTTGTGTTCCCGCTCAAAATGGCCATTGTGGGATCCCTTCCCGCCTAAACATTTGGGGGGAAGAGGACCCTGGCCGCCTATATAAGTAGCTAGGATCCCCACTATGGGGAACTCAAGTCGATCAGATCCAGAAACTCTGCCCTCACATAGGGGAGCAAGAACTCTTGCCTCCTGACCCTCCTGAGCTCAGGAACCACTGTACTCATCCATATTCAAGCCCTCCCGAGGCCAATCCACCAAAGCAGGAAGTAGGGTTTTACACCGCAAGGTGGCCTAAACCTGGGTAAACTTGTGTGTGCTTTACTTGTTGTTCGCTTGAATCTCTTCACTGGACGAGGGCGAGACGCTAGGTAGACGTGAGTGGGAGAGATCTTTGTTCACGCCCCTGTGTTCGAACTTCTTGGGTTTGCGGAGCCTGTAATCCGACAGAGGTGAAATCGATACAACCGAAATTGGGCATCCAATCATTGAATCCAGTCCTGCACCTCCAATGTAGGTTCACCCTACCAATAAATTCACATGCAAACCACTAGTATTACTATCTAATGACAGTACAAAAAGAGTAGCAAGATAGTAGCAAACCATGTACCTTCTTAATGAACGGCTCATAGTGCCACCAATTGGATATAAAGGTTTGGAAGAAAAGATGCTCCTAATGTTGAACCAGTTGGACTTTTTGTGCAGTTCCACTAAAATCAAGCATCCCTGTTTGCATAGATATTGAAAGTGTGATTACTATAAAAGTGGCACAAGTTGAAGCATAGACTCACAAATATAAGCATTCCAATTTCTTAATGGGAAAAGGTTTCTATAAGCTCTAGCACTGGAAGATTTCCATAATCTCTAGCGCTGGAAGATTTCTATAAGAATTAACAATACAAAATGTAAAGGTAACAAGTTTCAGCATTGGTATACTAGCTGTGCAAGAGCATTAAACCAAATACAAAAGTCTGAAGGTAACTAGCATTATTAACTAATGACAGTATTAAAAAATTGCAAACCATGTACTGTCGGGGAAACTGATCGCCCACGAACACCTATGGGACCGGAGCCCCTTTTCGGTATGGCAAGGGGGCGGAGGATGCACAAAGAGCGGATCGAGGCGTGAATGCGAGCAGCTTACCCAGGTTCGGGCCGCACGGATGCGTAAAACCCTACTCCTGCCTTGGTTTGTATTGTGTTCTTGGCTCGGGAGCGAGAAGAGCTACAATGTTTATCGCTAGCAGTACCGAGCGCGAGAGTGACCGAAGATCGGAACCCCCCACTACGTTGCGCATGGGCCTCCTTTTATAGGTCAAAGGGGTCACCGACAGGTGGCAACGCAGATGAGGGTAAAAATGTAAAAATGGTGGTAGTTGGAACAGTGTTGCATAGTGCTCTATACCTAACCCTGACGGCAGGGGACAAGGGCATTAAATGCCCGTCGCCGTCGCCCAAACACTGCAGAAAAAGTGTCCGTCAGGGCGTCTCCGTCCGCCACGATGGTGGCCTCGTCATCGCAGCTCACCACCGTGTACCCCAGGCTGCACAGCCTTCCGCCACGTGCACCTGGAAGGGCCCCAGGGGGACGCGTGGCCGGATGAGCTGGAGCGCGGGCACGTAGTGGAAGCTTGCCATGGCTTGCACCTTGCCGCGGTCGCTAACTTGTCGCGCCCGGGAGCTTGTCGCTTTCCGGGCCTTGCCGGGGCGCGCGACGCGCCACGGCAAGTCTCCTGAAATGCCAAGTTTTGGCCTTCCTGGCAAGCTCCTTTTGCCAGGGTCTTGTGCCAAAGGGGTGATCTTGAGCCTGGAGCGGCCTTCCCGGCAAGCTCCTCTTGCCGGGGTCTTGTCTCTTTAACTTGAATACTTTGTTCTTGGATGGCTCCAAAGGAACCATAGTGGGCCTTGGCGGGCGCGTGGTAAGCCCTGCCACGGGACGCTGCTACTGCCCGTGCACAAGTTGGGATACTAAGGTACCCCAACTTTAGTACACCGACAGGAGCCCCCGGGCTTGGGCCACACACGGTGCCGAGCGCTGTTGGGCCAGGGTCAAAATAGTGCACGGGCACACGCGGCCCACGGCGCGCCGCATCCCACTCCGTATCCACCGCGCCCCTCCCTGACGGCACGCGTCGATTGCGTCGTCGTGGGAGAGATCGTGGCCTGTTTCTTTAATGGGGGAAATGCGGAACGCCCCCCTCTCCCCCTTAAAAGCAGGGGAAACAAGGGCAGTTCCCTCCATTCGCCCGCTGCTTCTTCATCCTCCAGAAACCCCCGCTGCTCCCCTCCTCCCCGAAGGTTGAAAGAGAGCAGCGCTCCGCCCTTCTTCCGCCGCTGCCAGCCTCCCCAGCGCCGTCGACTTCCCTCGCCGTCCCCGCCATGGCCCCGAAGGGCGACAAGGCGAAGGCCGCGAAGACTGCCAGGGCGCTGAAGCTAGCATCAATGCGGAAGAAGATGGCGGTCTTCCCGCCGAGGCTCAGCGCGGAGGAGATGAAGGACACCTTCTACCTCTTCTGGGCGAGGGAGACAAAAGCGCACCCGCGCAGCAAGGTACTCCCCGCTGAGGCCTGCGACATGTTTCCGGGAGGATACGCCTTTTTTTGCTCTGTTCTTCTACTGCGGGCTCTGCCCGCCGTATTCCGAATTCTTCTGTGATATCATGAATACCTACGGGTTTCATCTTCTTGACTTCACCCCAAACGCTGTCTTGACCATGGCCGTTTTCGCACATCTGTGCGAGAAATTTGTCGGAGTCTACCCCAATGTAGCTCTTTTCCACCATTACTTTACGCCTCGAGTCGAGTCTGGGTCTCCTCTGTCCGGCGGAATTTCTTGGATCTTTAGGCTTCATAAGAAAGAGGCTTACTTGACTGGGGAACTCCGCGGCAAGTGGGAGGAGTGGAGGGCCAACTGGTGCTGGATCATGGAGGACGAACCACATCAGTTCACTTCCCCGCGTCAAGTTGCAATAGTGCGCGGCAACGACTAGAGTGACCTGGCCCCTGAGGACGACAAGATGAAGATAGCCACCACTAGGATTCTTCGCCTCCGGCAAGCCAGGCTCACTGTAGGGGCTATCGGAGCAGTTTTCCTTTGCCGCCGCATCGCTCTCTTGCAGGAGAGGAAAAGGCCTGCTTGGAAGTTTGATAACGCGACAGACATTATGAGGCTGCGCCCAGGCCTCATCTACAATTTCACTGTCATGGAGCTCAACGGAATCCTCCATGAGCTATTCAAGCACGACCCAAACATCCAGAGTGGTTCGCATTGCCGCGGGGCGTAGTTCCGCTATGCAACAATTCGTCGCTCAGCGCTATCCGCGCGGCGATGCTGTGGTGTGACTCCCATGGGATTGACCCCACTTGGCGGGAGCCTTCTGACGAAGCCGTGCAAACGTTCTTCGACAACTTGGTGGAGCAGCCAGTCAAGCCCGACGAGAAGAGAGGCCTCACCCGCGACACCACCGACCAGGAGATGGCTTATATTGCCACTAGGTTGGAGGAGGCAGCTGCAGCCAGGGCCGCGGGCGAGTTCGGATATACTCCGGATGAGGCGGATGCAGCGGAGGCGGTAAGTCTGGCCGAGGAGGAAGAGCTCCTAAAAGTGATAAAGCCTGCTGGGCAACCCGCTGGGACAAGCGAGGCCGCCGAGCAAGGCACAGAGTCGAGCGGGCCCGCCGATCAGGGCGCCGGATCAAGCGATTCCGCCGAAGACTCGGGCGGGTCTCTGAATCTCGACTCTTCTTCTTCATCCTCGGGAAGTATGTCTGGGAAATTGATCGCCCACGAACACCTATGGGACCGGAGCCCCTTTTCGGTACGGCAAGGGGGCGGAGGATTCACAAAGAGCGGATCGAGGCGTGCACGCGAGCAGCTTACCCAGGTTCGGGCCGCATGGATGCGTAAAACCCTACTCCTGCCTTGGTTTGTATTGTGTTCTTGGCTCGGGAGCGAGAAGAGCTACAATGTTTATCGCTAGCAGTACCGAGCGTGAGAGTGACCGAAGATCGGAACCCCCCACTATGTTGCGCATGGGCCTCCTTTTATAGGTCAAAGGGGTCACCGACAGGTGGCAACGCAGATGAGGGTAAAAATGTAAAAATGGTGGTAGTTGGAACAGTGTTGCATAGTGCTCTATACCTAACCCTGACGGCAGGAGACAAGGGCATTAAATGCCCGTCGCCGTCGCCCAAACAGTGCAGAAAAAGTGTCCGTCAGGGCGTCTCCGTCCGCCACGATGGTGGCCTCGTCATCGCAGCTCACCACCGTGTACCCCAGGCTGCACAGCCTTCCGCCACGTGCACCTGGAAGGGCCCCAGGGCGACGCGTGGCCGGATGAGCTGGAGCGCGGGCACGTAGTGGAAGCTTGCCGCGGCTTGCACCTTGCCGCGGTCGCTAACTTGTCGCGCCCGGGAGCTTGTCGCTTTCCGGGCCTTGCCGGGGCGCGCGACGCGCCACGGCAAGTCTCCTGAAATGCCAAGTTTTGGCCTTCCTGGCAAGCTCCTTCTGCCAGGGTCTTGTGCCAAAGGGGTGATCTTGAGCCTGGAGCGCCTTCCCGGCAAGCTCCTCTTGCCGGGGTCTTGTCTCTTTAACTTGAATACTTTGTTCTTGGATGGCTCCAAAGGAACCATAGTGGGCCTTGTCGGGCGCGTGGTAAGCCCTGCCACGGGACGCTGCTACTGCCCATGCACAAGTTGGGATACTAAGGTACCCCTACTTTAGTACACCGACATGTACCTTCAAGGCAAATATCATTTCGAACTCGGGTGAACATGAAAAATTGCTATCCCAATCTTAACAACGGTGTGGCTAGCTTTACTGGCAGTATTTGAGTGAACTCCACACCCTCTGTACCAATGCTAAAACTTGTTGCACAACTAGTATACCAATGCTGAAACTTGTTGCTATGGGAAAGCTTGCCACACCTTATATATGTCGATACGCTAATGCAACACCATTCAAATAGTACATATATATACTAATCCACTGGCT
The DNA here is from genome assembly GCA_902687465.1 of Secale cereale. Classification (NCBI taxonomy): domain Eukaryota; kingdom Viridiplantae; phylum Streptophyta; class Magnoliopsida; order Poales; family Poaceae; genus Secale; species Secale cereale. The sequence continues at coordinate 764,452,356 of LR738711.1, forward strand.
AGTGGAACAGTGGAGTATTTTTTATTACGGGGTAGAGTATAATGGTTTTACTGAACTGATCTCCATAAGCTAGCATTTGAAGATTTCTATAAGCATTAACAATACAAAATGTAAAGGTAACAACTTTTAGCATTGGTGTACTAGCTGGCAACAACATTAAACCAAATACAAAAGTCTGAAGGTAACTAGCATTATAAACTAATGATAGTATAATTTTTTTGCAAACCATGTACCTTGAAGGTATATATCATTTCGAACTCGAGAGGACCTGAAAATTGCTATCCCAATCTTGATAGTCGATAAAGCATAAAACTTGACCAACCGAATCAAAGAAAACAGCCAGATAAGGAGGTGCCCACTCTTGACCTTTCCTCTTGTCTTCATAATTTTTTGTGTAGTTTAACCAAAATAAAAGGACATCAACGCCTTGGCATTTTGGTGACACTGTACAAAAAATTGACTTATCTCATGAAATGAGGTATGTAATCTATAAGCATTAACAGTGCAAAAATCTGAAGGTAGTAACAAGTTTCATCGTTGGTATACTGGCTGTGCAACAACATTAGAATGCCTTAGCTGAAAAATCTTTAATACATCCACAATCAACAGCTAACCCTGAAATAATCCAGAGACATTAAATGGCATTGCTTAAATTTATCGGTGGCATTAGACCTAGTGCGGCATTAGTTAAACGTGGCATCACTTTAGCAGTAGCATTGGTTGACTTTACCGCTGGCGTTATACTAACAGCAAAAAAGTGGCAATAGAGCATGGGAGACCCATTCGGACAGTGGGCGCACCAGTACGATGTACCTCCACGGATGCATAGAGTGGTGAGGGAGGTATGGTTGCCCAGAGCAACAAATATCCAGGTAGCATATGTGGATTACGGCCCATTTTTGTTATGTTCAGCCACCTTTTTCCTATGTGAGGACAACAAACCGATCGACCCGGTCATTCTCTATTGCGTTGTCATGCCTTTCTACCCTTCTTCAACCAAGAGACACGAGACTCGTTCCTTAGCTACTGATTTTCCCCTTTTCAACCTAGATGCGGGTTCAATGCCTACTCTCTTGGACAGTACAGTCTCCCTTCCTTTCCTTATTCAACCCAGACATGGATCAGTCTGCATGAAGTAGAGTTTCCTTTAATAGTGCAATTTAAGGTTTTCTTCTGCGTGACCAGCAGAGCAGAGGATAGCAAATTGGGAAGATGGTGGAGTGGAAAAAGATCCACATGCAGCGACGTGGTAGATGGGGCAATAGAACAAGGGTATGGTTTGAAAAGAGGTAGCATACCTGAGGGTCGGCGGGAAGTGGCTTCGCTCGTGGTCGTCGTCCTCCGCACACACTACGACAGCGAGCTTGGGGACGGAGGCCATCCCGCACGGGCGCTAGGTCTGAGAGGATGGCCTTGTCGTCATTGCGTGACCTCGCTCGCCGATGACGAGTGCGTCAACGCTGCACGTCCTTTTCCTCCCGGCGGATCTGTGACCACCGGTGAGGAGGGAGAGAGAGGCCGTCTTTTTAGATCTGGAGAGAGGGTGATAGTGTGAGAAGCAAGTGGGCAGCCCTTAGCAAGAAAGCTCTGAAGCTCCAGCCTATATATCTTTTTATACTACTAGTACTAGAGGTGGAGTAGTGGTAGAGTTGTTTATATTTTCTCTTACCAGTTAGTCGTGCTTCAAAACTGAACGGCACGCCATTAAAAAATAAAGGTCGATAACTAATGCGGCACCTCGGGCCAACGCGGCCAGATCGCATTTTGCACAAGAAATTACACACCATGTTTCGTTGACATGTGGTCCCGTGTACCAGATGAATGACTCCAAGTCCGACCACCGTGATGCTAGGTGCGAGCCGAGGAACACTGTTGGAGAGACCCCCCTCATAATTTTCCTACATTGGTCGTTTGATTCATATGATAGAATGGTATAGGATTTTTTTCCTATGTAATCATGTTTTAATTGGCAATCTAGCATCCACTCCAGCTTTTGTTTCACTTCCTTTGATCCTACGAAGAGAGTACTTGCTCTAAATGATGTGCCGCTGCAAGAGCCGCCTATATTAATTAACCATGCTCTAAAAAGGTGGACCAGCTTTGGCTATAGTAGTACTGTAGGTTAGTAGGTGACCTTGCGCTTGGCTCTTCTCCTCTTTCGGAGGTCGAACAATAATGATGGTACTACTTCTCGCGATCTAACACCAAATGAACTGTTGCACGTCCACCGCTTGTAAGAAAAAGTTTCTTCTCGTGCTGCGAGCCACCGCGCACACGTTGGCGAGGGAGAAGGCGTAGTAAGCAAGCTTCTCGTCGTTCTGCGAGTTGATGGGACACATCAAAGTTACGTACTCTGTCATTAGTACTCTCTTCAAATATATTTTTATTAGTACTCTCTTCAAAAAGGGCCGACCATGTCAATGGCTACCATCCTGTACTTTGTCATTGAGTACGTGCACTATTCACGTGCCATCGAGGAGAAAAACTATTGTGTAATACTAGGTGCCATCGAAGTGCACGACTCACTTACGCACTGCATATCTCCATTTTCTTGCATGACACGCCACCTTGATGCTAGATGTCCCGCGTGTCATGGAGGCATTGATACGTCTCCAGCGTATCAATAATTTTTTATTGTTCCATGCTATATTTATGAAGTCTGGGATGTTTAATGGGTTTATCATTCACTTTTATATCATTTTTGGGACTAACCTATTAACCCAGAGCCCAGTGCCAGTTTCTGTTTTTCTCCTGTTTTAGGGTTTTACAGAAAAGGAGTATTAAACGGAGTCCAATTGACGAGCCAATTTTTTATGATTTTTTTGGACCAAAAGAAGCCCCCGAAGCAAAAGAGTAGGGCCAGGAGAGCCACGGGCTGCCCTCGAGGGTGGAGGGCACGCCTTGGGAAGGGGGGCGCGCCCCCTATCTCGAGGAAAATTCCTATAAATACTGAAACCTTCGGAAATTAACCTAGATCCGGAGTTCCGCCGCCGAAAGCCTATGTAGCCACCGAAAACCAATCTACAGCCATTCTGGCACCTTGTCGGAGGGGGAATCCCTCTTCGGTGGCTATCTCCATCATCCCGGCGCTCTCCATGATGAGGAGGGAGTAGTCCACCCTCAGGGCTGAGGGTATGTATTAGTAGCTATGTGTTTGATCTCTCTCTCTCTCTCTCTCGTGTTCTTGAGATGGCACGATCTTGATGTATCGCGAGCTTTGCTATTCTAGTTGGATCTTCTTCTCCCCCTCTACTCTCTTGTGATGGATTGAGTTTTCCCTTTGAAGTTAACTTATCGGATTGAGTCTTTAAGGATTTGAGAACACTTGATGTATGTCTTGCACGTGTTTATTTGTGGTGACAATGGGATATCATGTGATCCACTTGATGTATCTTTTGGTGATCAACTTGCGGGTTTCGTGACCTTGGGAATCTATGCATAGGGGTTGGCACACGTTTTCGTCTTGACTCTCCGGTAGAAACTTTGGGGCACTCTTTGAAGTTCTATGTGTTGGTTGAATAGATGTTTCTGAGATTGTGTGATGCATATCGTATAATCATGCCCACGGATACTTGAGGTGACAATGGAGTATCTAGGTGACATTAGGGTTTTGATTGATTTGTGTGTTAAGGTGTTATTCTAGTATGAACTCTATGATAGATTCAACGTTACTACGGACTCTTGAATAGATCGATCAGAAAGAATAACTTTGAGGTGGTTTCGTACCCTACCATAATCTCTTCGTTTGTTCTCCGCTATTTGTTACTTTGGAGTGACTCTTCGTTGCATGTTGAGGGCTAGTAATATGATCCAATTATGTTATCGTTGTTGAGAGAACTTGCATTAGTGAAAGTATGAACCCTAGGCCTTCTCTACTATCATCGCAACACCGTTTATGCTCACGTTTACCACTTGCTACCTTGCTGTTTTTATATTTTCTTATTACAAAAACCTATATCTACCATCCATATTGCACTTGTATCACCATCTCTTCGCCAAACTAGTGCACCTATACAATTTACCATTGTATTGGGTGTGTTGGGGACACAAGATACTCTTTGTTATTTGGTTGCAGGGTTGCTTGAGAGAGACCATATTCATCCTACGCCTCCCACGGATTGATAAACCTTAGGTCATCCACTTGAGGGAAATTTGCTACTGTCCTACAAACCTCTGCACTTGGAGGCCCAACAACGTCTACAAGAAGAAGGGTGCGTAGTAGACATCAAGCTCTTTTCTGGCGCCGTTGCCGGGGAGGTTAGTGCTTGAAGGTATATCTTTAGATCTTGCAATCGAATCATTTAGTTTCTTGTTTTATCACTAGTTTCGTTTATAAAAGAAAACTACAAAAAGAATGGAATTACGGTTACCTCATATGCTTCATCTTTTTAATATCTTTCGTGAAAATGATGGGAAGGAATATTGTGCTCAAGTACTAGAAGAAGAATTACATAGAATGCTTGACATAAAATATGTGCATGATGAGCATGATTGCAATGTTGTTAGTGTGAATCCTTTGAATATGCATGATGCTAATGATATGCAAAGCCACAAGCTTGGGGAAGCTATGTTTGATGAAGATGATATTTTTTGTCCCCCAAGTTGTGATGAGAATATTTATTATGATGAAAGCATGCCTCCTATTTATGATGATTATATTGATGAAAGTGGATTTGGAGAGGTCATGACTTTATTTAGTGATGAATCCACTATTTTGGAAGAGGTTCCAATTGATTATGAGAACAAAGTTGCTATCTATGATGATTATTGTGATGACTTGTATGCTATTAAGAATAATGATTACAATGAAACTTGTCGTCATGATTTTAGTTTTCAATTGGATTATGCTTCACATGATAGTTATTATGTTGAATTTGCTCCTCCCACTACTATGAATGAGAAGAATTTTGCTTATGATGGGAGTAGTAAAATTTCTATGCAAGTAGATCATGAAAAGAATGCTTTTTGTGCTGGTTATATTGTTGAATTCATTCATGATGCTACTGAAAATTATTATGAGGGAGCAACATATGCTTATAGGAATTGCAATAATATCAAGTTTCCTGTCTATGTGCTTAAAGTTTTGAAGTTATGCTTGTTTTGCCTTCCTAAGATAGTTGATTATTGTCCCCATAAGTTGTTTGATCACAAAATCCCTATGCATAGGAAGTGGGTTAGACTTAAATGTGCTATTCATATGCTTCATGATGCTCCCGTTATGTTTCAATTCTTATCTTTTATGTGAGCATCATTATGCCTAACTAGGGGCGTTAAACGATAGCGCTTGTTGGGAGGCAACCCAACTGTATTTTGTTTTCTTTATTTTTGTTGCTTTTAGGGAATAAATATTTCATCTAGCCTCTGATTAGATGTGGTTTCATGTTTTGTTTAGTGTTTGTGCCAAGTAGAGCCTTTGGGAAGACTTGTGTGAAGTTTATATGATCTTTCTGTGAAAAACAGAATTGTTAGCGCTTGCTAAAGTAGTCGTGGGATTTTACTGGAGCGTGCTTTTTAGTTGATTCTTTTTGCAGATGATTGGTAGACAAATTACACAAATTTACCAATTTAGTTTAATTTTTTGGAGTTCCAGAATAGGCGAACCCTGCAGATTACTACAGACTGTTCTGTCTTTGAAAGATTCTGTTTTTCGTGTGTTGTTTGCTTATTCCGATGCATCTATGAGTAATATTGGAGGATATGAACCATGGAGAAGTTGGAGTACAGTAGGTTTAACACCAATATAAACAAAGAATGAATTCATTGCTGTATCTTTGAGTAGTGGTTTTCTTTCTTATACTAACGGAGCTCACGAGAATTTTTGTCTAAGTTTTGTGTTGTGAAGTTTTCAAGTTTTGAGTATTGCTTTGATGGACTATGGAACAAGGAGTAGCAAAGGCCTAAGATTGGGGATGCCCATGGCACCCCAAGTAAATTCAAAATAATCAAAAGCCTAAGCTTGGGGATGCCCCGGGAAGGCATCCCCTCTTTCGTCTTCATCCATCGGTAACTATACTCGGGGCTATATTTTTATTCACCACATGATATGTGTTTTGCTTGGAGCATCAATTTAGTTTATTTTGTTTTGCTTGCTGTTTGAATAATATCCCAAGATCTGAAGTTCTTAGATGTTAGAGTGTCTTCACATAGTTACATAATTATTCAACTACTCATTGATCTTCACTTATATCTTTCGGAGTAGTTTGTTATTGCTCTAGTGCTTCACTTATAACTTTTAGAGCACGACGGTGGTTTTATTTTGAAGAAATCGATGAACTCTCATGCTTCACTTATATCCTTTTGAGAGTCTATTAAAACAACATGGTAATGTGCTTAGGCTATAAAACTAGTCTTCACATGATAGACATCCAATATCAATGTAGTAAAAACTTTCACACTAAGTGCATTGAATAGAATGAGATGTTGGATGCTTGATAATTGTTTTGAGATATGAGGATAGTGATATTAGAATCATGCTAGTGGAGTTATTATGAAATTGAGAAATGCTTGTGTTAAGGTTAGTGATTCCCGTATCATGCACGTATGGTGAACAGTTGTGTGATTAAGTTAAAGCATGAGGTATTTGTAAAGTGTCAACCTTTGTGTGGAGGTCGGGGGCGCGCGATGGTTAACTGCTACCAACCTCCCCCCTAGGAGCATGCGTTGATTGCTTTGTTTTGATGACTCATAGATTTTTGCAATAAGTATATGAGTTCTTATGACTAATGTTGAGTCCATGGATTATATGCACTCTCACCCTTCCACCATTGCTAGCCTCTCTTGTACTACGCAACTTTCGCCGGTACCATAAACCCACTATATATCCTTCCTCAAAACAGCCACCATATCATTCCTCAAAACAGCCACCATACCTACCTATCATGGCATTTCCATAGCTATTCCGAGATATATTGCCATGCAACTTTCCATCGTTCCGTTCATATGACACGCATCATATTGTCATATTGCCACTACATGATCATGTAGTTGACATCGTATTTGTGGCAAAGCCACCATGCATAATTTTTATACATGTCACTCTTGTTTCATTTCACATACTGGTACATCGCCGGAGGCATTCATATAGGGTCATACATTGTTCTAGTATCGAGTTGAAATTCAATGAAAGTGCGATGATCATCATTATTAGAGCATTGTCCCATGGGAGGAAAGGCTAAATCTATAAAGCCCCTCCCAAAAAAAGGCCAAATAAAAAAGAATGGCCCCAAAAAAAGAAAAAAGAAAGAAAAAAAGGGACAATTGCTACTATCTTTTTCCACACTTGTGCTTCAAAGTAGCACCATGTTCTTCATTGTAGAGAGTCTCATGTTTAGTCACTTTCATATACTAGTGGGAATTTTTGTTATAGAACTTGGCTTGTATATTCCAATGATGGGCTTCCTCAAATGCCCTAGGTCTTCGTGAGCAAGCAAGTTGGATGCACACCCACTAGTTTCTTTTGTTGAGCTTTCATATTTAGCTCTAGTGCATCCGTTGCATGGCAATCCCTACTCACTCACATTGATATCTATTGATGGGCATCTCCATAGCCCGTTGATACACCTAGTTGATGTGAGACTATCTCCCTCCTTTTTGTCTTCTCCACAACCACCTCTCAATTCCACCCATACTGCTATGTCCATGGCTCACACTCATGTATTGCATGAAAGTTGAAAGGTTTGAAAAGATAGAGTATGAAAACAAGTGCTTGGCTGAAATCGGGGTTGTGCATGATATGAATATTTGTGTGTGATAACGAGGGAGCATAGCCAACACTATGTCATTTTGTAGGGATAACTTTCTTTAGCCATAGTATTTTGAGAAGACATGATTGTTTTGTTAGTATTGCTTGAAGTATTGTTATTTCCTATGTCAATATAGACTTTTATCTTGAATCTTTCAGATCTAAACATTCATGCCACAATTAAGAGAATTACATTGAAAAACTATATTGGTTAGCATTCTACATCAAAAATTATTTCTTTATCATTTACCTACTCGAGGATGAGCAGGAATTAAGCTTGGGAATGCTTGATACATCTCCAACGTATCTATAATTTTTTATTGTTCCATGCTATTATTTATGAAGTCTTGGATGTTTAATGGGCTTTATCATTCACTTTTATATCATTTTTGGGACTAACCTATTAACCCAGAGCCCAGTGCCAATTTCTGTTTTTCTACTGTTTTAGGGTTTTACAAAAAAGGAATATTAAATGGAGTCCAATTGACGATCCAATTTTTTATGATTTTTTCTGGACCAAAAGAAGCCCCCAAAGCAAAAGAGTTGGGCCAGGAGAGCCACGAGCTGCCCTCGAGGGTGGAGGGCGCGCCCTGGGAAGGGGGCACGCCCCCTATCTCGAGGACGGCCCGTAGCTCCCCTTTACTTGGCCCCGACTCCAAAAATTCCTATAAATACTGAAACCTTCGGAAATTAACCTAGATCCGGAGTTCCGCCGCCGAAAGCCTCTGTAGCCACCGAAAACCAATCTACAGCCATTCTGGCACCCTGCCAGAGGCGGGAATCCCTCTCCGGTGGCTATCTTCATCATCCCGGCGCTCTCCATGATGAGGAGGGAGTAGTCCACCCTCATGGCTGAGGGTATGTATCAGTAGCTATGTGTTTGATCTCTCTCTCTCTCTCTCTCTCTCTCTCTCTCTCTCTCTCGTGTTCTTGAGATGGCACGATCTTGATGTATCGCGAGCTTTGCTATTCTAGTTGGATCTTCTTCTCCCCCTCTACTCTCTTGTAATGGATTGAGTTTTCCCTTTGAAGTTATCTTATCGGATTGAGTCTTTAAGGATTTGAGAACACTTGATGTATGTCATGCACGTATTTATCTGTGGTGACAATGGGATATCATGTGATCCACTTGATGTATGTTTTGGTGATCAACTTGCGGGTTTCGTGACCTTGGGAATCTATGAATAGGGGTTGGCACACGTTTTCGTCTTGACTCTCTGGTAGAAACTTTGGGGCACTCTTTGAAGTTCTATGTGTTGGTTGAATAGATGTTTCTGAGATTGTGTGATGCATATCGTATAATCATGCCCACGGATACTTGAGGTGACAATGGAGTATCTAGGTGACATTAGGGTTTTGATTGATTTGTGTGTTAAGGTGTTATTCTAGTATGAACTCTATGATAGATTCAACGTTACTACGGACTCTTGAATAGATCGATCAGAAAGAATAACTTTGAGGTGGTTTCGTACCCTACCATAATCTCTTCATTTGTTCTCCGCTATTAGTTACTTTGGAGTGACTCTTCGTTGCATGTTGAGGGCTAGTAATATGATCCAATTATGTTATCCTTGTCGAGAGAACTTGCATTAGTGAAAGTATGAACCCTAGGCCTTCTCTACTATCATTGCAACACCGTTTATGCTCACGTTTACCACTTGCTACCTTGCTGTTTTTATATTTTCTTATTACAAAAACCTATATCTACCATCCATATTGCACTTGTATCACCATCTCTTCGCCGTACTAGTGCACCTATACAATTTACCATTGTATTGGGTGTGTTGGGGACACAAGATACTCTTTGTTATTTGGTTGCAGGGTTGCTTGAGAGAGACCATCTTCATCCTACGCCTCCCTCGGATTGATAAACCTTAGGTCATCCACTTGAGGGAAATTTGCTACTGCCCTACAAACCTCTACACTTGGAGGCCCAACAACGTCTACAAGAAGAAGGGTGCGTAGTAGACATCAGACATATAGTATGATTTTGTAAAATGGATGCATATAGATGTCCCGCATGCTGGCAACAGGATGAACAAAGCTCATGTCTTAAACGAAAGAGTGGAAGAACATAGATTCCCGACGACCTAGAAGGAGCTACAAACCTCGGGGTGGAGCGTCTGCACTCATAATATTTTATATTATTCAGCGATAACTAATGCGGCACCTCGGGCCAACGCGGCCAGCTTGCATTTTGCACGAGAAATTACACACCATGTTTCGTTGACATGTGGTCCCGTTCCAACATGTCGGTGAGACGACGACGAGTCCTTTTGTACAATTTCCAAAAGGACGTGTAGGCCGGGGTGCCTCTTCGTGTACCGTGGCAATCTGGCAACCATCCACCGACTCTTCGCCTTTCCCTCTTGATTTGGAACTGATGTCGCACGCTCTTCCTCCTTCCTCCATTTGCCTTCACCCTTCCTTCTGCCATTGTTCAATTGTCTTCTCCATGGAGGGAATAAACTGGAAACGATCCCGTTATTCTTGCCCCAATCTGAATGATGACGTGGTGGGGGAACTCATTGATCGGTGCGACGTCATCACTCGGCTAGCATGGCAGGTTCGTTCAAGAACATTCTTGACTCAACTAATAACATCATTACAAGGAACCCAAGGGTCCAGGAGTGGTTTGATCTCCCCTATCTTCTTCGCCGTGACCCTGCTGACCGGCGCGGGGACGAGGGAAGCCTCGCCTTGTGCAAGTTGATGCCGCTTGATAATGATACGTATGATGTTAAGATGCCATCGCTTGAGGGCAAGGATTGGGCAGGCGCAAATGGAGATGGGGTTGTTTATATTGGGTACAATTGCGAGTGGGAACTTGTGAATGTGTACACTCGTCAGCGGATTCCACTTCCAAAAATCTCCAAGTGCCCTGAGGTTGAGCACACAGATGATCGACATACGTTCAAATATGATCATGGTGACTATCGTCTACAGAAGATAGCAATTTCTCGAGTTCCCAACCGCTCTTGGAATTACAAGAACTATAAAGTTGTTGCTATCTTCGACAAGTTTGTTGCCGTCCTTCGTGGTTCGACTGGATGGATATTGCTCAAAAATTAGTTTCTATACATGGATGTGTACTGTGATGCAATTGAATACGAGAGGCTTGTGTTTGCTGTCACCACTCGTGGCACTGTTTTTGCATGGGATCCTTATTGTTTTGGTACATTTGTCTTCCACCTTAATTATAATTGTTTCATCCACATGCATGCGAGTTAGCAAGATTCCCTTCTCTACTAATTAACATTCTTCTTGTGTTTCCAAGGTCCTGTGAACATTCCACCACCTATACTTGAAAAAATTTATAACCAAGGGGAAGATGACGATGGTGATGATGACGAGCATGAGGACGAGCAGGGCCCATATGCTCACTGGCGGCTGGCAACTAATTCCAATGGATCACCACTTCTTGTCTATATACAGCCCACTGCCGATGTTACTACTGAGGGAGCAGGTGTTGCCTCCCATGGTCGCACTCTCCAGACCTATTCCAACACCTGTTGCATGGTATTCAGGATGGATACTAGTGTGCTAGCGCCAACACCTTCTCCCTGGTACAGTATTGATAGTCTTGGAGCAAACTCGCTCTTCCTTGGAAAAAACTATCCAATGACGATGAAAGGCGATCCAACTGCTGTTGACACAATGTTACTACATATGAGAAGCAACTGTATTTATACGTCGGACATTGCGGTGGCTCCCTACCCTGGTCGTGATATAGTAGGCCGCTTCAGCCTGGATGATCAGTCCTGCGTTGGTCTCGAGATTGACACTAGCTGGCCCTTCCCAGAGAATCACTTGTGGTTCAAAGCAAGCGTTTCCAACGCCGAGGATTGGTTGAGTTGAAGTTCATTTCATTGCTTGTTATTTGTTGTGTGATAAAAACTTTAGTATTTATAATGTATCCTTGTTGTCGTTGTGGGTTGATGACCTGTTGTAGGTAATAAAATGATATGCCTGTGATAAACTTAATAAATTTATGAATGGCTTTCGAGTCGCTTCTCTGAGTGGGTGCTGCGACGAGGAAAAATATATTTTCCAAATACATAATTGTACGTGCATTGCAACAGGTTATCGGATGAGGCCAATCAACAATAGTACACTATTTGTACTAGCTTCACATGCTGCACTATCTCTACGTCTACGTACGTAATACAACAAGTTTTAAACTTGAGACCAGCCACCCATCCTCACAAATAACACTTTTTAACCTAGCACAGACTCCAGGAAATTTGGCCACAATGTGAGGTGGGCCATATGTTAATGTGTTCGCTGTACGTAACCAGCACCTCGAATCCTCGATACTACTACTATAACTAGTAGGAGTAGTAGGGTGGCATGGGCCGGAACAAGCATTCACGTCCAGGAGTACGGCACACGCCACCAACAAGACTTCTATCTGACACCATAATTGTTGGAGTCCGTGCTACATCAATCTCTTCAACCTCGTCGTTTCTCTAACTCAGCCATATCGCGCCGGGCAAGGTGGGGGTTTGCCGATAGTCGGTTTCCTCAACTGCGGTCCCACTTGTAAGGCCAACTCCAACGCACGACCCCAAACGGACCTCCGTTTTTCCCGGATTCTGTCCGTTTGGGTAGGGCAATGGGGTCCTGTCCGGGCCATTTCTCGGACGCGGTGGTTGTGCGCCGAACGCGCGGATGCATCCCAGCCGCGTACATTTTTCTTTGCAAACACATATCTTTTTTTCATCATTGATTTCTTTGGTACATGGAAATACATCACCAAAATTTTGACTCGAAAAAAAAGAACCACAAGAATACATTTTAGAAGATATCCAACTTCCATAACTGCTCTTGTAAGTTGGATTAGTGCCTTCTTGATACAATCATTGTTGATCTGCGGAGGCTCGATCCTGCGTGCTTCTTTCTTCTTCGAGTGTAAAGAAGTAGACATGTCTAGCCTCTATTCTATCAACAAGTGCACTAGTCTCATCTCTAGCCTCTATGCTAGCTAAAAGTGCTAGAACATCTACTACATTGCGCTCTATCAATATATCGTTGTACTCTTCTTCCCAATACCAAAACTTGCATCCATTCTACACAATAAAATTTTAAGTTAGCACAACTAGTCTAATCCGAGAGCACAACCGAAGATTTGGTTGAGCTCTTCCTCCTTTTGCCGACACGTGGGACATCCAGCATCCAGGTCATGTCATGCAAGAAAATAGAGTGGTAGTTGAAGCCACGTGATGTGCATCTTGGATTAAACTGTAAATAGAATCTTACTACTCTTGAGTAACTCCAAAAGCGGCCACCAAAGATCTTTATTGGATTTGTTTTTCATCATGAGCACGTCGAGGTGAAAGATGTGCATGCTCAGTGGGTCCTCTTGCATTTTCACTGACATGTGGGACCGCATATGAGCAAACAAACGATGGGCTCCGTGCTACCTCTTGAGCTTGCGTTGTATTCCCTCGAAGAGTAAAGGGAGATGCAACACAGTAGCGTAAGTATTTCCCTCAGTTTTTGAGAACCAAGGTATCAATCCAGTAGGAGACCACGCGTGAGTCCCTCGCACCTGCACAAACAAATAAGAACTTCGCAGCCAACGCGATAAGGGGTTGTCAATCCCTTTACGGTCACTTAGGAAAGTGAGATCTGATAGATATGATAGTTTATATTTTTGGTATTTTTAGTTTATAAGAACAACAAATAAAAGCAATAAAAGTAAAGTAGATGTAGATTAATATGTTGAGAATAGACCCGGGGGCCATAGTTTTCTCTAGTGGCTTCTCTCATGATAGTGATATTCTACGGCGGGTAAACAAATTACTGTCGAGCAATTGATAGAAAAGTGAATAATTATGAGACTATCTAGGCATGATCATTGTATATAGGCATCACGTCCGAGACAAGTAGACCGACTCCTGCCTGCATCTACTACTATTACTCCACACATCGACCGCTATCCAACATGCATCTAGTGTATTGAGTTCATAAGAACAGAGTAACGCCTTAAGCAAGATGACATGATCTATAGGGATAAACTCAAGCAATATGATATAAACCCTATCTTTTTATCCTCGATGGCAACAATACAATACGTGCCTTGCTGCCCCTACTGTCACTGGGAAAGGACACCGCAAGATTGAACCCAAAGCCAAGCACTTCTCCCATTGCAAGAACTATAGATCTAGTAGGCCAAACCAAACCAATAATTCGAAGAGACTTGCAAGGATAGTATGAGCACACATAAAAAGTTCAGATAAGAACCAAATATCTTTCATAGATAACCTTGATCATAAACTCACAATTCATCGGATCTCGACAAACACATCGCAAAAAGAGATTACATCGAATAGATCTCCTCGAAGACCGAGGAGAACTTTGTATTGAGATCCAAAGAGAGAGAGAAGAAGCCATCTAGATACTAGCTATGGACCCGAAGGTCTGTGGAAAACTACTCACAACTCATGGTGAGGGCGATGATGATGATAAAGAAGGCCTCCGTGATGGACACCCCCCCCCCCTCCGGTGGAGTTCCGGAACAGGCTCCAGGATGGGATCTCCACGGGAACAGAAGGTACGGCGGTGGAATTAGGGTTTTCTTTCTGTTCACCGAGTTTCTGGGGTACGTAGACTTATATAGGAAGAAGGAGGGCACCGGGGGAGTCACGGGGGCTCCACGAGGTAGGGGCGCGCCCTGGGAAGGGGGGGCGCGCCCCCCACCCTCGTGGGCCCCTCGTGGCTCTTCTGACGTGGTTCTCAAGTTCTTCGTGCGTGATTTTCTCCAAAAATATCTCTCGCGAAGGTTTCATTCCGTTTGGACTCCGTTTGATATTCTTTTTCTGCAAAACCCTGAAACATGCAAAAAACAGCAATCTGGACTGGGCCTTTGGATTAGTAGGTTAGTCCCAAAAATGATATAAAAGTGAATGATAAATCCCATTAAACATCCAAGACTTCATAAATAATAGCATGGAACAATCAAAAATTATAGATACGTTGGAGACGTATCAAGCATCCCCATGCTTAATTCATGCTCGTCCTCGAGTAGGTAAATGATAAAGAAAGGATTTTTGATGTGGAATGCTAACCAATATAGTTTTTCAATGTAATTCTCTTAATTGTGGCATGAATGTTCAGATCTGAAAGATTCAAGATAAAAGTCTATATTGACATAAGAAATAACAATACTTCAAGCATACTAACAAAGCAATCATGTCTTGTCAAAATACTATGGCTATAGAAAGTTATCCCTACAAAATCATATAGTCTGGCTATGCTCCCTCTTCATCACACAAAATATTCATATCATGCACAACCCCGATTTCAGCCAAGCACTTGTTTTCATACTCTATCTTTTCAAACCTTTCAACTTTCACGCAATACATGAGCGTGAGCCATGGATATAGCACTTGATACGTCCAAAACGTATCTATAATTTCTGCTTGCTCCATGCCACTTTTGGGTGATATTGCTATGATATTTATACACTTCCATACACTTTTGATCATATTTGGACTAACTTACTAATCCAGTGCACCCCAGTGCCAGTTTCTGTTTTCGGCTGTTTTTGTATTTCAGGTTTTCACGTTACGAGAATTGCCAGGAAAAATCCAGAAAATTATATAAAAAATCAGCGTTCCGGAAACTACCATGCATCCGAAGGACAGCCGGGGGGGGGGGTCACCAGGGCTCCAGGCGCCCTGGCGGCGCGCCCCCCCTGGGCCGCGCCGGGGGGGCGCCTGGGCCCCCCGAAGCTTCCCCGATGCCCCCCTTTGGCATATATTTAAAGCGTCCTCCGAAACCCTCAGAACAGAAACTCTTTTCGTGATCCCATCTCTGTTCCGCCGCCGCCGCCGCTTCCAAGATCGGGAGCACCAGGAGAACTCTTCCCGGCACCCTGCCGGAGGGGAGGATCACCACCGGGAGCTTCTCCACCACCATGGACGCCTCCCGGATGAGTCGTGAGTAGTCTCCCTTGGACCATGAGTCCATGACCAGTAGCTATGTGATGTTCTCCTCCCGTTCTCGTGCTTCACTAATTAGTCCTCGTGAGCTGCCCTACATGATCGAGGCACATATGTAATCCTTATGCTGTTGCTATGATGAGTTTGCTGGGATCCGATGGATTATGAGATTATGTTCAGATTGATCTTGAGTAATATATTTGATCTACCTCTTTTATATTTATGTTCATAAGTAATTCTTGCATGTTCTCCGTTGTTATTTATTGCTTTGGCCAAGTAGTAGGTAGTGACTCCAAGAGGGAACGTTATGCTTGATTGTGGGTTCATGCCCCTCGATGACTAGCTTGAGTGACAGAAACATGAGTCTAGGGGATGTGCTGTTGCCACAAGGGCGAAAACAACGGTGCTTGTGCCCGCGGGTGCAAGGATTGTTTACTTTACGCAAAGTTCTTTTAATGAAGTTGTCTGTTGCATTGAGTTTACACTATGGGTGGGACTCGCAACTTAATACCAGCGAGATGTTCTGGATAGATATCTCAAGGTGGATGATTAGTAGTAGATATTGATGGATTTCGGTCTACTTACTTTGGCGTACCGCCCATTGATACGTCCAAAACGTATCTATAATTTCTGCTTGCTCCATGCCACTTTTGGGTGATATTGCCATGATATTCATACACTTCCATACACTTTTGATCATATTTGGACTACCTTACTAATCCAGTGCACCCTAGTGCCAGTTTCTATTTTCGGTTGTTTTTGTATTTCAGGTTTTCACGTTTCGAGAACTGCCCAGAAAAATCCAGAAAAAATATATAAAAAATCAGCGATCCGGAAACAACACTGCCTCCGAAGGGCAGCCTGGGAGGGCACAGGGGCTCCAGGCGCCCTGTGGGCGCGCCCCCCTGGGCCGCGCCGGGGGGGCGCCTCGGCCCCCCGAGAGCCCCCCGGTGCCCTACTTTGGCATATATTTAAAGGACTCTCCGAAACCCTCGAAACATGACTTCTTTTCGCGATCCCATCTCTGTTCCGCCGCCGCCGCCGCTTCCAAGATCGGGAGCACCAAGAGAACTCTTCCCGGCACCCTGCCGGAGGGGAGGATCACCACCGAGAGCTTCTCCACCACCATGGACGCCTCCCGGATGACTCGTGAGTAGTCTCCCTTGGACCATGAGTCCATGACCAGTAGCTATGTGATGTTCTCCTCCCGTTCTTGTGCTTCACTAATTAGTCCTCGTGAGCTGCCCTACATGATCGAGGCACCTATGTAATCCTTATGCTGTTGCTATGTTGAGTTTGCTGGGATCCGATGGATTATGAGATTATGTTCAGATTGATCTTGAGTAATATATTTGATCTACCTCTTTTATATTTTAGTTCATAAGTAATTCTTGCATGTTCTCCGTTGTTATTTATTGCTTTGGCCGAGTAATAGGTAGTGACTCCAAGAGGGAACGTTATGCTCGATTGTGGGTTCATTCCCCTCGATGACTAGCTTGAGTGACAGAAACATGAGTCTAGGGGATGTGCTGTTGCCACAAGGGGGAAAACAACGGTGCTTGTGCCCGCGGGTGCAAGGATTGTTTACTTTACGCAAAGTTCTTTTAATGCACTTGTCTGTTGCATTGAGTTTACACTATGGGTGGGACTCGCAACTTAATACCAGCGAGATGTTCTGGATAGATATCTCAAGGTGGATGATTAGTAGTAGATATTGATGGATTTCGGTCTACTTACTTTGGCGTACCGCCCATGCTTTGAACCTCAACCTTTCTTGCAATGTAATCAGCATTGGTTTGCGTTCGTGGTCCTGTCAATTGCCCAGATGTAATTTGTTTACCTCACATAGCTGTTTTATCGTCTTTTGGGAGAGAGACATCACTAGTGAACATCATGAGACTCCGGTCCATATTACCATCATTGATCACATCCACTATTTACTTTACGTTATTTACTTACTATTGCAAAAACACTATCTATCACTACTATCATATTGCTTTTAACCCTTTGTGAGCTACAAGGCCGGAGAGATTGACAACCTCTCTGTACTCGTTGGGAGCAAAGTTATTTGTATCAGTGTGCAGGTTTACGTTGATTGCTAATTGCGCCGTTAGCAATTGACACCTACTTGTTGAACCTAGGAGTCTCTGGGGATTCGATCCTTGGCATCTTTGCTAGGGGAAAACACTTCTACTTACTGCATCTTACACCTTCCACTTGGGGTAACCAACGAGGGGTTCGAGGCCCATCACCCATGCTTTGAACCTCAACCTTTCTTGCAATGTAGTCAACATTGGTTTGCGTTCGTGGTCCTGTCAATTGCCCAGCTGTAATTTGTTTACCTCACATAGCTGTTTTATTGTATTTTGGGAGAGAGACATCACTAGTGAACATCATGAGACTCCGGTCCATATTACCATCATTGATCACATCCGCTATTTACTTTTCGCTATTATTTACTATTGCAAACACTATCTATCACTACTATCATCTGCTTTTAATCTTTGTGAACTACAAGGCCGGAGGGATTGACAACCTCTCTGTACTCGTTGGGAGCAAAGTTATTTGTATCTGTGTGCGGTCCACGTTGATTGCTAATATCTGGTGCCGTTAGCAGTTGACACCTACTTGTTGAACCTAGGAGTCTCTGGGGATTCGATCCTTGGCATCTTTGCTAAGGGAAAAACTTCCACAACACTGCATCTTACACCTTCCACTTGGGGTAACCAACGAGGGGTTAGAGGCCCATCAAGGAGTTTTTCTGGCGCCGTTGCCGGGGACTCCACTCTTCATGATAGGGGAGTTGCATGCTATCTTTTACCTTTGCTTTTTAGTCTTGTTAGTTTACTTTTCAGTTTTTGCTTTAGTACCCTTTTATCGAAAATCACAAAAATAGTTATCTTGCTTGCTTGCTACTATGGGTTCCACCGAGAACACCAAGTTGTGTGACTTCACTAGTCACAACAACGATGACTTTATCAGCACTCCTATCACTACACCTGCCACTTCAGCACCTTCATATGAAATTAAACCTGCTTTACTGAACTTAGTTATGAAAGAACAATTCTCCGGTGCTGGAGATGATGCTGCTTTACACTTAAACAACTTTGTTGAACTTTGTGATATGCAAAAGTACCAAGAAATAGATGGTAATATTGTTAAGCTTAAGCTTTTTTCCTTTCTCCTTGAGAGGAGGAGCTAAAATTTGGTTTCAGTCTTTGTCTAGAAACAACATAAATTCATGGGACAAGTGCAAATATGCTTTTATCGGAAAATACTATCCACCTGCTAAAATTATCCAACTTAGAAGTAACATAATGAATTTTAAACAATTGGATAATGAACACGTTGCCCAAGCTTGGGAACGTATGAAATCTCTTATCAAGAACTGCCCTACTCACGGTTTGACTACTTGCATGGTTATCCAAACTTTTTATGCAGGCTTGAACTTTACCTCGCGGAACTTGTTAGATTCGGCCGCGGGAGGAACTTTTATGTCAACTACACTTGGTGCTGCCACGAAGCTTCTCGATGAGATGATGACCAACTATTCCCAATGGCACACCGAACGCGCTCCAACAAGTAGGAAGGTAAACTCTGTCGAGGAGATTTCCTCCCTTAATGAAAAAGTTGACTTGATCATGTCTCTACTTTCGAAGCAATCTACTGTTGATCCTCGTGATGTTCCTTTAAATTCTTTAATTGCTCAAGAACAAGTAGATGTGAACTTTATCTCTAGAAACAATTTTAACAACAATGCTTATAGGAGTAATTTTGGTAACAATCCTAGACCGTTCCCCTCTAATTCTTATGGGAACAACAATGCTTATCCTAGTACCAAGAACTCCACTACTGAACTAGAGATTATGCTTAAAGATTTCATCACTACCCAAAAAGCCTTTAATAAGAGTGTAGAAGAAAAACTACATAAACTAGATGATCTTTCTTTTAAGGTAGACCACTTAGCCAATGAGGTAAAATTGCTAAAAATTAAAACTTCTCCTCTTGAGGAGAGGGAAGTCACTCCTATAAATGCTATTCAAGTGCAAATTAATGAAAACATTAGGATGATGGCTAAACTTAAAGAAAGATGGGCTAGAGAAAGGGAGGAAGAGGATAGAATTAAGAGCCTTCCTACCCACCACACTGTTGCTACTATCCAAGTTGTTGAGGATGTTCAAACTCTTAGCACCCAATGTACTCCTGGTCCCAATGGACCTATTAATGGTGATGCTATGACTATAGAAACTACCAAACAAGTGAACCTAAAGGACACCACTACCACTTTACTTGATGCTCATGACCTTGATTTTGATAATTGCACTCTTACCGAAGTTATTCATTTCCTTCACAAGATGTCTAGAGATCCCCGCACTAGCACGCTTAACCTTGCCTTCACAGAGCATATCACTAATGCCCTCATCAAAGCTAGGGAGGAGAAACTTAGAGTAGAAGCCTCCATACCTAGAAAGCTAGAAGATGGTTGGGATCCTATGATAAAAATTAATTTGAATGACTTCTCTTGCTATGCATTATGTGATGTTGGTGCTAGTACTTCTGTTATGCTCAAAAGAATATATGATATGCTTAAATTGAAACCTTATGATTCTTGTTCTTTTGGTGTTCGTCTCGTTGATTCTTCCATAAAGAAACCTTTGGGGAGGATCGATGATGTTCTTATCGTTGTCAATGATAATTATGTGCCCGTTGATTTCACTATTATGGATATTGAATGTGATCCTTCATGTCCAATTATTTTGGGACGTCCCTTTTTGTGCACCGTTGGTGCTATCATTGACATGAAAGAGGGTAATATAAAATTTCAGTTTCCTCTCAAGAAAGGGATGGAACACTTCCCTCGAAAGAAGATCAAGTTACCTTTTGAGTCCGTTGTATGGGCTAGTTATTCTTTTACTCTTGATAAAACTTGATCTCTATGCATTATGCCTAGCTTAAAGGCATAAAAGAAAGCGCTTTTGGGAGGCAGCCCACATGAATAAATTTTTTGCTTTTGTTGTGTCTTGATGTTGTTTACTACTGTAGCATCATCATTGTATCTTTGCTTTTCATATTTGTGCCAAGTATAGCCTCCGATTGCTAGAAAGTTCAAAAGTTGTGAGGTGCTGTCCAGGAAACAGATTCTGTCCTTGGATAGAAAAATTCGTATAAAATCACCAGATCATCTTTTTGGTCTGAATTTTTTCGACAGCGTTCTCTATATAATTTTCTTTCGTGCGTCTGTTCTGAGTTTTTTGATTTGAGTTGCAAAAGTATCCCGAACAGATCAATTACTACCTGCTGTTCTGTTTTTCACAGATTCTGTCCTGTTTTGCCTTTCCTTCACTTTGCAAATCAAGAGCTTGCTTTTTCTTTGCAAAAACCTTTTGGCAATCTTGAGAAACAGTATAACTTCAAGAATATCTTTATTTCCAGCAAGGTATAATTATTTTATTAAGGGTACTAACCTCGCTAATCAGATTATGATGAGTTATGTATGAAGGGAGTTTTCAAGTGTGCGAGGGAAGATGATAAAATAGATTCAGGAGTGTCAAGCGCTCAAGCTTGGGGATGCCCCCGTGCACCCCCAAGAAATATTCAAGGAGACTCAAGCGTCTAAGCTTGGGGATGCCCCCGTGCATCCCCTTCTCCATCAACATTATCAGTTCGTCTTTCGTTCCACTATATTTTTATCACTTCATGTGTTATGTGCTATGCTTGGAGCGTCTTGCTTTTAGTTTTCTTGTTAGTTTTTTCATAACGAGTCGGAACTCAGCTTTCTTTATGTGGGAGAGAAACACGCTCCACTTCTACCTAGAACATAACATAGAATTTTCATGTCTATCTATGCTGTGTGTGTTCTTTGTCTTTTAATAGCTACTATCATGCTCTGCTCTTAGTATTCATTCTTATCTTTTCAAAGAGCTTTTGTTTAGTTGGTTGCTTGAACTCTCTTTAACTATCATGCTCACCTTATTAAGAGAGTTTGCTTCCGTTGCATTGGTTAATATGTTTATGATAAAGATGCTACTTGCATGATGGCGCTTAGTAGTCCAGGTTTTCTTATGGTTAATCTCAAATAGCTGGGGGGTTCCCAATGTGTTATTGGAGTACCAACTTGATTTGTTTGCCTATGATGTGGTATGGTTTAGTAATATCTTCCTTCGAGAATTTATTTTGATTGACTTGGCGTATGCTCACGCATATTTAAGACTGTAAAGAAAGTCTGTCAAGCCTTGATGATCTTTTATTTCTGAGTAGCGATATAACTACCATGCCTGATTCAATGTTGCTTTGTCGCTCTGCATGATTATGACCGTCATTGCTCTCTTAGTTGGTGGCTCCCAGTCTTTTGCTAACCTCCACCTTTACTAAGCGAACTAACTTTGCAATATATAGCTCATGGGAAAGTAGCTTAAAAACTATTGTGGTAAAGAATATGTTGCTTATGTATCTTATTTCTTATAAGTTGCTTGCTGAGCGGTAACCATGTTTCTGGGGACGCCATCAACTGTCACACTTTTGTTGAATATCATGTGAGTTGCTATGCATGTTCGTCTTGTCTGAAGTAAGGGTGATTTGCCATGGGTTGTATGAATATGCATATTGTTAGAGAAGAACATTGGGCCGCCAACCAAAGCCATGTATCATGGTGGAAGTTTTAGCTTGGACATTAATCCTCAATCTCTTATGAGAATATGCTTATGCATTAAAGAGGAGTCCATCATCTATTTTCTATGTTGTCCCGGTATGGATGTCCTCAAGTTGAGATCTATCAAAAACGAGAAATCAAATGCGATTTATCTCCTTGGACCTTTTTACAGGTGGCATAGAGGTACCCCTTTGTGACACTTGGTTGAAACATATGTAATGCAATGATAACCCATGGAAATCCGAGCTAATTAGGACAAGGTGCGAGAACTATTGGTATTCGATGCATGAGGCTTGCAACTTATAGGATGTCTTATACATGACACATATGAAGTACTACTGAAGGAAATATGCCCTAGAGGCAATAATAAAGTTATTATTTATTTCCTTATATCATGATAAATGTTTATTATTCATGCTAGAATTGTATTAACCGGAAACTTAATACATGTGTGAATACATAGACAAAAACAGTATGTCCCTAGTATGCCTCTACTAGACTAGCTCATTGATCAAAGATGGTTATGTTTCCTAGCCATAGACATGAGTTGTCATTTGATCAACGGGATCACATCATTAGGAGAATGATGTGATGGACAAGACCCATCCGTTAGCATAGCACTATGATCGTTTAGTTTAACTGCTATTGCTTTCTTCATGACTTATACATGTTCCTATGACTATGAGATTATGCAACTCCCGAATACCGTAGGAACACCTTGTGTGCTATCAAACGTCACAACGTAACTGGGTGATCATAAAGATGCTCTACAGGTGTCTCCGAAAGTATTCGTGGTGTTGGCATAGATCAAGATTGGGATTTGTCACTCCGAGTGTCGGAGAGGTATCTCTGGGCCCTCTCGGTAACACACATCACAATAAGCCTTGCAAGCAAAAGACTAATGAGTTAGTCACGAGATGATGTGTTACGGAACAAGTAAAGAGACTTGCCGGCAACGAGATTGAACTAGGTATAAAGATACCGACGATCGAATCTCGGGCAAGTAACATACCGTTTGACAAAAGGAACAACGTATGTTGTTATGCGGTTCGACCGATAAAGATCTTCGTAGAATATGTAGGAGCCAATATGGGCATCCAGGTTCCGCTATTGGTTATTGACCGGAGAGATGTCTCGGTCATGTCTACATAGTTCTCGAACCCGTAGGGTCCGCACGCTTAAACGTTCGTTGACGATATAGTATTTAATGAGTTATGTTTGTTGGTGACCGAATGTTATTCGGAGTCTAGGATGTGATCACGGACATGACGAGGAACTCCGGAATGGTCCGGAGATAAAGATTAATATATGAGATAATAGTGTTTGACCTCCGGAAGAGTTCTGGAATTCACCGGAAGAGGTTCCGGATGTTTCCCGAAGTGTTTGGGTACGAGAACACGTTATTTGGGCCAAAAGGGAAAGCACACAAGGTTTTTGGAAAGCGCAAAAGGAAGTTTTGCGGAGTCCAGGGGCCAGACGCCAGGGTCCCTGGCGTCTGGGTCTAGACGCCGGGAACCCTGGCGTCTGGCCCTGGAGTCCGAGAAGGACTCTTGCCTTTCGGGTGAAACCGACTTTGTGAAGGCTTTTACTCCAAGTTTCGACCCCAAGGCTCAACATATAAATAGAGGGGTAGGGCTAGCACCCAAGACACATCAAGATACACCAAGCCGTGTGCCGGCTACCCCGACCCTCTAGTTTATCCTCCGTCTAGTTTCTGTAGTGCTTGGCGAAGCCCTGCAGAGATTGTTCTTCATCAACAACCGTCACCACGCCGTCGTGCTGCCGGAACTCATCTACTACTTCGCCCGTCTTGCTGGATCAAGAAGGCGAGGACGTCATCGAGCTGAACGTGTGCTGAACGCGGAGGTGCCGTACGTTCGGTACTAGATCGGGACGGATCGTGAAGGTGCACGACTACATCAACCGCGTTGATAAACGCTTCCGC
Source organism: Secale cereale (assembly GCA_902687465.1). Taxonomy (NCBI): domain Eukaryota; kingdom Viridiplantae; phylum Streptophyta; class Magnoliopsida; order Poales; family Poaceae; genus Secale; species Secale cereale. Next base: position 764,476,637 of record LR738711.1, read on the forward strand.
TTTCGGTCTACGAGGGTACGTAGACACACTCTTCCCTCTTGTTGCTATGCATCTAGTAGATAGATCTTGCGTGATCGTAGGAAAATTTTGAAAATACTACGTTCCCCAACAGTGGCATCAAGAGCCAGGTCTATGCGTAGATGATATGCACGAGTAGAACACAATAAGATTGTGGACGATACTAGTCATACTGCTTACCAGCATGTCATACTTTGCTTCGGCGGTATTGTGAGATGAAGCGGCCCGGACCGACATTACGCGTACGCTTACGCGAGACTGGTTTCACCGTTACGAGCACTCGTTGCTTAAAGGTGACTGGCGGGTGTCTGTCTCTCTCACTTTAGCTGAATCAAGTGTGGCTACGCCCGGTCCTTGTGAAGGTTAAAACAACACATACTTGACGAAACATCGTTGTGGTTTTGTATGCGTAGGTAAGAACGGTTCTTGCTAAGCCCGTAGCAGCCACGTAAAACTTGCAACAAACAAAGTAGAGGACGTCTAAACTTGTTTTTGCAGGGCATGTTGTGATGTGATATGGTCAAGACATGATGAGTTATACGGTTTTGTATGAGATGATCATGTTTTGTAAAGTTATCGGCAACTGGCAGGAGCCATATGGTTGTCGCTTTATTGTATGAAATACAATCGCCATGTAATTGCTTTAGTTTATCACTAAGCAGTAGCGATAGTCGTAGAAGCAATAGTTGGCGAGACGACAACGATGCTACGATGGAGATCAAGGTGTCAAGCCGGCGACGAAGGTGATCATGACGGTGCTTTGGAGATGGAGATCAAAAGCACAAGATGATGATGGCCATATCATGTCACATATTTTGATTGCATGTGATGTTTATCTTATTATGCTTCTTATTTTGCTTAGAACGACGGTAGCATTATAAGATGATCCCTTACAAAATTTCAAGGTACAAGTGTTCTCCCTGAGTATGCACCGTTGCGAAAGTTCTTCGTGCTGAGACACCACGTGATGATCGAGTGTGATAGGCTCTACGTTCAAATACAACGGGTGTAAGCCAGTTTTGCACACGCAGAATACTCGGGTTAAACTTGACGAGCCTAGCATATACAGATATGGCCTCGGAACACTGGAGACCGAAAGGTCGAGCGTGAATCATATAGTAGATATGATCAACATAAGATGTTCACCATTGAAACTACTCCATCTCACGTGATGATCGGACATGGTTTAGTTGATTTGGATCACGTGATCATTTAGATGACCAGAGGGATGTCTATCTAAGTGGGAGTTCTTAAGTAATATGATTAATTGAACTTTAATTTATCATGAACTTAGTCCTGGTAGTATTAGCATATCTATGTTGTAGATCAATAGCTCGCGATGTTGCTCCCCGTTTATTTTTTCATATGTTCCTAGAGAAAACCAAGTTGAAAGATGTTAGTAGCAATGATGCGGAATTGTTCCGTGATCTGAGGATTATCCTCATTGCTGCACAGAAGAATTATGTCCTTGATGCACCGCTAGGTGACAGACCTATTGCAGGAGCAGATGTAGACGTTATGAACGTTTTTGACAAAAGCTCGATATGATTACTACTTGATAGTTTAAGTGCACCATACTTTACGGCTTAGAACCGGAATTTCTAAAACGTTTTGAACGCCACGGAGCATATAAGATGTTCCAAGAGTTGAAATTAGTATTTCATACTCATGCCCATGTCGAGAGGTATAAGACCTCTGACAGTACTTTGCCTACAAGATGGAGGAGAATAGCTCAACCAGTGAGCATGTGCTCAGATTGTCTGGGTACTACAATTACTTTAATCAAGTGGGAGTTAATCTTCCAGATAAGATAGTAATTGACAAAGTTCTCTAGTCACTATCACCAAGTTAGTAGAACTTCGTGATGAACTATAAATATGCAAGGGATGACGAAAGGAATTCCCAGCTCTTCGCGATACTGAAATAGGCGAAGGTAGAAATCATGAAAAAGCATCAAGTGTTGATGGTTAGCAAGACCACTAGTTTCAAGAGAAAGGGAACTTCAAAAAAAATAGCAAGTCAGTTGCTACTCCCATGAAGAAACCCAAAGCTAAACTCAAGCCTGAAACTAAGTGCTTCTACTGCAAAGGAAATGGTCACTGGAAGTGGAACTGCCCTAGATATTTGGCGGATAAGAAGGATGGCAAAGTGAACAAAGGTATATTTGATATACAGATTATTGATGTGTATTTTACTAGTGTTCATAGCAACCCCTCAGTATTTGATACTGGTTCAGTTGCTAAAAGTAGTAACTCGAAATGGGAATTGCATAATGAACAGAAACTAGTTAAAGGATGAAGTGACGATGTGTATTGGAAATAGTTCCAAGATTGATATGATCATCATCGCACACTCCCTATACTTTCGGGATTAGTGTTGAACCTAAATAAGTGTTATTTGGTGTTTGTGTTGAGCATGAATATGATTTGATCACGTTTATTGCAATACGTTTATTCATGTAAGTTAAAGAATAATTGTTGTTCTGTTTACATGAATAAAACCTTCTATGGTCATACACCCAATGAAAATAGTTTGTTGGATCTCGATCGTGTGATGCACATATTCATAATATTGAAGCCAAAAGATGCAAGGTTAATAATGATAGTGCAACTTATTTGTGGCACTGCCGTTTAGGTCATATTGGTGTAAAACGCATGAAGAAAACTCCATAAAGATGGACTTTTGGAATCACTTGATTATGAATCACTTGGTGCTTGCGAACCATGCCTCATGGGCAAGATGACTAAAACTCCGTTCTCCGGAACTATGGAGCGAGCAACAGAGTTGTTGGAAATCATACATACTGATGTATACAGACCAATGAGTGTTGAAGCTCGCGGCAGGTATCGTTATTTTCTGACCTTCACTGATGATTTGAGCAGATATGGGTATATCTACTTAATGAAACACAAGTCTGATACTTTTGAAAAGTTCAAAGAATTTCAGAGTGAAGTAAAGAATCATCGTAACAAGAAAATAAAGTTTCTACGATCTGATCGTGGAGGAAAATATTTGAGTTACGAGTTTGGTCTTCATTTGAAACAATGTGGAATAGTTTCACAACTCACGCCACCCGGAACACCACAGCATAATGGTGTATCCGAACGTCGTAACCGTACTTTATTAGATATGGTGCGATCTATGATGTCTCTTACCGATTTACCACTATCATTTAGGGTTGTGCATTAGAGACAGCTGCATTCACGTTTAATAAGGGCACCATCTAAAAATCCGTTGAGACAACGCCTTAAGAACTGTGGTTTGGCAAGAAACCAAAGTTGTTGTTTCTTAAAGTTTGGGACTGCGATGCTCATGTGAAAAAGTTTCAACATGATAAGCTCGAACCCAAACCGGAGAAGTAAATCTTCATAGGATACCCAAAAGAGACTGTTGGGTACACCTTCTATCACAGATCCGAAGGCAAGATATTCGTTGCTAAAAATGGATCCTTTCTAGAGAAGGAGTTTCTCTCGAAAGAAGTGAGTGGGAGGAAAGTAGAACTTGATGAGGTAATTGTACCTTCTTCCGGATTGGAAAGTAGTACATCACAGGAAATTGTTCCAGTGATTCCTACACCAATTAGTGAGGAAGTTAATGATAATGATCATGAAACTTCGGATCAAGTTTCTGCTGAACGTCGTAGATCAACCAGAGTACGTTCCGCACCAGAGTGGTACGGCAACCCAGTTCTGGAAATCATGTTACTAGACCATGATGAACCTACGAACTATGAGGAAGCGATGATGAGCCCAGATTCCGCAAAATGGCTTGAAGCCATGAAATCTGAGATGGGATCCATGTATGGGAACAAAGTATGGACTTTGGTTGACTTGCCCGATGATCGGCAGGCCATCGAAAATAAATGGATCTTCAAGAGGAAGACCGACGCAGACGGTAATATTACTGTTTACAAAGCTCGACTTGTTGCGAAAGGTTTTCGACAAGTTCAAGGAGTTGACTACGATGAGACTTTCTCACCTGTAGCGATGCTTAAGTCTGTCCGAATCATGTTAGCAATTGCCACATTTTATGAAATCTGGCAAATGGATAACAAAACTGCATTCTTTAATGAATTTATTAAAGAAAAATTGCATATGATGCAACCCGAAGGTTTTGTCAAATCCTAAAGGTGCTAACAAAGTATGCAAGCTCCAGCGATCCATCTATGGACTGGTGCAAGCATCTCGGAGTTGGAATATACGCTTTGATGAGGTGATCAAAGCATATGGTTTTATACAGACTTTTGGAGAAGCCTGTATTTACAAGAAGTGAGTGGGAGCACTACAACCTTTCTGATAAGTATATGTGAATGACATATTATCGATCGGAAATGATGTAGAATTTTCTGGAAAGCATAAAAGGATATTTGAATAAAAGTTTTTCATTGAAAGACCTCGATGAAGCTACTTATAAATTAGGTATCAAGATCTATAGAGATAGATCAAGACGCTTAATTGGACTTTCACAAAGCACATACCTTGATAAGATTTTGAAGAAATTCAAAATGGATCAGTCAAAGAAAGGTTCTTGCCTGTTTTACAAGGTATGAAGTTGAGTAAGACTCAAAGCCAGACCACGGCAGAAAAATATAGAGAGAATGAAAGTCATTCCCTATGCCTCAGCCATAGGTTCTATAAAGTATGCCATGCTGTGTACAAAACACGTTGTGTACCTTGCCAAAAGTTTGACAGGGAGGTACAATAGTGATCCGGTAGTAGATCACTATACAGCGGTCAAAATTATCCTTAGTAACTGGATGACTAAGGAAATGTTTCTCGATTATGGAGGTGATAAAGAGTTCGTCGTAAAGGGTTACTCCGATACAAACTTTGACACTAAATTCAGATGACTCTAAGTATCAATCTGGATGCATATTGAAAGTGGAAGCAATTAGCTAGAGTAGCTTTATGCAGAGCATTGTAGACATAGAAATTTGCGAAATACATACGGATCTGAATGTGACAGATCCGTTGACTAAACTTCTCTCACAAGCAAAACATGATCACACCTTATTACTCTTGGGTATTAATCACATAGCGATGTGAACTAGATTATTGACTCTAGTAAACCCTTTGGGTGTTGGTCACATAACGATGTGAACTATCGGTATTAAATCACATGGCGATGTGAGCTAGATTATTGACTCTAGTGCAAGTGGGAGACTGAAGGAAATATGCCCTAGAGGCAATAATAAAGTTATTATTTATTTCCTTATATCATGATAAATGTTTATTATTCATGCTAGAATTGTATTAACCGGAAACTTAATACATGTGTGAATACATAGACAAAAACAGTATGTCCCTAGTATGCCTCTACTAGACTAGCTCATTGATCAAAGATGGTTATGTTTCCTAGCCATAGACATGAGTTGTCATTTGATCAACGGGATCACATCATTAGGAGAATGATGTGATGGACAAGACCCATCTGTTAGCATAGCACTATGATCGTTTAGTTTAACTGCTATTGCTTTCTTCATGACTTATACATGTTCCTATGACTATGAGATTATGCAACTCCCGAATACCGTAGGAACACCTTGTGTGCTATCAAACGTCACAACGTAACTGGGTGATCATAAAGATGCTCTACAGGTGTCTCCGAAAGTATTCGTGGTGTTGGCATAGATCAAGATTGGGATTTGTCACTCCGAGTGTCGGAGAGGTATCTCTGGGCCCTCTCGGTAACACACATCACAATAAGCCTTGCAAGCAAAAGACTAATGAGTTAGTCACGAGATGATGTGTTACGGAACGAGTAAAGAGACTTGCCGGCAATGAGATTGAACTAGGTATAAAGATACCGACGATCGAATCTCGGGCAAGTAACATACCGTTTGACAAAAGGAACAACGTATGTTGTTATGCGGTTCGACCGATAAAGATCTTCGTAGAATATGTAGGAGCCAATATGGGCATCCAGGTTCCGCTATTGGTTATTGACCGGAGAGATGTCTCGGTCATGTCTACATAGTTCTCGAACCCGTAGGGTCCGCACGCTTAAACGTTCGTTGACGATATAGTATTTAATGAGTTATGTTTGTTGGTGACCGAATGTTATTCGGAGTCTAGGATGTGATCACGGACATGACGAGGAACTCCGGAATGGTCCGGAGATAAAGATTAATATATGAGATAATAGTGTTTGACCTCCGGAAGAGTTCTGGAATTCACCGGAAGAGGTTCCGGATGTTTCCCGAAGTGTTTGGGTACGAGAACACGTTATTTGGGCCAAAAGGGAAAGCACACAAGGTTTTTGGAAAGCGCAAAAGGAAGTTTTGCGGAGTCCAGGGGCCAGACGCCAGGGTCCCTGGCGTCTGGGTCTAGACGCCGGGAACCCTGGCGTCTGGCCCTGGAGTCCGAGAAGGACTCTTGCCTTTCGGGTGAAACCGACTTTGTGAAGGCTTTTACTCCAAGTTTCGACCCCAAGGCTCAACATATAAATAGAGGGGTAGGGCTAGCACCCAAGACACATCAAGATACACCAAGCCGTGTGCCGGCTACCCCGACCCTCTAGTTTATCCTCCGTCTAGTTTCTGTAGTGCTTGGCGAAGCCCTGCAGAGATTGTTCTTCATCAACAACCGTCACCACGCCGTCGTGCTGCCGGAACTCATCTACTACTTCGCCCGTCTTGCTGGATCAAGAAGGCGAGGACGTCATCGAGCTGAACGTGTGCTGAACGCGGAGGTGCCGTACGTTCGGTACTAGATCGGGACGGATCGTGAAGGTGCACGACTACATCAACCGCGTTGATAAACGCTTCCGCTTTCGGTCTACGAGGGTACGTAGACACACTCTTCCCTCTTGTTGCTATGCATCTAGTAGATAGATCTTGCGTGATCGTAGGAAAATTTTGAAAATACTACGTTCCCCAACAGCTACTACCGTTGACAAAATTTCTTCTATATAAAAATCTCTAGCATATGACCATTCTTTTACTTTTATGAGTCTCCACCTTCTTTCTTCAAGCACCAACTACTGAGAGCATGATTGTCATTCTGAGTGTAATGTGCATTGTCCCAAAGTAGCATTGTCTTTTGCATGATTGTGATATCGTTTATTTTGAAATCATTGTATCTAGTCATCACTTAAACCTTGAAGGTGCCCCTGCATTTATGTTTTGCTTCACTAAAGGGGGCAAGCTATATATCACTTTATCATATTTGCACATCATGTTCATTGCAAATCTTTTTGATGTTTCAGTTTCATGTTGTAAAACTTTCAGTCATTTGTGATTTTCTCATGAGGCAACTTAATTACTATAGAATCATTGTCTCAGTAAGCTTTTTTCATATGACTATAAAAAGTCCTATATGGTTAATAGCATGTCACCACAGAAATTATTCTTGTTATCATTTACCTACTCGAGGACGAGCAGGAATTAAGCTTGGTGACGTTGATACGTCCAAAACGTATCTATAATTTCTGCTTGCTCCATGCCACTTTTGGGTGATATTGCTATGATATTTATACACTTCCATACACTTTTGATCATATTTGGACTAACTTACTAATCCAGTGCACCCCAGTGCCAGTTTCTGTTTTCGGTAGTTTTTGTATTTCAGGTTTTCACGTTACGAGAACTGCCCGGAAAAATCCAGAAAAATTATATAAAAAAATCAGCATTCCGGAAACTACCGTGCGTCCGAAGGACAGCCGGGG
>LR738711.1:764484454-764545206 GCA_902687465.1 Secale cereale
AGCTTCCCCGATGCCCCCCTTTGGCATATATTTAAAGCGTCCTCCGAAACCCTCAGAACATAAACTCTTTTCACGATCCCATCTCTGTTCCGCCGCCGCCGCCGCTTCCAAGATCGGGAGCACCAGGAGAACTCTTCCCGGCACCCTGCCGGAGGGGAGGATCACCACCGAGAGCTTCTCCACCACCATGGACGCCTCCCGGATGAGTCGTGAGTAGTCTCCCTTGGACCATGAGTCCATGACCAGTATCTATGTGATGTTCTCCTCCCGTTCTCGTGCTTCACTAATTAGTCCTCGTGAGCTGCACTACATGATCGAGGCACATATGTAATCCTTATGTTGTTGCTATGATGAGTTTGCTGGGATCCGATGGATTATGAGATTATGTTCAGATTGATCTTGAGTAATATATTTGATCTACCTCTTTTATATTTATGTTCATAAGTAATTCTTGCATGTTCTCCGTTGTTATTTATTGCTTTGGCCAAGTAGTAGGTAGTGACTCCAAGAGGGAACGTTATGCTTGATTGTGGGTTCATGCCCCTCAATGACTAGCTTGAGTGACAGAAACATGAGTCTAGGGGATGTGTTGTTGCCACAAGGGGGAAAACAACGGTGCTTGTGCCCGCGGGTGCAAGGATTGTTTACTTTACGCAAAGTTCTTTTAATGCAGTTGTCTGTTGCATTGAGTTTACACTATGGGTGGGACTCGCAACTTAATACCAGCGAGATGTTCTGGATAGATATCTCAAGGTGGATGATTATTAGTAGAGATTGATGGATTTCAGTCTACTTACTTTGGCCTACCGCCCATGCTTTGAACCTCAACCTTTCTTGCAATGTAGTCAGCATTGGTTTGCGTTCGTGGTCCTGTCAATTGCCCAGCTGTAATTTGTTTACCTCACATAGCTGTTTTATCGTCTTTTGGGAGAGAGACATCACTAGTGAACATCATGAGACTCCGGTCCATATTACCATCATTGATCACATCCGCTATTTACTTTTCGCTATTATTTACTATTGCAAACACTATCTATCACTACTATCATCTGCTTTTAATCCTTTGTGAACTACAAGGCCGGAGGGATTGACAACCTCTCTGTACTCGTTGGGAGCAAAGTTATTTGTATCTGTGTGCAGGTCCACGTTGATTGCTAATATCTGGCGCCGTTAGCAGTTGACACCTACTTGTTGAACCTAGGAGTCTCTGGGGATTTGATCCTTGGCATCTTTGCTAAGGGAAAAACTTCCACAACACTGCATCTTACACCTTCCACTTGGGGTAACCAACGAGGGGTTAGAGGCCCATCAGCACTATGGGTGGAATAGAGGTGGTTGTGTAGAAGGCAAAAAGGAGGGAGATAGTCTCACATCGACTAGGCATATCAACGGGCTATGGAGATGCCCATCAATAGATATCAATGTGAGTGAGTAGGGATTGCCATGCAACGGATGCACTAGAGCTAAATATGAATGAAAGCTCAACAAAAGAAACTAGTGGGTGTGCATCCAACTTGCTTGCTCACGAAGACCAAGGGCATTTGAGGAAGCCCATCATTGGAATATACAAGCCAAGTTCTATAATGAAAATTCCCACTAGTATATGAAAGTGAGTAAGCATGAGACTCTCTACAATGAAGAACATGGTGCTACTTTGAAGCACAAGTGTGGAAAAAAGATAGTAGCAATTGTCCCCTCTCTCTTTTCTCTCATTTTTTTGGAGGGGCTTTCTCCTCTCTTTTTTTAGTAGCCCCTCTGTCGGGGATATTACCCCGCGGTATGAACCGGCCGGAATTATGACCCGGCCGGATTTGGCATTCTATTTAAGGTGGTTTACACTTGGCAAAATATTGGTGACCCGGCATGCGGATCATGGATGACAAGGCCCAAGGCCCAGAAGGCCGGTTCATATTAATAGTGGGCCGGTTTAATAATAAAGCGCAAGGAATATTCTCCATAAAGGAAGCAAGACTAGGACTCCTTGTAATAGATTAATCCTAGTCCTATTAGGACTAGTCATGTAAACCCGCCCCTTCAACATATATAAGGAGGGGCAGGGCTCCCCAAAGAGGACAAGCTTTAGACAAACGACAAGTAGACAAGTTTTAGAGTTAGACACAAAGAGCCGGTTTACCGGCAACACCATGAGGGCCATAATGAGATCTAGCCTCAAACAGCACGTAGGGTTATTACCGGATGATGTTTCCCGGGGCCCGAAGCTGTCTAAATCCGTGTCTTGCATCGCATCTTTCGATTCCGCTCAACCCCTTCAAGCTACCACATAGATGCGCGCCTCAACCCTAAGTCCGTTGATCCGGACATCTGCCGTGTTAATTCCACGACAGTTGGCGCCCACCGTGGGGCCTGCGCACAGTGGTGTTGAGTTCTTGGAAGGATTTTTTTTTTCCGGGGATCGAGGAGTTCATAATTTTCCAAACGAGGAAGAGCCGGTTTGGAAGGATTTGCATCAGATTCAAGGTGGACACAATCAACTTTTTTTCAGCGACTGTTACGCGCGGCATCTATTCATCAAGCTATCAAGTCATCATGTCGCTGAGACCGTCAACTTCCGTTGAAATCTAATTGGGCATACTCGGTGCATCGACTTGTAGCTGCTGTAGTTGTTTCCTTCAAAATACAGTGATCTAAAGCCAAGGCAATGTTGAAACCCGGAAGTACCGCTTGCAACTCTGCAAGAGACCGAGATCAACAGGAGTTTTGTATACCTACGAGTCATCGAGTTGGCTGTTCTGACATCCCGTATATTCTTCTGCTGTCAATACGTTGACCAAAGTCCAAGTGCTAATAAAAAAAAAAATCAGTCAGCGAGTCACGTCAATGTGAAGCAGCAAATACGTCAAGGCATCCCATGATAAAGCAAATACTATATTAATTTTTTGCTTGTTCCAGGCGAATCCGAAGACTAATATGACGCACTATGGCAAAAAGTGTATCAGCCGGCATCAAGTCAAGATTGATCTAGTAGTACTGATCTTTCACAAAAGTACAGTCCGGCCCGTGAAAGAAAATTGAGGGAAGGAAATCCATGACCTGGAGGGGGATGTGGGACACGGACTCGGTTTCACCTTACTAGCTTGTTTTTCCTTTACTAGCGACCGGACCGACCTCGCCATCACCTCCGTGGGCTCACTGTCGCGCCCAACCACTGCTGCAGCCTACCCCCACTTGGCCTTGTTTTGAGCATATCTGTAGCTATCAGATCAAGCAATGCAAGTTCCTGCAGAAGAAAATACTAACAGAAGCTCTTATATGGTCAGATGGAGAGTCAAACCAACTGCAGCTAGGACAAAGGACATGGACGGGGGTTGGATTCGGATGCAGCCGTTTGTGGCCTCGTTCCGAGCCGCCTTCACGCCGGCTTCATGTTGAGTCGCCTGCCAGTTTCTTAACGGACCAAGGCCAAGAGGGTCTACAGCCTGGAAACAAATACAACCGCAACTCGGACTCGCCGCCGCAGGACCTCCTCCGGCTCACCTTGCGAGTGGCCCGGCCGACCCATCGGCCGCCGTGGAGCGTGCTATTTCGCGGTGGCCGCGGCCTCGCCCGCACGGGCAAGCCGCCCCTGCCGTGCAGATCTCCTGCACTACCCGTGCCGGATTCAGACTCGGATTCGCCAGCCGTACGCACTCCGCCTCGGACCCGCCGGGCCATTGCGGCCGTGTTTTCGTCTTAACTACAGTCTCTCCGCGTTGAGCCGCCCTGGCCGCGCCTCCGCTTCTGCTATGGCCGGCCCTAAGCCGCTGCCGCCCTTGCTGCGTCTGGGCTGTCCCACCTTGAGACGCCAACGGAGAGCCTCCCCACGTTGAACCGCCGTCCAACGATGAGCTGCCGCCTGCCCTCGGGTTGACTCGTTTCCGCTTCAAGCTGTGCAAGCCGCCGCCTGCGCCTCGCTAGTCTCACCTCGGGCAAAACACTGTGCCTCAGATGAGCGGTCTCGCCTCCGCCGAAGCCTGCCGTGCCTTGAGCCGCCGACGCCGCCTGAGTTCTAACCGCACCATGTTCCAGCTACCTCAACCGCTGTTGTGACCCACTACTCTGAACCGTCCCCGCAACCACCTGAAAAATCCTTTAGGTATACTGGGCCGGGTTGGCTACAAATGCTCTTAAGCACGGAGACTGAAGAAATGCAAGCGAGAGTCTTTTTACTGCTACGGAGAGGTTTACTGCTATGGAGATCTGGAGCAGTTCGCTGCATAATACTGGCTGAAGAGTACTCCGCATGTAAAGATAAGTGAAAAGGGAAGAAGATGGCCACTAGTATTTGTATTTCTCTACAGAGACTGAGGTCTGATTGATCTATAACACACGCAAAGAAGAAAAGGTGGAGCTAGGTGTCACACCAGAAGCATCAGTGCAAATTTTCCAGTATAGACAAGCCGTCCAGAAGAAAAAAAAATCAACATGCATGAAACGACTTAAGAACGGAGGGAGTATTAGTGATGTCTCCTCACGAGAGGAAAGAAAACAAAGGGATCAAGTTCCCAGACTAATAAGGACCAAAGGGGAACACAGGAAAAGCTGCCTCCACTGAGTCGCTACCTGGCACTACTTCAGCTGCCGCCTTGGACCTGGCCGCTCATGTGGCTGCTGCTAAACCGTCTCGGTTCCCGCCACGCGAGTGTCATCGCCTGCCGCTGCCTCGAGCGGGCCCGCCTTTCCCGCTACGGCCTCATCATGCTGAGTGCCAGCATCCATATTCATCTGGAAAATAAGTCAGGTGCTATCTATTCTCAATATTTTTAGCACATATTGATTTTTCTAGAAACAATTATTCTGTCTTTCAATATGTTTTATGTAGGACAAAGTCTATTACAAAAGTGATATCATAAATGTGAGGCTCGCACCGGCTTAAATGTTGTGGTCAACCCTCGCACCGGCCGACTCGTCTACCCGCGCCCACGCGCGTTGACCTTCAACACCACGACCGACTCCCTCGCCAATGGACGAGTGCACGCCGCCGTTTTTACGATCCGGTCTACATTAACACGCCAGCGCTGCACCCGTCCTCATACACCGGCTCATCTGTTGTCCAGGAGAATCAGGTGATATCTATCTTATTCATTTTTAAATACATATTAATTCATCCGAGCAAAAATTACTTGCCCTGCTGTATTTTATATGCAGGAAATTTATTCATTATAAAATGGTATTATGCCGCGGAGGTGGAGTCACACCAAACATCATTTAACACAAGTGGTCGTCGTTATTCCACGGACTCCTGCGACGGTTTACAAACACCTTTGCCGTTTCTCACGACTGCACCGGTTTACAACGACGTGGCCGTCTCGCGCGACAGCACCGGGTTACAACGACGCGGCCGTCTCTCATGACCGCGCCGGCCGGCCCATCTGTTCTTCAAACAAATCAACCGGTTCACGCGTCCGCACCGGTTTACAACACGGAGGATAGCTCGTTCATCTCCGCCGGCTTATAATACCGCGGCCGATTCATATATCTATGGTGCTACTGATACGGCAGTCGTTCGCTATCCGCCCCGTGACCCGGTCTATTCAACATACCGGTTCAAAAACACTCAGGTGATATCCATCTATAATATTATTTCTCTTACTATATATTACTTTTTAAAGAAAACAAGATGCTTTGATCAGTCTATCTGGTTGTGCAGGGCATATGCACAAAGGAGCGATGAAACTCGGGAGCAAGAGATTATATCCGGTTCAAGAAGAGGAAAACCTCATAAAAAGGAAAAAACCCCGGCCGGGTTAGGAGGAATATCAGAGGCCCCTGAGGACAGTGGTATCGCCCACACACCTCTTGAATGGCTATGTTATGAAATTTTGGGTTCCCTGAACAAGTCGGTATCAATCCGCGTTCAAATGATGGCCCGGCCCCTGAGGACAGTGGTATCGCCCACACACCTCTTGAATGGCTATGTTATGAAATTTTGGGTTCCCTGAACAAGTCGGTATCAATCCGCGTTCAAATGATGGCCCGGCCCCTGAGGACAGTGGTATCGCCCACACACCTCTTGAATGGCTATGTTATGAAATTTTGGGTTCCCTGAACAAGTCGGTATCAATCCGCGTTCAAATGATGGCCCGGCCCCTGAGGACAGTGGTATCGCCCACACACCTCTTGAATGGCTATGTTATGAAATTTTGGGTTCCCTGAACAAGTCGGTATCAATCCGCGTTCAAATGATGGCCCGGCCCCTGAGGACAGTGGTATCGCCCACACACCTCTTGAATGGCTATGTTATGAAATTTTGGGTTCCCTGAACAAGTCGGTATCAATCCGCGTTCAAATGATGGCCCGGCCCCTGAGGACAGTGGTATCGCCCACACACCTCTTGAATGGCTATGTTATGAAATTTTGGGTTCCCTGAACAAGTCGGTATCAATCCGCGTTCAAATGATGGCCCGGCCCCTGAGGACAGTGGTATCGCCCACACACCTCTTGAATGGCTATGTTTTGAAGTTTTGGGTTCCCTGAACAAGTCGGTATCAATCCGCGTTCAAATGATGGCCCGGCTCTCTGAACAGTTTTGAGCCTGGCAGCTCTTTGAAAAAGCCTTGATTACATAATTTGATTTACAAGAATTGTGTGTTTCTTGATGTTTTTTGTGTTTCATAACCTTTTTAACCAAGGGGAACAGCTCCAGAAGTTGACCACCTATCTATAAAGCTATAAGTCTGGGTCATGAACACCAGCAAGAATTAAACCGACGTTCATCATAACCCGGATCGACCTTCATGATGAGCCAACAAATTGGCAGTACATGATCAGTTATAATGACCGGTGTTTCTTAAAACCGGCCTGGTTTTGACTATAAGTCGCCAGCATGAGACAAAATAATGACCGGTGTTTATTAACCCGGCCCGTTTGTGATCAAACATCATTGGAACCGGTCTTCCAACCGGATTATATTATTCAATAGCCAAACATGGCTGGATTCCTATTATGGTTATCAATATTATGATTGAGGTCTTCAAAGTCGCTTTCAAGCGCAATGGATATTATTTCAACGATGGAAGTGATTTATTCTACAAAGGAATAGTCCCGAGTTGCTGCAGGCTTACAACCCGGCACTTGGGGGCTACATTATTCAGATTAAGGTTACATCAAATACACAAGTCTCAAGCACACAAACAAGTTGTCTACTTGACACTTGGGGGCTAATGGGCAGTTGAAGCAGTAAAACAGCAGCAATTCAAAGACAAAAGTCTCAAGCACACAAGCAAGTTGTCTACTTGACACTTGGGGGCTAATGGAAAGATCATTTGCTTCATATGGAAGTACCGGTTCACCTTCTAAATGTAGCTAAACCGGAACTTGGGGGCTACCAATCGCTCCTGTCAACAATTCAAGGTACACAAGTATTCATCCATTTTATTGAAAGGCCCGTCTAACTCAGTTGGTAAAGCACAAGGCTCTTAACCTTGTGGACGTGGATTCAACCCCCACGATGGAAGTTACATCATATAATGATATTTTCAATGATTATATCTGCAAAGTCCCTGCTCATTATTACATAATGACCCGGCACTTGGGGGCTACATATGACTGTTCAAGTTTACATGATCGTATTTTCAAAGTCCCTGCTCATTATTGCATAATGACCCGGCACTTGGGGGCTACATATGACTGTTCAAGTTTACATTTACAAAGTCCCTGCTCATTATTGCATAATGACCCGGCACTTGGGGGCTACATAATATGGAATATTCAGTTTCATAGTGATTGGGATGAATAATCCGGATTTCTTCAAGATTATACAAGGCTATTTTTAATGGAGTATATACAAAGTCCCTGCTCATTATTGCATAATGACCCGGCACTTAGGGGCTATAGGTAATATGCATATAAAAGAGGAACATCTTCAAATTTTCAGTTCTGGCAAATCAGATTAATTGTGTGACCCGGCAATTTTGGCAATCATAAACCGGCAAGCTTTATATCTTCAAGCCGCTGGATATCAGTTGAATATTTCAAAGACCAACATTTTTATCAAGTTAGAGCATTAAAGGCCGATTCAAATGGATTCTTTATTTACAATATTTTTTATGCAAGCAAGTTGAGTATGAAGTTGGTCTATTGACCCGGATTTTCTAGAAGAAGGAAAGACAAGGACTTAAGGATGGTCAGATGACGGATTACAAGAAATTTTTAACCCGGAGCATAACCTATCAGATTTGCTATTGTGTTATTTTGCAGCATAAGTTTACCATGGACACATCCAAGCTAAACTTGGGGGCTAATGTCGGGGATATTACCCCGCGGTATGAACCAGCCGGAATTATAACCCGGCCGGATTTGGCATTCTATTTAAGGTGGTTTACACTTGGCAAAATATTGGTGACCCGGCATGCGGATCATGGATGACAAGGCCCAAGGCCCAGAAGGCCGGTTCATATTAATAGTGGGCCGGTTTAATAATAAAGCGCAAGGAATATTCTCCATAAAGGAAGCAAGACTAGGACTCCTTGTAATAGATTAATCCTAGTCCTATTAGGACTAGTCATGTAAACCCGCCCCTTCAACATATATAAGGAGGGGCAGGGCTCCCCAAAGAGGACAAGCTTTAGACAAACGACAAGTAGACAAGTTTTAGAGTTAGACACAAAGAGCCGGTTTACCGGCAACACCATGAGGGCCATAATGAGATCTAGCCTCAAACAGCACGTAGGGTTATTACCGGATGATGTTTCCCGGGGCCCGAAGCTGTCTAAATCCGTGTCTTGCATCGCATCTCTCGATTCCGCTCAACCCCTTCAAGCTACCACATAGATGCGCGCCTCAACCCTAAGTCCGTTGATCCGGACATCTGCCGTGTTAATTCCACGACACCCTCTCTATATTTTTTGGGCAATCTCTTTTTTTATTGGCCTTTCCTCACATGGGACAATGCTCTAATGATGATGATCATCACACTTTTTATTACAACTCGATACTACAACAAGTATGACTCTACATGAATGCCTCCGGCGGTGTACCGGGATATGCAATGAATCAAGAGTGACATATATGAAAAATTATGCATGGTGGCTTTGCCACAACTATGATGTCAACTACATGATCATGCATGGCAATATGACAATACGATGCGTGTCATATAAATGGAACGGTGAAAAGTTGCATGGCAATATATCTCGGAATGGCTATGGAAATGCCATGATAGGTAGGTATGGTGGCTGTTTTGAGGAACAATATGGTGGCTGTTTTGAGGAAGGATATATAGTGGTTTTATGGCACCGGCGAAAGTTGCGCGGTACAAGAGAGGCTAGCAATGGTGGAAGGGTGAGAGTGCGTATAATCCATGGACCCAACATTAGTCATAAGAACTCATATACTTATTGCAAAACTTTACGAGTCATCAAAACAAAGCAATCAACGCATGCTCCTAGGGGAGTGGTTGATAGGAGTTAACCATCGCGCGCCCCCGACCTCCACACAAAGGTTGGCACTCTACAAATACCTCATGCTCTAACTTCGTCACATAGCGGTTCACCATACACGCATGATACGGGAATCACTAAACTTAACACAAGTATTTCTCAATTTCATAATAACTCCACTAGCATGACTCTAATATCACTATCCTCATATCTCAAAACATTTACCAAGCATCCAACATCTCATCATATTCAATGCACTTAGTGTGATTTTTTTTACTACATTGACATTGGATATCTATCATGTGAAGACTAGTTTCTTTAGCCTAAACACATTACCATGCTGTTTTAATAGACTCTCAAAATGATATAAGTGATGCATGAGAGTTCAACAATTTCTACAAAATATTACCACCACCGTGCTCTAAAAGATATAAGTGAAGCACTAGAGCAAAAACTATTCAACTCAAAAGATATAAGTGAAGCACATAGAGTGTTCTAATAATTTCTAAGCCATATTTAACTCTATCAAATAGGTGTGTCCAGCAAGGATGATTGTGGCAAACTAACAAGAAAAGACTCAAATTATACAAGACGCTCCAAGCAAAACACATAACATGTTGCGAATAAAAATATAGCTCCAAGTATAGTTACCGATGGATGAAGACGAAAGAGGGGATGCCTTCCCGGGGCATCCCCAAGCTTAGGCTTTTGATTATCTTGAATTTACTTGGGGTGCCTTGGTCATCCCCAAGCTTATGCCTTTGCTACTCCTTGTTCCATAGTCCATCAAAGCAATACTCAAAACTTGAAAACTTCACAACACAAAACTTAGACAAAAAATCTCATGAGCTCCGTTTGTATAAGAAAGCAAACCACTTGTAATGCCCAGTATGTGACTATGTCTCCACGTGTCGAGGCACGACTTAAAGACATAATCACATACTAGAGTGATCTCAAGTATGGTATCTTTGCACGACTCATGTAAAAGAGGGGATGAAAATGTAAAAGAGTAGTTGGCTTACACTCGCCACGTCACACAATGTAATACATTAACATACATCATCCAAATAACATCAGAGTCCGACTACGGACGAAGATCCGAATGAAAGATACCATAAACAAAGAACCACAAGGTCCCGATCATCCTAGTAAGAGCCCTACTGATCCTCGGGATAAGACACATAGTAACGTCCACGCTCTTCATCGAACTCCCAATACAGCTCTGAACCACCACATGTGTAGTTCTCTACGGTACCTGCATCTGGTGTTGTGTAGAATTTGTGAGCCACAAAGGACTCAGCAATCCCGAACCCGGGTAGCAATAATATCAAAGCCTTGGTGTGGAAAAGGCTTAAAACAAGGTTGCAGCAGCACTAGCTGTAATGCCCAGGATGGGACTATACCTCCTACATGTCGAGGCACGACTTAAAGGTATAAGCCCATTCTGGAATGATCTCAAGTTTGGTATCTTTGCACGACTCGTGTAAAAATAGGGATGAAATTGCAAAAGGATAGTTGGCTTACACTCGCCACGTCACACAATACATTACATAAGCAAAACATCATTCAAAACATCACAACCCGACTACGGGCGAAGATCCAAAAGAAAGATACCAAATACATAAAGCCACAGGTCTGAATCGCCCCTAGTAGAAACCACTACTGATCGTCGAAAACGTCACAAGCATACGGCCACTCTCTTCATGGAACTCCCAGTGAAGTACTGGAACCAGCTCCTGCATCATTCTCGACTGAACCTGTATCTGGTGTTGTAGTATCTGTGAGCCACGAGGACTCAGCAATCCCATAACCATGGGTATCAAGACTAGCAAAGCTTTATGGGTATGGAGAAGGGTAGTGGTGAGGTTGCAGCAGCGGCTAAGCATAATATGGTGGCTAACTTACGAGTACAAGAATAAGATGAGAATCTACGCAAACGGTCGCAAACTAGTAATGATCGCTAACGATCCTGAACTACCTACGAGTCAAACATAACCCCACCGTGTTCTCTTCTCAAAGTGAAAAGAGACAGTCACGGTTACTCACACAGTTGTGTGTTTTACTTTGGATCCTCTGTCAAGTTTTCTACAACCGGGCATTAACAAATTCCAATCTGCCACATAACCGCGGGCACGGCTTTCGAAAGATCATAACCCTGCAGGGGTGTCCCAACTTAGCCCATCACAAGCTCTCACGATCAGCTGAAGTGATAAATATAATATCATCACCCCTTATCTTAGGGAAATCCGATCAGGCTCGGCATCCCGGTGCACAAGACATTTCGACAATGGTAAAACAAGTCCCGCAAGACCTCCCGGTGTGTCGACACCCTGATAGTAGCCGTGCGTATCTCGTCTCAGGCCACGACCGGATGGGTGATCCTACAGGTAAAACCAAACCTCGAGTTTCCCCGTGGTGGCCCCGCATAACCCCCGTTTGGGACCAACACCATCAGCACTGGCCCCCCTGCTATGTAGAAAAGAATCACCGAGGGCGCGACCCCCTATGCAAATTTAATTATTTAATTAAGTTGTTATTATGAGGCAAATTAAAACCAATGTTGGGCCTTGCTGGAGGAGTTTTATTCAAAGACGAAGTGTCAAGGGGTCCCCATATACCCAACCGTGTAAGGAACGCAAAATCAAGGAACATAATGCCGGTTTATCGGCGCCTAAGGTGGCATGAGTGGAACAAAACACCGAGCAAAAGGCCAAGCCTTCCACCCATGCCCAGTATATAGGTGTGTTAATAATAATAATAATAGATATTGTGATATTCCAACAACAAGTTCCGACATGGAACGATCTTCATCTTCACCTGCAACTAACAACGCTATAAGAGGGGCTGAGCAAGCGGGTAACATAGCCAAACAATGGTTTTGCTAGGAAGGTTTCAAAGGTTAGAGGTTTCAAGGCAACAAGGAGAGGCTGACATAAAAGATGGGTAGCGCGACATGTAACGATAGCACCGGGACAACTAAGCATGGCAATGGTAGTAAAGGTATCCAAGGGTATGATCATCTTGCCTGAGATCCCGCCAGGAAGAAGAACAGATCCGTGAAGAAGACGAAGAAGAAGCCTTGAGGAAGAACCACGAGAAGTCAAACGAATCCTCACGATCGCAACGGAACAAGCACTAACGAGAAGAAGCAAGCAACACGATAAACACACCACACGAGACATGAAAATTTGCTCAACCAAGTATGATGCAACACAAGTCTACATAGGATGCACTACGAGCCCATACAGGAAGCAAAATATGGCAAGGTAGGAAGCACAGAAAAACAACACAAATCCATATGATGCAATACATGGCAAGGTATGATGCATGACAAGTCTATACAGGAAGCAATACATGGCAAGGTAGGAAGCACAGAAAAACAACACAAGCAACATGTTTAAATGAGGCCGGAAACTACAACAACAATTCCGGAAAATCCCCATATGCATGTTTAGCAAACAACAATTAACATTTAAAGGTTGCTATGATGATGCAGATGACAAGATCAAGTTTTATGCAATTTTATAAGAAAAGTTGACATGAAGAGATAAGAAGTATTTGTCACCACGACGGAAAGAAAAGAGGGTCGTGGCGACGAAAACGGGTACGATGCCACGACAACGTTCCGATGATCCGACACTCGTCGAGATGCCGGTGCAAAAGCAAGGTAGCGTGAGCGAGTCGAACAAGATGAAAGGTGGGGTGATCCCGTCACCGGGTTCCCACGGGTTGCCGCCAAGGCAAACGAGGGCACAACGGACACGATGCAAACATTCGATACAACTCATACAACACAACAAGCATTCGTTCACCACATCGGCATTCGACTCGGGGTATACCTTCGGAGCGTGCTTTTTCAGAGGGGTTCAAGCCGTCGAGGGACGTAGTGGAAGTAGTCGTTCTCACGATGGTGGACGTACACGGTTCGAGTGCGTTCGGGTCATCGGTAGAGGAACTTGACGTCCGAGGGTCTCCGAGGTCGACGGTAGTGGAACTTGGCGTTTTCGTTCACGGGTCTTCGACGACGGTAGTCGTTCACTTTGATTTAGTGGTACTCGCGGTTCTCGTGTGTAGTCGTACTCGAGGGTCGTAGAGGAAGTAGTCGCGACGATAGTGGAAGTAGTCGTTCACAGTCGTCCGTAGGGGTACTTGTCGCATCGCCGAGCGTAGTGGTACTTGGCGTCGCATCATGTAGTGGTACGGGGCTCGGTCGTTGAACTTGACGAAAACCAACCGGAGGTAGCCATACATTTTGAAGAGGAACTTGGCGCTACTCCCTACTCGATAGTATTTGGACTTGGCGTCCACGGGTGTTGCAACTGCAGTGTTCACAACAAAGGAAAAAAAAGGCAGCAAGGTGCACAGAAGGCGGCCGGCGATGGCGTTGGAGGGGAGGTCGCTGGTGGCTGGCAACGAGGTCGAGGAGAGGATGCGGTGAACTTGGACGGCGACGCGGCGACGTGTCGGGCGCTAGAGGCGCGCGGAGGACGGCGCTCTCCCGTGGCCTTGGCTGGTCGCCGACGAGGACGACGGGAAGGCGCAGGCGAGGCTGAGGCTGGCCCCGCAGGAGGAGGTCGGGCGCGAGGTGGCCTCGGCCTCTTGGCACGACGGGGACGCGGCGGAGGTGGCGTTGGAAGAGGGGCCTCGCTGGTTGGGTCGGGCGGCGGCGAGCAGCAGGTGGCGCGGGATCGGGGCGCGGCGAAGATCGCGCAGGAGGGGGGGTCGGCGAGAGGAGGGAGAGGGACGAGGGAGAGTTGCGGGAGAGATGAGGAAACGGACGAGCGGCGTGGGGTCGCGAGCGTGAGCCCTGGCGGCGCAGGAGGAAAACAGGGGATCGGGAGGAGACTCTTGGGCCGGCTAGGGTTAGCTAGTTGGGAGAGGGAGGCTCGCCTGGCTAGGCTGCCGGTTGGTCCTAGGGCCATGGCTACGGCTGGGAGGCCCAGATGGCCCCAGTTCGGCTGGCTCCTTCCCCTTATCTTATTTTTAGCAGAAAACAAATAAAGAGGGGGGCGTTAGGGAAAGAGTTAGCACATGGGATTATTTTTCTCGGGCTCATAAAAATGAGCGTAGTCCGAGAAAAATAGAAGTGGCTGATCAAGATATAATGCAAACTTATTTGAATTTACTTCAAATGGGTTTGAACTAAGACTTGATTCTTGAAGTGTCCAAAAATGTTGAGGTTTTTGGAGGAACCTCGATAAACGGGAAAAATAATTATAGACAAGGTTTTGACGGTGAAACTTGAAGTAGAAAAGGCATTGGGAATATATGCAAGTGTGTTTGGGTTAATTCCAAACAAATGGAATATTTATTTATAATAGCTCCATAATATTAGGAGGATATGTTATAAAGAGAGGTCACTCTTCCCTCGATTTAAATAGATCAAAAGATCTATGCCATTTATTTAGTTGAGATGCAAAGATTAAAGACATGATGGCATGATGACATGATGTAATGCAAAAATAATAACACAAGCACAAATGAAACACACGGGAAGACCCGGAACATCTGGAATCTTCTGGACCGTCGGTCTTCTCTGCTACCAACTTGTAATGCCCAGGATGGGACTATACCTCCTACGTGTCGAGGCACGACTTAAAGGTATAAGCCCATTCTGGAATGATCCCAAGTTTGGTATCTTTGCACGACTCATGTAAAAATAGGCATGAAATTGCAAAAGGATAGTTGGCTTACACTCGCCACGTCACACAATACATTACATAAGCAAAACATCATTGAAAACATCACAACCAGACTACGGGCAAAGATCCAAAAGAAAGATACCAAATACATAAAGCCACAGGTCCGAATCGCCCCTAGTAGAAACCACTACTGATCGTCGAAAACGTCACAAGCATACGTCCACTCTCTTCATGGAACTCCCAGTGAAGTACTGGAACCAGCTCCTGCATCATTCTCGACTAAACCTGCATCTGGTGTTGTAGTATCTGTGAGCCACGAGGACTCAGCAATCCCATAACCATGGGTATCAAGACTAGCAAAGCTTTATGGGTATGGAGAAGGGTAGTGGTGAGGTTGCAGCAGCGGCTAAGCATAATATGGTGGCTAACTTACGAGTACAAGAATAAGATGAGAATCTACGCAAACGGTCGCAAACTAGTAATGATCGCTAAAGATCCTGAACTACCTACGAGTCAACATAACCCCACCGTCTTCTCTTCTCAAAGTGAAAAGAGACAGTCATGGTTACTCCCACAGTTGTGTGTTTTACTTCGGATCCTTTGTCAAGTTTTCTACAACAGGACATTAACAAATTCCAATCTGCCACATAACCACGGGCACGGCTTTCGAAAGATCATAACCCTGCAGGGGTGTCCCAACTTAGCCCATCACAAGCTCTCACGATCAGTTGAAGTGATAAATATAATATCATCACCCCTTATCTTAGGGAAATCCGATCAGGCTCGGCATCCCGGTGCACAAGACATTTCGACAATGGTAAAACAAGTCCAGCAAGACCTCCCGGTGTGTCGACACCCTGATAGTAGCCGCGCGTATCTTGTCTAAGGCCACGACCGGATGGGTGATCCTATAGGTAAAACCAAACCTCGAGTTTCCCCGTGGTGGCCCCGCATAACCCCCGTTTGGGACCAACACCATCAGCACTGGCCCCCCTGCTATGTAGAAAAGAATCACCGAGGGCGCGACCCCCTATGCAAATTTAATTATTTAATTAAGTTGTTATTATGAGGCAAATTAAAACCAATGTTGGGCCTTGCTGGAGGAGTTTTATTCAAAGACGAAGTGTCAAGGGGTCCCCATATACCCAACCGTGTAAGGAACGCAAAATCAAGGAACATAATGCCGGTTTATCGGCGCCTAAGGTGGCATGAGTGGAACAAAAAACCGAGCAAAAGGCCAAGCCTTCCACCCATGCCAAGTATATATGTGTGTTAAAAATAATAATAATAATAATAATAATAATAATAGATATTGTGATATTCCAACAACAAGTTCCGACATGGAACGATCTTCATCTTCACCTGCAACTAACAATGCTATAAGAGGGGCTGAGCAAGCGGGTAACATAGCCAAACAATGGTTTTGCTAGGAAGGTTTCAAAGGTTAGAGGTTTCATGGCAACAAGGAGAGGCTGACATAAAAGATGGGTAGCGCGACATGTAACGATAGCATCGAGACAACTAAGCATGGCAATGGTAGTAAAGGTATCCAAGGGTATGATCATCTTGCCTGAGATCCCGCGAGGAAGAAGAACAGATCCGTGAAGAAGAAGAAGAAGAAGAAGCCTTGAGGAAGAACCATGAGAAGTCAAACGAATCCTCACGATCGCTACGGAACAAGCACTAACGAGAAGAAGCAAGCAACACGATAAACACACCACACGAGACATGACAATTTTCTCAACCAAGTATGATGCAACACAAGTCTACATAGGATGCACTACAAGCCCATACAGGAAGCAAAACATGGCAAGGTAGGAAGCACAGAAAAACAACACAAATCTATATGATGCAATACATGGCAAGGTATGATGCATGACAAGTCTATACAGGAAGCAATACATGGCAAGGTAGGAAGCACAGAAAAACAACACAAGCAACATGTTTAAATGAGGCCGGAAACTACAACAACAATTCCGGAAAATCCCCATATGCATGTTTAGCAATTTTAAGCAAACAACAATTAACATTTAAAGGTTGTTATGATGATGAAGATGACAAGATCAAGTTTTATGCAATTTTATAAGAAAAGTTGACATGAAGAGATAAGAACTATTTGTCACCACGACGGAAAGAAAAGAGGGTCGTGGCGACGAAAACGGGTACGATGCCACGACAACGTTCCGATGATCCGACACTCGTCGAGATGCCGGTGCAAAAGCAAGGTAGCGTGAGCGAGTCAAACAAGATGAAAGGTGGGGTGATCCCGTCACCGGGTTCCCACGGGTTGCCGCCAAGGCAAACGAGGGCACAACAGACACGATGCAAACATTCGATACAACTCATACAACACAACAAGCATTCGTTCACCACATCGGCATTTGACTCGGGGTATACCTTCGGAGCATGCTTTTTCGGAGGGGTTCGAGCCGTCGAGGGACGTAGTGGAAGTAGTCGTTCTCGCGATGGTGGACGTACACGGTTCGAGTGCGTTCGGGTCATCGGTAGAGGAACTTGACGTCCGAGGGTCTCCGAGGTCGACGGTAGTGGAACTTGGCGTTTTCGTTCACGGGTCTTCGACGACGGTAGTCGTTCACGTTGATGTAGTGGTACTCGCGGTTTCCGTGTGTAGTCGTACTCGAGGGTCGTAGAGGAAGTAGTCGCGACGGTAGTGGAAGTAGTCGTTCACAGTCGTCCGTAGGGGTACTTGTCGCATCGCCGAGCGTAGTGGTACTTGGCGTCGCATCATGTAGTGGTACGGGGCTCGGTCATTGAACTTGACGAAAACCAACCGGAGGTAGCCGTACATTTTGAAGAGGAACTTAGCGCTACTCCCTACTCGATAGTCGTTGGACTTGGCGTCCACGGGTGTTGCAACTGCAGTGTTCACAACAAAGGAAAAAAGGCAGCAAGGTGCACAGAAGGCGGCCGGCGATGGCGTTGGAGGGGAGGTCGCTGGTGGCTGGCAACGAGGTCGAGGAGAGGATGCGGTGAACTTGGACGGCGACGCGGCGATGTGTCGGGCGCTGGAGGCGCGCGGAGGACGGCGCTCTCCCGTGGCCTTGGCTGGTCGCCGACGAGGACGACGGGAAGGCGCAGGCGAGGATGAGGCTGGCCCCGCAGGAGGAGGTCGGGCGCGAGGTGGCCTCGGCCTCTTGGCACGACGGGGACGCGGCGGAGGTGGCGTCGGAAGAGGGGCCTCGCTGGTTCGGTCGGTCGGCGGCGAGCAGCAGGTGGCGCGGGATCGTGGCGCGGCGAAGATTGCGCAGGAGGGGGGGTCGGCGAGAGGAAGGAGAGGGACGAGGGAGAGTTGCGGGAGAGATGAGGAAACGGACGAGCGGCGTGGGGTCACGAGCGTGAGCCCTGGCGGCGCAGGAGGAAAACAGGGGATCGGGAGGAGACTCTTGGGCCGGCTTGGGTTAGCTAGATGGGAGAGGGAGGCTGGCCTGGCTAGGCTGCCGGTTGGGCCTAGGGCCATGGCTATGGCTGGGAGGCCCAGATGGCCCCAGTTCGGCTGGCTCCTTCCCCTTATCTTATTTTTAGCAGAAAACAAATAAAGATAAGAAAATAAAGAGGGGGGTTAGGGAAAGCGTTAGCACATGGGATTATTTTTCTCGGGCTCATAAAAATGAGCGTAGTCCGAGAAAAATAGAAGTGGCATGATCAAGATATAATGCAAACTTATTTGAATTTACTTCAAATGGGTTTGAACTAAGACTTGATTCTTGAAGTGTCCAAAAATGTTGAGGTTTTTGGAGGAACCTCGATAAACGGGAAAAAGAATTATAGACTAGGTTTTGACGGTGAAACTTGAAGTAGAAAAGGCATCGGGAATATATGCAAGTGTGTTTGGGTTAATTCCAAACAAATGGAATATTTATTTATAATAGCTCCATAATATTAGGAGGATATGTTATAAAGAGAAGTCGCTCTTCCCTCGATTTAAATAGATCAAAAGATCTATGCCATTTATTTAGTTGAGATGCAAAGATTAAAGACATGATGGCATGATGACATGATGCAATGCAGAAAAAATATAACACAAGCACAAATGAAACACACGGGAAGACCCGGAACATCTGGAATCTTCTGGAGCGTCGGTCTTCGGGCGTCACACTAGCACTAACTTACGGGTTTAGAGCGAGGACAGAACAAGTGCCAACGATCGTCAAAGTGTTCACGAAGTGATCCTTACTACTCACGATCAAACATAACCCCACCGTGTTCACTTCCCGAACCCCTTCGGAAAGAGACCATCACGGTTACTCACGCTGGTAGTGTATTATGAACATGGTGTCAAGTTACCTACAACCGGATATTAACAAATTCCCATTTGCCACATAACCGCGGGCACGGCTTTCGAAAGATCAAACCCTGCAGGGGTGTCCCAACTTAGCCCATCACAAGCTCACGATCTGCGGAGTCGCAACTCCAAGGTGGGAAGACCCGAGTATTCTCGGAATCCCGTGCTCAAGATTTTCCGACAAAGGTAAAACTAATCCAGCAAGACCTCCCGGCGTGCCGACACCCTGATAGTAGCCACGCGTATCTCGTCTCAGGCCACGACCGGATGGGCGATGCTACAAGTTTTTACCAGCCCTCGGGTTTCCCCATGGTGGCCCTGCAGGACCCCCAGTTTGGACCAACACTCATGAGGTGCACTGGCCCAGGGTTGTTAATTAAGAACTCGGGTTTGCAACTCCCTATGCAAGTTTTAGTTATTAGGCAAATGTAAAAGCAATGTTGGGCCTTGCTGGAAAAGCTTTAGCACTAAGTGAGTTATCGAGGGGGGCCCATAAACCCCGACCGTGTTAGGGACGCAAAATCAAGGAACATAACACCGGTTTAACGGTTCCTAGGGTGGCATGAGTGGAACAAAACACCAAGCAAGAGGCTTAGCCTTCCACCCATTACCAATATATAGATGATTTAGTTTAACAGCTTATATATTGTGATATCCCAACAATAACTTCATCATGAAGCAAGAATTTTCAAGTCTTCACCTGCAACTAACAACGCTATAAGAGGGGCTGAGCGATGCTTACGTAGCCAAACAACGGTTTTCTAGGTGGGTGGTTAAAGAGTTTCATGGCTACAATAGGACGCTGACAAACAGACATAGGCATCGAGGCAATATCTAAAGAGCGAGACATCTAGCATAGGGAAAGATAGTAGTGATATATGGGTAAGGTCATCTTGCCTGTTGATTCCACGGAGGGATCGTAACCTTGCTCCTCAAACTCAACCTCGGTAGGAACCTCGTACTCCGAATCATCACCGGGCTCTAACCACACAACAAGCAACACCGGAACAACAATCAATCAACATGCAATGCTCAACCACATGATGCATGAACATGATGAACAAGAACAAGAGTAGATATGATGCATGGCCTAGGGTCACAAAAGTGCAATAACATCATAGCCAAACAAGATTACTCACATGAAAGAAATCAAGCAAAAGAACAACTAACAAGTTTATGTAGGTTATTCCAACAAGCACCCAACAAGTTTAAAGGGGTTGGTTAACATGGCAAGGGTGCAACTAATATTACAGCAACATGCTAGCATATTTAAATGGGCTGGAAATACCAAACAACATTTTCCAGAAACTCCCATATTAATTTAATTGCATTTGGGACAGATCTGAAAAATTTCTGTTATAAAGTTGTTAAACATGCTAAACAACAGCACCAACATATTCTACACATATTTCCACCCCAAAAGCATATAAAGTTTGTTAAAATTGGAGTTGTAGATATGTAGTTATGATTTTTCCAAGTTTAAGCATATTTAAAACAAGAATAAATTCAAACAGCATTTTAAATGTTTTTAAACATGGAAACAAACAACATATTCATAATCTACATGAAATTCTAAGCACTTTTCATATATGACTTATTTGCATCAGGAGCATATTTCACCAGATAATAATTAAACAAAGAAAATGCAGAAAAAGAAAAAGAAAAACAGAAAAGAAAACAGGCGCAGGGGTCAAAGTTGACCCAGGCTTGCGCTAGCCCAAGCCACTGGCAAGGGGGGCCAGCAGCGCTGCGGTGGCACCAGCGGGTGCGCGAATGGGTGAAAGCGGCTGAGTGGCTGACAGGTGAGGCCTGCCTGTCAGCCTCTCACGAAAAACAAAAGGGGGCAAAAATGCCCACTGCCCCGCAACGGATTCAAACCCACGACATGTTGCTTAACTGACGGAGACACAAGCCACTGCGCTAGCGAATGGATCTTGACAGAATACACGCGCGATATCTGAAGACTTAACTAAAGAAGCCAGCGGCTGAAGAAATACGGAGGCTCGTCGAAGCTGCTCGTCGGAGCTTCTCCGGCGACCTAGAGGGACGGCGGAGTGGTGCGGTGCGCTCCTGGGGGAGTGCCGCATCCACTCAAGGCATCTGCAGCACCTAACAGCCACTACTTCGTCGGCGGCGAGCACATGACAGATCTGCGGCGGCGAGCACATGACAGATCTGCGGCGGCGGAGCTCTACGCGACAGCAAGGCCTAGGTGGGGTCGGCGACGAGCGGCGGGCGTGCGGAAAGGTGCGGCGGAGCTGCTGCGACTAGCTGCGGGTCCAGAGCGGCGAAGCGCCAGCCTATGCGACTAACTGAAGCGCGCAACAGCAACAAGTGCAGAGAGATGGGGAGCACCGAGAGCACAACGACGGCATGGCTACGGCGACGAGCACAGGGGACCAACGGCGATGAGCAAAAGGCAGGGAGGAGCTGGGTATACCTCCTTACCCTTGGACAGGATGGAGCCGACGGAGATGAGGTGGAGACGCCGCGAAGGAGCTCTGAACTTGGCGCTGTTCTATCCCGTGAAGAAGAGGAAGAAGAGGACGTCGTGGGACTTGTCCTCGGGCCCGGATCGGCGTCGGAGCGGGCTCGGGGAAGACGCCGGGGTGCTCAGGGTCGATGGAGAGGAAGGACAGCGAGCTGCTACGCCGGCGACGGGAACTTGCTCGGGGCGGCCATGGCGACTACAGAGCGAAGAGGAGTGGGTGGAGCTGCTGGCAGCGGCGGAGGGGAAAGGGGAAAGAGGATCAACCCTAGGGCGCGGCTGCGGGCTTAAAAGGGGGGGAGAGGAGACAGCGCGACCTCGACGTCCGTGAAGCTCACGGCGCGAGCGCAAGCTCTCTGTCTCTAGAGCAGAGACGGCGACTGATGGCTTATCGCCCCTCGTTGGTTACCCCAAGTGGAAGGTTTGAGATGTAGCGTAACGGCAAGTTTCCCTTGGCAAAGATACCAAGGATCGAATCCCGTGAGACTCCGAGGGTCGACAAGAAGGTGTCAACTGCTAACGACGCCAGATACTTAGCGGTTGACAGGACCTGCACACAGATACAAATAACTTTGCTCCCAACGAGTACAGAGAGGTTGTCAATCCCTCCGGCCTTGTCGTTTACAAAGGATCAAACACAAGAGATAATAGTGATAGGTATGACTGGAACTAGGAAATAAGAACTGGAAGTAAATATAAGGTGTGATCAGTGATGGTAATATGGACCGGGGTCCCATGATGTTCACTAGTGATGTCTCTCTCCCAAAAGACGATAAAACAGCAAAGCGAGGTAAACAAATTACAGCTGGGCAATTGACAGGATTATGTGCGCAAACCAATGCTAACCATGCTGTAAAGAAAGGTAGAGGCTCAAAAGCATGGGCGGTACGCCAAGGGAAGTAGACCGAAATCCATCTGCATCTACTACTAATCATCCACCTTGAGATATCTATCCAGAACATCTCGCTGGTATTAAGTCGCGAGTCCCACCCAAAGTGTAAACTCAAAGCAACATACAACTGCATTAAAAGAACTTTGCGTAAAGTAAACTATCCTTGCACCCGCAAGTAAAAGCACCGTTGTTTTCCCCCTTGTGGCAACAGCACATCCCCTAGACTCATGTTTCTGTCACTCAAGCTAGTCATCAGGGGGCATGAACCCACAATCAAGCATAACGTTCCCTCTTGGAGTTACTACCTACTACTCGGCCAAAGCAATAAACAGCAACGGAGAACATGCTAGAATTACTCAAGAACTAAAATATAAAAGAGGTGAATCAAATATATTACTCACACACAATCTGAACATAATCTCATAATCCATCGGATCCCAGCAAACTCAGCAGAGCAACAGCATAAAGATTACATATGTGCCTCGATCATGTAGGGCAGCTCACGAGGTCTAAACCATGAAGAACAAAGAGGGGAGGAGAACATCACATAGCTACTGGTCATGGACCCATGGTCCAAGGAGGACTACTCACGACTCATCTGGGAAGCGTCCATGGTGGTGGAGAAGCTCCCGGTGGTGATTCTCCCCTCCGGCAGGGTGCCGGGAAGAGTTCTCCTGGTGCTCCCGGTCTTGGAAGCGCGGAGGCGGCGGAACAGAGGCGAGATCGTAAAAAAAGATTCCGTCCTCAAGGGTTTCGGGACATGAGGAGTATATATGCCAAAGGGGGTCACCAGAAGCGGAGAGGGGGCCCAGGCGCCCCCCTAGGGCGGCCAGGGGTGGGGCCGCCTGGGCTGGCCGCCTGGGCTGCCCCTGGCTCCCCTCTGGCCCTACTTTGGTTTTTCTTGAAGCTCCCGGTACGCTGATTTTTCCTGTATTTTTCCCGGAATTCTTAGGGCACTTTTAATATGGGGGAAACCTGAAATAGAAAAACAGCAGAAAACAGGAACTGGCACTGTGGTGCACTGAGTTAATAGGTTAGTCCAAATATGATCAAAAGTGTATGGAAGTGCATAAATATCATAGCAATATCACACAAAAGAGGCATGGAGCAAGCAGAAATTATAGATATGTTTTGGACGTATCAGCGACGCAACAGGGCAGGTAGGCGCGAGGGAGAAGGGGGATGACAGGTGGGCCCGGGCGCGAGGGGAGAGACGGCGCGACTGCGAGCGGCTCGGTTGGGCCTGCGGGCGTTAGCTAGGCCGCGGGAGAGACTGGGCCTGGGGGAGGAGGAGGAGGAGGAGACCCAGGCCACTGCTGCTCTGCTGCTTCTTTTCCCTTTTCTTAATATCTT
The DNA here is from genome assembly GCA_902687465.1 of Secale cereale. Lineage (NCBI taxonomy): Eukaryota > Viridiplantae > Streptophyta > Magnoliopsida > Poales > Poaceae > Secale > Secale cereale. The sequence goes on from LR738711.1 coordinate 764,508,510, forward strand.
CAGACATAAAAGAAAAGAAAAGCACATGCTAAAAGGAAAAGAATTAGGGGGAAAATAAAATATCCCCATGCTCCTTGATTTATGCCCTATTTAATAAAATTGACTTGGACATTTTTAGAGGCAGAAAAATAAAAGGAGTTTGAATATGGTTCAAACTCTTGTCATTTTTAAACCCAACCAAATCAATTCCAAATGGGGTGATATTTGGCACAGAGGGTGTAGACATGGTGCAAGATTTTTAGGAAAAGAAAGAACATTAAAGGACTTGGCTAGGTGACTCGCAAAATAGAGTAAAGAAAGGACAGAAAAGAAAAAGGAAGAAGAAGAAGAGGGAAACAAAGGAGGGGTCTAGGGTTTAGCAAGCCAGGGCTAGAATCACACTCACATACATCACAAGGTGCCTCACACACACATCAACAAGAAGTAAACTAAGAAGCCATGATGATGAAAGAAATGCATGGATGCAAAATAAAATAAATGACATGGGAATGCAAAAATAAAAAGAGCTCAAATGACAAGAAACCCCAAGGATAAGGACAAGGATCAAAATGAGAATGCTTTATTGCCATTATAGGAAAGTATCACATATGGGGTGTTACACCACAACTCAAAAGTACAGCAATGAATTCATTCTTTGTTTATATTTGTGCTAAACCTACTGTATTACAACTTCTCTATGGTTCATATCCTCCAATACTACTCATAGATGCATCGGAATAAGCAAACAACACACGAAAAACAGAATCTGTCAGAAACAGAACAGTCTGTAGTAATCTGCAGGTTTCGCCTACTTCTGGAACTCCAAAAAATTCAAACTAAATTGGTAAATTTGCGTAATTTGTCTACCAATCATCTGCAAAAATAATCAACTAAAAAGCAGGCTCCAGTAAAACCGAAGACTACTTTAGCGAGCGCTAACAATTCTGTTTTTCACAGCAAGATCATATAAACTTCACACAAGTCTTCTCAAAGGTTCTACTTGGCACAAACACTAAACAAAACATGAAACCACATCTAATCAGAGGCTAGATGAAATATTTATTCCCTAACAGCAACAAAAACTAAAAAACAAAAAATTGGGTTGCCTCCCAACAAGCGCTATCGTTTTACGCCCCTAGCTAGTCACGATACAAGATAAATCTAGGTATTGCCATCTTTGGAAGGCAATCCATAAGTGGCTCTAATGATAGATTCATATGGTAATTTGATTTTCTTTCTAGGAAAGTGTTCCATGCCTTTCCTTAACGGAAATTAAAATCTAATATTTCCTTCCTTCATATCAATAATTGCATCAATCGTTCTAAGGAAAGGTCTACCAAGAATAATAGGACATTAAGGATTGCAATCTATATCAAGAACAATGAAATCTACGGGCACATAATTCCTATTTGCAACAATAAGAACATCATTTGTTCTTCCCATAGGTTTCTTAATAGTGGAATCCACGAGATGCAAATTTAAAGAACAATCATCAAGCTCATGGAACCCTAGCAAATCACACAAAGTTTTTGGGATAGTGGAGACACTTGCACCCAAATCACATAAAGCATAGCACTCATGATCTTTTATTTATTTTTTGATAGTAGGTTCCCATTCATCATAAAGCTTTCTAGGGATAGAAATTTCCAACTCAAGTTTTTCTTCATAAGATTGCATCAAAGCATCAACTATATGTTTGGTGAAAGCTTTATTTTGACTATAAGCATGCGGAGAATTTAGCACGGATTGCAACAAGGAAATACAATCAATCAAAGAGAAATTGTCATAATTGAATCCCTTGAAATCCAAAATAGTGAGTTCATCACTATGCAAGGTTTTAATCTCTTCACTCCCACTTTTAGGAATTTTAGCATCAAGATCTGAAAACTCCGAATCATTGGGACACCTTAAAGCAGAATTATCTCCAATCCTATCTTCATCAAGATTAATACTAGAAAAAGGATCTAATAGGAGACACATCAATAACTTTCAGATCTTCATCTTTATTTTCATGCTCTTCTGGTTTAGCAGCCATCTTATTAATCAAGGTGCATTGTTTATCCGAAATTTGGGCAATTAAGTTCTCAAGATGAGCAAACTGAGATTTCAAGCCATAAAATTCCTTAGACATATCGTCAAGGTCTTTATTCATATACCCCATAAAAATTTTCTGTTCTTTAAGCTCACTTCTGAAAAAGTCATTATGCTCAAATTATATAGTCATAAAATGTCTAACATTGTTTTCAATCTCCTCCAGCCTCTTGAGGTGAGGGTCAACACTAACAGGGAGAGAAATAGCGACAAGCAAGCAAGCAGCACATGAGCAAACAAGAAGGCAAGCGAATGATAAACACGTGGCGGAAGAAGGGCAAATAAAACGGCAAGGGTGAAGTGGGGGAGAGGAAAACGAGAGGCAAATAAATGTAATGCGAATTATAAGGGTTTGTGATAGGTACTTGGTATATGACTTTTGCGTAAGTCTCCCCGGCAACGGCGCCAGAAATTCTTCTTGCTACCTCTTCAGCTTGCGTTGTATTCCCTCGAAGAGGAAATGGAGATGCAACACAGTAGCGTAAGTATTTCCCTCAGTTTTTGAGAACCAAGGTATCAATCCAGTAGGAGGCCACGCGCGAGTCCCTCGCACCTGCACAAACAAATAAGAACTTCGCAGCCAACGCGATAAGGGGTTGTCAATCCCTTTACGATCACTTACGAAAGTGAGATCTGATAGAGATGATAGTTTATATTTTGGTATTTTTAGTTTATAGGAACAGCAAATAAAACCAATAAAAGTAAAGTAGATGTAGATTAATATGTTGAGAATAGACCCGGGGGCCATAGTTTTCTCTAGTGGCTTCTCTCATGATAACGATATTCTACGACGGGTAAACAAATTACTGTCGAGCAACTGATAGAAAAGCGAATAATTATGAGACTATCTAGGCATGATCATTGTATATAGGCATCACGTCCAAGACAAGTAGACCGACTCCTGCCTGCATCTACTACTATTACTCCACACATCGACCGCTATCCAGCATGCATCTAGTGTATTGAGTTCATAAGAACAGAGTAACGCCTTAAGCAAAATGACATGATGTAGAGGGATAAACTCAAGCAATATGATATAAACCCCATCTTTTTATCCTTGATGGCAACAATACAATACGTGCCTTTCTGCCCCTACTGTCACTGGGAAAGGACACCGCAAGATCGAACCCAAAGCCAAGCACTTCTCCCATTGCAAGAACTATAGATCTAGTAGGCCAAACCAAACCAATAATTCGAAGAGACTTGCAAGGATATTATGAGCACACATAAAAAGTTCAGAGAAGAACCAAATATCTTTCATAGATAACCTTGATCATAAACTCACAATTCATCGGATCTCGACAAACACACCGCAAAAAGAGATTACATCGAATAGATCTCCTGGAAGACCGAGGAGAACTTTGTATTGAAATCCAAAGAGAGAGAAGAAGCCATCTAGATGCTAGTTATGGACCCGAAGGTCTGTGGTAAACTACTCACAACTCATGGTGAGGGCGATGATGATGATGATGAAGGCCTCCGTGATGGATCCCCCTCCGGTGGAGCTCCGGAACAGGCTCCAAGATGGGATCTCCACGGGAATAGAAGGTACGGTGGTGGAATTAGGGTTTTCTCTCTGTTCACCGAGTTTTTGTGGTACGTAGACTTATATAGGAAGAAGGAGGGCACCGGGGAAGTCACGGGGGCTCCACGAGGGAGGGGGCGCATCCCCCACCCTCGAGGGCCCCTCGTGGCTCTTCTGACGTGGCTCTCAAGTTCTTCGTGCGTGATTTTCTCCAAAATTATCTCTCACGAAGGTTTCATTCCGTTTGGACTCCGTTTGATATTCTTTTTCTGCAAAACCTGAATCAGGCAAAAAAAAAACAATCTGGACTGGGCCTTTGGGTTAGTAGGTTAGTCCCAAAAATGATATAAAAGTGAATGATAAAGCCCATCAAACATCCAAGACTTCATAAATAATAGCATGGAACAATAAAAAAATTATAGATACGTTGGAGACGTATCACTCCGCGCGTCTGCTAGCTGGCTGAGAAGAGAGATTGAGGAGGGCTGAGCACGCACTCCAGGAAATTTGTTCTACGTAACCAACACCTCGATATAGTGGGGTGGCATGGGCCATAACTAGCATTCATGTCTAGCAGTACGGCACACGCCACCCACACGAGTCCCATCCGACACCAATTTTGTTGGAGTCCGTGCTACAGCCATCTCTTCTCCCTCCTATTTTCTCAGCCATCGCGTGGTGGGCGGGGTGGGGGTTTGCCGATAGTCGGTTTGCTCAACTGCGGTCCCACTTGTAAGTGAAAATGCAACACAACACGCATTCACCCTTAAGCGGCGTGCCGGACCAACCGTGTGGGGGTGAGACGCGAACACGGCAGGCTTTTCCTTTTGAACTTGTAACTTGTAAAATTTGGTTATGCTCCATGGCGCGACCGATAGATAGAAATAACGATTTTCCCTAGAGTAATGAGATGTTTGGTTCTGGCGCGGCTCATGCATGGAGTACGTAGGAAAATTATGAAGTTGATGCGAAAGGTAAGATAATTACTAGTAGTACCATATACTACTACATGGATTTGACGAAAAGATAAAGATACATACGGATCCATCAACGACATCCTCACGCCCTAGTACACCGGGTCACCAACCGACGTGTGAGGAGCAGCGGCGTTGGCGGCAAGCTCAACGTGCTTCTGAACAATGACGTCCAAGGTTGCCCTGCGGTCCAAGAGGGCCAACGTCCTATCGTCCTCCTCTTGCATGTAGTAGTCCTTGTGGACGATTTGCGCGTAGACGTGTGTGATTATGTCGATGGTGTCTTGCTGCGCCAGGTGTTGCGTAGCGAGCGCGACCTCGAGGTGGACATTCTCCGGCGCAATGGCGGGCAGTCGCAGGGCCACCAGTGCGTCGAAGAGGTTGTCACCATAGAGGCCGTTGAGGGTGGCAGGCATCGCAGAGCCTGGGCGCGTGGGCTGGAGGCGTATGTCAAGGTTGTCCGCGAGCTTCTTGACGATGGTGAACTTGTTGAGGAAGCTGACGAGGACCTCGTCGAACAAGGAGACGAAGCTGTCGTCCAAGCGGGCCCTCGCCCTCGCGGCCTCAAGCACTACCTGGTGACGTTCCTCGGTGTCGGGCCGCAGGTCAGCGTCGTGGACCATCTGGCACAGCCGGCTGATACTCGCGCTCATCGCCTCCATGGGTCTAGATTCTAGTCAACTGATCTTGCGATTGGAGTGATCACTCTTCCCCTTGGGTGCGTAGGTGCGTAGGATTTCGTAGATTGGACTGATGGGAGCCTTTATATGAGAAATGCAGACTACGTTGAATTCACGTGCGTGTTGGCCATCTACTCCTCGCCCCTCTACTGCACCTGCCTTTGGCTGTATGACAGGTTGGCCAGCCACCTGTTGGGCCCACGTGTCATACACCCAAAGGCAGGTGTAGTAAGTCAATGAAGCTGTGTCCCCCTCCGTGCACGTGCATGCTTTCAATGACTCGAGACTACCAAACATCACATGCAGTGGTTAGTTAATTGCATGTAATCCTATTAAGTAGCAAAAAGACATTAAGTTATATCACCGATAGGAATAAAACAATACACCATGTATTTTTTTTACAAAGGGAGAAGTACATTTTATGTGACATGCATTACTAGATATTGCCAGTTAAATACTAAATCCAGATGGACGTGGTAGTACTACTAAATCCAGACGGTGGTGCTAGTACTACTAGTAGTAGTACTACCAATGTAGTAGCACTGTACTACCCGTTAGTCAAATTATTACGTGCTGCTCCTCACAGTGAAGTGACAAGACCGTACGTCGGAGATGACATCTGAGTATAGGCGCCGTGTTCGGCATACCATAGTCAGCCTGACCGTCTACAGTCACTGTCATCATGGCTGTAGACCTAGCCTATTTACAACTAGCCGTGTTCGACATAATTTCCCGTGCGTAGATGCCCGTGCATTCCACGGAACACCAAGATTGGGGGGTGGACGGCGCCGACAGCGGCCATCGCGCCAGATTTTTCCATGGCCTTCTAGATGTGGTGGGGAGGAGATAAGGCTGATTGTGAGAGACAAGGAATTGTTTTTAAATAGGGAACAAGTGCGGGCATCTTTATGCAAAACTGGAGAAGTTTGGTTTGTATGCGTCAAATCTAGATCCGACGGCTATTGGTGAAAGATGGCAGGCACAACATCATCACCAACCCAGGACCTGTTTGATTCGCAGGATTTTGAAAACGCAGGAATAGGACACAGTAATATTACAAGTTTCAAACTGATATTACAAATGTTAGGAGTAATGCTGCACCTACGAAGAGGGAATTACTAGGAAGTTTACGTAAGAACTTTTGTTACTTTAGGTGGATACAGCATTATCGTACAAACTAAAATCCACCGCCTTGACAAGTCACTAATGGGCAAATAACTTTTTGAGTCTCTGGCCACTTGATGTTTCAAAAATAAATTCAGCTTCTACGGAGACTTTGTCATTTAGGCTTAGACGCTTGCGGTGATCAGCACGCCATTCATTGTTGCGCCAGAGAACGCCAAACCTCATTACCTTGAGCACACTTGCCTCCAGAACAAAGAACCTGGCTAATTTAATCTCAGATGTGCTGCCTCGATAGTCGATCAAATCAATTCCTGTAAGATGGAGATCAAGGCATTCGATGAGATTGTTATAGTGCAACACATTTTTCACTTTCGGGTCTTTTTTTATCTGCAAAAGAAGAGAACATATTAGAGCAGCTGGATGTATAAGATTGCCGTGTCATCAAGAGGTACCAATATCATTCGCTCATACGATAGGGTTGGCTAGCTAGTGATATTCTCTCTCTCTCTCTCTCTCTCTCTCTCTCTCTCTCTCTCTCTTTCCTCTCATTTACCTAGGAGTACGTGAAGAGCTTGGGCATTTGTTGCCTTCCACTATGTGGCCGATGCCATATTTCGCAAAAGTATGCCACATAATACGCACCAATGTCAAATCAAAAGATTTTGGCACCGCTCTCGCGATGTGAGAGAGTTCGCACCGCTGTGCACACAGACCCACATGTATAAACAAATCAATCAAACCAACTACACCAGCCTCTCACTCTCCCAAACAAGTGTTTTTTATTGCCTCAGTCCTCAATGCGCCCTCAATTTACTAGCGTGTGGGGTGCTACCCCGAGTGGTTTCAACTTTGCTTACTTCACCGCGTGTCAGATGGGCCTCTAGTTTACTTATTTTCACCCACTCTCACATGGGCCAGCACACGAAGATATAGAACACGAGCTGACAAGGCAGCATGTGGACTGGTTGACCGGTCAACTAAACAATATACGGAGCTATACGCTGACACAGTGAGCGTATAATTTGTCGGTATAGAGTGTTCGTGTGAGAGGGGAGGCCCGTGAGAGATAGCAGAGAGAGAGAAAGAAAGAGCTACTCCCTCCATTCGATAATGTAGTTCCAACATTTTTTGAAGTCAAACTTTTGAAACTTTGACCAAGTTTATAAAGAAATTACTTATATCTACAATACCAAAGATAAATGATAGTATGAAGTAAGTACATGTTGTGATGAATCTAATGATCTTTCCAGATGTAAATGTTTTTCTCCATATATACCTGGTCAAACTTTTCTGAGGTTTGACTTTTCAAAACATCCATATGCTTATGGACGTGAGAGAGTGCCTAACTAGAGAGAGAGAGAGAGTGAAATAGAAAGAGTGAGTGAAAAAGTGTGTGCGTGTGTGAAAGAGACATGGACAACACTCGATAAAAGTCGAGAAAAAAGGTGTGTGTCTTATGCAAACATATCACACATGCATCTTCGACAACGGAAGCAAGGTGAGGAGATAATGTGTGGTTGTTTGTAACCGAGAGAGCAAGACCCCTAGCACGTGGCCAAGAGGGGTCTGACAAACAAGGGAGAGAGGTCGAGAGAGGCGTACGGAGAAAATGCAGACATGGGGAGGAGAGAGTGTATGTTTGTCATAGAGAGATCCCCTGGAGATCGTGATGGGACTACATGGGTGGGAGATCGAGTGACAAGGTGTGTGCACGATAGAAGATACCCCGAGAGATATCGAGATAGACGTATGGATGGAAGGAGACAATACGTGTGTTCCTGATGGCTAGCGAGAGATAATCATACTTAGGGGGAGTGCTTGCGCATATGATGGAGTGAGGGATTATGGTACTTATTAGGGGGGTGCGTGTCACATAGAGAGAGAACAAAGGCGGAGAGTGTTGGATGGGTCTATATGTATAGCGCGAGCGAGACATGTGTATGTGTAAACCAAGGAGATATAAAGTTTGAGAGAGATTGAGGAGCCCCGATAAGGCTGAGTGGTGCGTTAGATAGCTGAGAGGGGGAAAGAGATATTCCATCCGCTCGATAATGCAGTGCATGTAATTATTTTACAAGTCAAACTTTCGAAATTTTGATCAGGTTTACACAAATGTTATTTATATCTTCAATACCAAAGATACATCATACGAAACTACATCTCATGGTGAATCTAATCGTATATGTTTGCCATTCCAGATGTAATTGTTTTTCTCCACGTACATGGTCAAACTTTGTGATGTTTGACTTTTCGATAAATCAATTTGCTATGGACCGAGGAGAGTGCCTAAGTCGAGAGGGATCAAGTGTGTGTGAAGGAGAATGAGTAAGTGTGCAAAAAGAGTATGTGTGTGAAAGAGAAAGTGACAACAAACGATAAATTAGAGAGAGTGTGTGTTTTTTCATTTCTTAGGCGAACATATCACGCATGCATCTCTGAGATAGAAAAGCGAGGCGAGGAGATACACGAAGATAGCTAGTGTGTGATTGTTTGCAACAGAGAGAGACACCCCTATAGCACATGTCCAATAGAGGTCTGGCCAACAAGGTACAAAGGTCGAGAGGGGCACATGGAGAACATGGACGCATGGGGAGGGCGAGAGGGTGTATTTACGATAGAGAGACCCCCTCGAGATCGTGAAGGGGCTATATGGGTGGGAGATCGAGGGAGGTGTGTGCGCGATAGAAAGATGCCCCGAGAGAAATCGGGATAGACCATGCACATGTTTGTGATGGAGACTAAGATTAGCTAGTCATATACATATAGGGGGGACTGCGTGTGCCTACAATTGAGTGAGAGACCATCATATTTGGCTAGCTAGGCATGAGATTGTGTGTGTGTGCGTGTGAGATGGAGAGAGAACGAGGGAGAGAGATAGAGTTTTAGATGGGCCTATCAAGTGCGAGTGAGATATGCATGTGTATGTGTGACCCAGGTAGATGGAGAGTTTGAGAGAGAGGGGGAAGAGCTCAGAGACAACAGAGTGGTGCGTGAGAGAGTTATGGGAAACGAGCCAAGGAATTTGTGTGCGTACGATGAGTGCACCCAATATATCTAGCTTGGACTAGAGAATCATACATAGTGTGCGAGAAAGACCTATAGATGGAGTATATATGCATGCGAACTACAAAGACCCCCCCCCCCACGCACACACACAAAGAGAGAGAGAGATGGAGAGAAAGAGAGAGGACCAACAAGGTTTGTGTGTTGGATGTTGATACGTCTCAAACGTATCTACTTTTCCAAACACTTTTGATATTGTTTTGACCTCATTCTTGCATGATTTGAACTAAACTAACCCGGACTGACGCTGTTTTCAGCAGAGCTGTCTGTATGGTTTTATTGTGTGCAGGAAAACGGATTTTTAGGTATCTCAGAAAATTCCACGAAAAATCATAGAAAATCCACGCACCCGAAGGAACCCGGAGCCAGAAGAGGGGCCAGAGGGGGGCCAGGGGGGCCCAGGCGCCCTGGTGGCGCGGACCACCCCCTGGCCGCGCCGGGGGGGTCGCCTGGGTGGGCCCCACCTCCCCTGGTGCCTACCTTGACTCGTATTTTAGCTCGTGACGGAGAAATCCCAGATCAGAAGTTCTTTTCCCAGTTTTCGTCGCGGAGCCGCCGCCACCCTCTGTTCTTCTTCGGGAGGGCTAATCTGGAGGCTGAATTGGCCTCTGGAGAGGGGAGATCGTCGCCATCATCATCATCATCACCACTCCATCATCCCTCCATGACTTCTCCTTCCTTGTGTGAGTAATCCCCTGCTGTAGGCGAAGGGGATGGTTGGGATTGGATGAGTTAGATCATGTAATAGTTTGTCAGATCGTTGGGGGCATGTTGCCTATCATCTACTATGGTGTTTATCATCTTTGCTTCAACTTGTTGTTCTTAATGCTTGTCACTTAGGGCCCGAGTGCCATGATTTCAGATCTGAACCATATGTGTTTGCATGGATATATTTGTGTTCTTGATCCTATCTATGAGTTGTTCCCAAAAGTGACAGCTTGGGACACCAAAGGGGGCGGTCCGTAGTTTGAGGATTACATGTATCCATTGAGTTTATTGCTTTGTTCCGGTGCTCTTTGACAGGAGCACCTTAATCTCCATAAGTTCCTTTTGGCCCCATTCGTAGCGGGATGGTAGGACAAAAGATGTTTTGCAAGTTCTTATTGCAAGCACGTACAACTACCTACGGGATACATGCCTAATGTTTGATATTTGCCTAGATGATCATTACTTTTCCGTGTGCCTTCCCCCAAGTTAGAATCATGATATATCTCATCCATGCAGCGCCCAACCATCCGTCTCCCTAGCCTACAGTGTTTTAAATCCTGCTGGTTACTAGTTGCTACTTTTGCCATTTACCTTTACTATTTACTTTTGCTGTTTACTTTTACTATCACTATCATCACTATCATATTACTGTTACCACTTATCTTTTGTTGCAAGTAAGTATATTTCAGGTGCGGTTGAATTGACAACTCAACTGTCAAAGCTTATAAATACTCTTTGGCTCCCCGTGTGTCGAATCAATAAATTGGGTTATTCTTACCCGCGAAGACTATCTCGATCCCTTACGGTTGAGGGTTATCAAGTACCATTTTCTGGCGCCGTTGCCGGGGAGCATAGCAATATTTACAAGTCTACTTGAAGTATCCTACCTGCTGCACTTCATCCGCTATGGGTAAGAAAGGAGACCCCAAGGTTCCGATCTTACTATCCACTACAAGAAGAGGTACTGTTCTGAGCACTAGTGCTACACTTGATTCACCGTCTGTTATGAGTAAGTTTGCCTCACCGCCACCACATGATGCTCCTACTGAATCTGTTACTATGTCCGATACTCTTGATGATGCTTCTACTACTATTGATGATATTAGTTCACTTGGTTATGCTCTTGAGAAACAGATCGCTGCTGCTGCAAAAAAGTCTGGAATTGAAATTCCTGTTACTCGCTACCCTATTGGTGAAACTTATGATTATCCTGATTTGAGTAAACTCAAGGAGAGACTCCTTGATGATGATTACTATATGCTTGATGAAGATTTATGCAGGGAACTGACAGAGTTTTCTGGCTCTGACCCTGAAGTTATTAAGAAACTGTTTGAAAAACACTCTTTGAAGAACAAAACCGTTCCTGATCCTGAATTTGCTACATCTCATATATGCATTGATGATCCTGATTATGATTTCTCTGTTGATCTTTCACTTATACCTATGGTTGAAGCTGACCCCTTTTATGGCAGAGAAAATGATGATGCTATTGCACACCTGACTAAACTCAGTGAGTTGGGTGGCCTGTTTACCACGGATGAGAAGATACGATACTTTTATGTGACCAAGCTTCTTCCTTTCTCCTTGAAGGAAGGTGCTAAAGCATGGTATGATTCACTCCCATGCGGTTCCATTAAGAGTCCTCAAGACTTAGCTCACTCTTTTGTTGATAAGTACTTTCCTGCTCACATGCAACATGCTGCTTTACAAAGAATTTATAACTTTAAACAGTTGCAGGATGAGTCCCTCCCTAAAGCTTGGGGGAGATACTGCGGTCTGATTCGGGCTAGACCAGGACATGAAGTCCCTAAGAACGAATTAATCGATATATTCTATGCTGGTCTAACTGATGAAACCAGGTCCTATTTGGACAATTGTGCTGGTTGTGTTTTCAGGAAAAGAACGCCGAAAGATGAAGAAGATTTGATGGGCAGGATTGCCAAAAACCATGAAGATTGGTCCGTCCCTGAACCACCTCCACCACCAAAGAAGAGGGGCATGTTTGTTCTGTCACATCCCTAGTTTAGCACTTGCATTAGGGCTAGCTAGAGTGTGCATCATGTTTACTTATCAAAGAAACTTGAAATGGGAATGACAGAAACCCCAGCACCCCTCTCCTAACAACTAGGGTTTGATAAAATATTTTCCAATGTACCCAAAATGCCCTTCAAAAATGTTCATCATTTCTGCCTTGGTCTTAAACCTCTGCCAAAAATGGTGCACAATTTTCTAGGACATCAAAGGCCTTTTGTCGGGGAAACTGATCGCCCATGAACACCTATGGGACCGGAGCCCCTTTTCGGTACGACAAGGGAGCGGAGGGAGCACAAAGAGCGGATCGAGGTGCGCACGCGAGCAGTTTACCCAGGTTCGGGCCGCACGGATGCATAAAACCCTACTCCTGCCTTGGTTTTGTTATTGAGTTCTTGGCTCGGGAGCAAGAAGATCTACAGTACTCGCTACACCGAGCGTGGGAGTGATCAAGTTTCGGAACCCCCTCTACGTTGTGCATGGGCCTCCCTTTTATAGTTCAAAGGGGTCACCGACAGGTGGCAACGTAGTTGAGGGCAAAAACGTAAAAGTGGTGGTAGTTGTAACAGTGTATGCACAATGTATGCACAGTGGTCTATACCTAACCCGGACGGTGGGGGACAAGGGCATTGAATGCCCGTCACCGTCGCCCCAAACAGTGCAAAAAGCGTCCGTCCGGGCGTCTCCGTTCGCCACGACGGTAGCCTCGTCATCGTGGCTTGCCACCGTGTACCCCAGGCTGCACAGCCATCCGCCACGTGCCCCTGGAAGGGCCCCAGGACGACGCGTGGCCAGATGAGCTGGAGCGCAGGCACACAGTGAAAGCTTACCGCGGCAAGCACCTTGCCGCGGTCGCTACCTTGCCGCGCCCGGAAGCTTGTCGCTCTCCGGGCCTTGCCGGGGCGCGTGATGCACCACGGCAAGTCTTCTGCAATGCCATGTTTTGGCCTTCCTGGCAAGCTCCTCTTGCCAGGGTCTTGTGCTAAAGGGATGGTTTTGAGCCCGGAGCGGCCTTCCCGGCAAGCTCCTCTTGCCGGGGTCTTGCTTCTCTGACTTGAATACTTTGTTCTTGAATGGCTTCAAAGGGGACCAGAGTGAGCCTTGGCGAGCGCGTGGCAAACCCTGCCACGGGACGCTGCTACTGCCCGTGCACAAGTAGGGATACTGAGGTACCCCTACTTTAGTACACTGACAGGAGCCCCCGGGCCTGGGCCACACATGGTGCCGAGCGCTGTTGGGCCAGGCCCAAAACAGTGCACGGGCACACGCGGCCCACGGCGCATCGTATCCCACTCCGTATCCGCCGCATCCCTCCCTAACGGCACGCGTCGATTGCGGCGTCGTGGGAGAGATCGTGGCCTGTTTCTTTAATGGGAAAATGCGGAACGTCCCCCACTTCCCCCTTAAAAGCAGAGGAAGCAAGGGCAGTTTTCCCCCCATTGCTTCATTGCGTCTTCAATCTCCAGAAACCCCCGCCGCTCTCCGCCTCCCCAAAGGTGGAAAGAGAGCCGAGCTCCACCTCTCTTCCGCCGCCGCCAGCCTCCCCAGCGCCGCCGACCCGCCTCGCCGTCCCCGCCATGGCCCCGAAGAGCGGCAAGGCGAAGAACGCGAAGTCCGACAAGGCGGCGAAGCTAGCAGCAATGCGGAAGAGGATGGTGGTCTTCCCGCCGAGGCTCGGTGCGAGGGAGCTGAGGGACAAGTACTACTTGTTCTGGTCGAGGGAGACGAAGGCTCACCCGCGTACCTGAGTTCTCCCCGCCGAAGCCTGCGACATGTATCCGGGAGGTTACCATTACTTTGCTCTGTTCTTCCATTGCGGTCTCTGCCCTCCATACTCCGAGTTCTTCTACGACGTTATGAACACGTATGGATTCCATCTCCTAGATTTCACTCCGAACGCAGTCTTAACCTTGGCCGTTTTCGCACATCTGTGCGAAAACTTTGTCGGAGTCACCCCCAACGTAGCTCTCTTCCGCCACTTCTTCACACCTCGGGTAGAGTCTGGGTCCCCCCTGTCCGGTGGCATCTCTTGGATCTTTAGGCTCAACAAGAAAGAGGCGTACTTGATTGGAGAGCTCCGCGGCAAGTGGGAAGAGTGGAGGGCCGATTGGTGCTGGGTTATGGAAGATGGACCTCAGCAATTTACCTCCCCGCGCCGAGCTGCAATAGTGCGCGGCAAGGATTGGAGTGATCTGGCCCCGGAGGATGAGAAGCTGAAGATAGCCCTCACTAGGATCCTTCGCCTCCGGCACGCCAACCTTACTGTAGGTGAGGTCGGGGCGGATTTCCTTCGCCGCCGCATTGCCCCCTTGCAGGACAGGAAGAGGTCTGCTTGGGAATTCGGCAACACGGCAGACTGCATGAGGCTACGCCCCGGCCTCAACTACAACTTCACCATTCTGGAGCTCAAGGGGATGATCCGTTCGCTGTTCAAGCATGACCCCAAGCACCCGGAGTGGTTTGCCCCGTCGCGGGGAGATGTTCCGCTATGTACTCGGCACTTAGTGCTATCCGCGCGGCAATGCCGTTGTGCGACTCCCACGGGGTTGATCCCACTTGGCTGGCGCCTTCAGAAGAAACTGCACAAGCTTTCTTCGACAACTTGGTTGAGCTGCCGATCAATCTCGAAGAGAAGAAGGGTCTCACCCGCGAGACCACCGACCGGGATTTGGCGTATATCGCCACCAGGATGGAGGAGGCGGCCGTAGCCGAGGCCGCGGGTGAGTTTGGGTACTCCTTGGACGAGGCGGACGCAGCGGACGCGATGAGCCGGGCCGAGGAGGAAGAGATCCTCAAATTGCTGAGGCCTGCCGGGCAGCCTGCCGGGACGAGCGAGGCTGCCGGGCAGGGCACAGAGTCAAGTGAGCCCGCCGAGGAGGACGCCGAATCGGGCGATGACTCGGTCGACCCTTCAGAAGACCCAGGCGGGTCTTTGGGCCTCGACGACGCCTCCTCATCCTCGGAGAACTCTCCGCCACCACCAAGTCCTTCGGCACAGCAAAAGAAGCGCCTTCGCAAGACCACTGACGCGGCGAGGCAGCCGGCGCCCCAATAGCAGCCGCAGCGTCGCTCGACGCGTGCTACCACGACGAGCAAGGCCGTCAAGGGGGCGCCCCGCGCCTCAGCGTCAGGCGGAGGAGGATCTTCCCGAACTGGCTCTGGCGTTCCTTCCGCCCCTCGGTCTTCGGCGACGACCGGAGCGGGGTCTTCTCAGCCCACGGCTCCGGAGCCCGCCAAGCGCCCGAGGGAGCCTACCCCTCCAGCTCCTCGCGCCGGGACGCGTGAGGCGGACTTCGACTTCTCCGTCCTTAGTTCCGACGAGGAGGAGGAAGAGTAAGCGCTTGTAACTTTTATTCTTTTTGACTTCTGTTGCTCTTGTCTTGAATTCGCTTCGCCTGACTCTAATCCTGTTTATCTTCCAGGACCTTGGCCCAGAGAGCGGCGAAGAGGGCCAAGATCCCGGTGGTAGATCTCGAGGACGAGCCCGTCGCAGCGGCAGGAGATGCGCCTGCGACAGGCTTGCCGGACCAGCCTGCTGCTCCGCAGAGCAGCCCCCAGCGCAGCCCCCAGCGTAAGTCTTCTGTTCACTTCTCTGTTTGTTGGGCGCGCTCGAGCTTCTTGTCCTTGCTAATGTCTTGTTTGCTTGTGACTTGTGCAGAAGTGGAGCCGCAGCCTCAGGAGCGTCAAGGGACTGCTCCCGACGAGCCGCTCGTCCCACCCTCCCCGCCAAGGAGGAGCTCCCCGGCGAGGGAGAGCGCTCCGCCAAGGGCGGGTACTCCGCCAAGGGTGAGTACCCCGCCAAGGGCGAGCACTCCGACAAGGGTGGGCACCCCGCCAAGGGAAGGCGCCAGCGGCCCTCCGCCGGCGGGGGCCACTACTACGCCGCCAAGGGAGAACTCCCCGGCCAGGATCCCCGTAGAGGAAGAGGCCCGCGCAGGTAACCCTTCTACTTTCCTTCTCTTGAATTCTTCTTTTTGGATATTTGCTTGACGATTCTTCTTTTCTTTTTCTTCTGTCAAATCTGCCCGCCCCGGAGCCGATGGATACAGAGGCCATCGCCGAGGAGGACGCACGCGGCAATGCTGGCGACGCCGCCACCGCTGAAGGGACCACCGCGGCCGCTGACGCGGAGGCTAAGGAGGGGACCGGCGACCGCACTGACGGCCCTGACGCCGCAGGAGCGCCGGACGCTGCACCAGCCGCCGACCCCTCCGCCACCGCGACTGGGCCGGGTGCCTATCTGGAGGCCACCAACGGGGTCTTTATCCAAGTCCCGTGGGCGTCCTCATCAAGGGCGCCCGTGGAGGGGGAGAGCTTCGATGGAGAAGTCCTCGCCTCCGCCGGGCTGAGGCTTGTCGACGCGCCCGGCAGCAGCAGCGAGCCCGAAGAGGAGCAGCTGCTGCGCCGGCTCCTGGCCTTGTACCGCGCCAGGCAGGCTAAGCTGGAGTCCCGAGAGGCTCTGGCTGCCAAGGCAGGCGTCGATCTGGAGAAGCGCGCCGAGGAGCTCCGCGTCGCCAACCAAGCGGCTCTCCGGAACTTGGCGGAGGAGCGGGAGGAGCTCGCCGAGGCGCACCAGGTGTTCATCCTCGAGAAGGCCGAGGTTGAGGAGCAGCAACGACTAGCCGCCGAGGATCTGTCTCGGCGGGAAGGAGAGCTGAGGCAGCGGAAGGTTGACCTCGATAGCCACGAGGACGACCTTACCGCGCGCGAGCAGTCCATTGGCGGGGCTCTGCAGGAGGCGAGGGACGCCACTGCTGCCGCAGAGACCGCCAAGAGGGACTTGGAGGCGAGGGTGGCGCAGTTGGAGCTCGACTTGAAGACGAGCGAGGAGAAGGTTGCCGCGCTCACACTTGAGAGGGAGAAAGACGCCCACAGCCACTCGGAGCTGCAGGTCCGTCTCTCCGACAAGGGCAAGGAGCTCAACGACGCCAAGGATTCCATTGCAGACTTGGAGCTGAAGGTTTCCACCCTCACTGAGTCACTTGACGGCGCCCGGAACCGTGAAATGAAGCTGAAGGAGGATCTCCGCGCTGAGAGGGCATTGCTGGACAGCGCCGCCGTCTCACAAAATAACTTCAAGCAGATGGTGGAGCAGTGGACCGAGGGGCTCGTCGCCGCCGCCGCCAACATCGACAAGGAGATGGTGGCGCTGGGGACGGAGCACCTCGTGTACTCCCCCGACGAGAACCTCCCCCACAGCGCCAAGCTGAGCTTGTTCTTCAGAGGAGTGGCGCCGGCCCTCGCGCAGCTACGGGAAAGGCTCCCCACGCAGCTGGCGAACGAGGCGCGCCGGCTTTGCATGGGTACTGTGGAGCGAGTGCTGACGAAGATCGTCTACCGCAACCCCGGGATCAACCTTGAGAACGTCCTCCAGACCTTGCCGCCCGACGCTGACCAGGAGGCGTTGAAGGCTCAAGTTGCCCACATCGTGGCCAAGGTGGGCGAGATCAGGAGAGTTGACGGCGACCGCGTAGACTAGGTTGTTTTCTTTCTGCTTCCCTTGTCGCTGCCAATTAAGTCGTGGACAGTAGTTTGTTAGCACAGCGACAAGTCTTCTTGTAATATAACTTTATTTTGGGTAGTTAATGCAGAGTCATTTCCTTGTTCAACTCCTTTACTTTGTATGTTCTCACCCTACGCTTTTAGGGAACTTGCCGGCAAAGGGACCCTTGCCGCGAGCGCCGAGTGCGGAACTTCAGCAGCCTGCTGGCAATGCCCCTGCCGGCAAGAAACCTTGCCGCAGCTAGTCGCAGCACACTTAGATTGTTGAGCGAACTCGAAAACGAAGTAAGGGCGCGACACTTGTCGCAGCTCACTTAAGCCGTTGAGCGTGCTCGAAACAAAGTAAGGGCGCGGCTAGCCATGGGTAGGTTCCTCCGCGCACAGGTTTTCCATACAAGGTGTGGTCGTTCAAGGAAGATAACTAAGAATTTAAAATTTTGAACGCTCAAACTTTGGCAACTTAGCTTTCGTGGGTTGTTTGCTTCCCGACAAGGCTTTCCTTTCTTGAACAGCACTTGGTTCATATACCACTATTTTCCTTCCCCCCGGGCAAACTTGTGCGCGAGGAATATTTCTTCTGCTTGAGAGAAAAAGAAAAAGGGAGGAAACACAGACATGGAGCCTTGCGGCTTGTTATTGCTTACCGGGGGTGTGTGCTGCACAAAGTGTTAGATAATACATGCAAGAAAAAGGAAAGGCATGAAATTACAAGTGGTGCAAAGCACAAAAAGTTTTACTGATGCACGGGGTCTGCGCCCGGCTTTATACAAAGGTTTACATGTGACAATGGCAAGACTTGTACAAAAGGTGGTTGCCGGAACGGATCACGGCAACCGCGCCTCATGGGTGAAACTTGCGAAGATGCTCAATGTTCCAGGAGTTGCTCACCGGTAAGCCTTCTTCGGTCTCAAGGCGGACAGCGCCGGGCCTTGTGACTTGTCTCACCCGATAAGGGCCTTCCCACTTCGGCGTCAATTTGTTGGAATTCTTGGCGGACTGAACGCGCCGAAGAACAAGGTCGCCTTCCTCGAGACTCCTGGCCTTGACTTTGCGGCTATGATAGCGGCGCAAAGCTTGCTGGTATCGAGCAGCTCGTACAACAGCCTGGAGACGGTCCTCCTCGAGGAGCAGTGCATCATCTTGCCGCAGTTGCTCTTGCTCGAGCTCGTCGTAAGCGAGTACTCGAGGAGACCCGTATATGAGTTCCGTGGGGAGAACTGCCTCTGCTCCATAGACAAGAGCAAAGGGTGTCTGTCCGGTGGCTCGATTTGGTGTCGTCCTGATTGACCAAAGAGCCGCCGGCAACTCCTCAATCCAGTTTCTTCCGCATTTGTGCAGCCTGTCGAAAGTTCTTGTCTTGAGTCCGCGCAGCACTTCAGCATTTGCCATCTCCGCTTGACCATTGCTCCTCGGGTGAGCAACAGAAGCGAAACAGACCTTGGCGCCAAGGTCTTGGACATACTGCATGAAGGTGCGGCTTGTGAACTGTGTGCCGTTGTCGGTGATGATCCTGTTAGGGATTCCGAAACGGCAAACAATTGACCTGAAGAACTTGACTGCTGACTGTGCGGTCACCTTTCTCACTGGTTCCACTTCCGGCCACTTTGTGAACTTGTCGATGGCGATGTACAAGTACTCAAAGCCCCCGACTGCGCGGGGAAAGGGGCCGAGGATGTCGAGCCCCCAGACCGAAAATGGCCAGGATAAAGGGATCGTCTGGAGAGCTTGAGCTGGCTGATGTATTTGCTTGGCATGGAACTGGCACGCTTCACACTTGGTTACTTGTGCAGTTGCATCTTGGAGGGCTTCTGGCCAAAAGAAACCTTGCCGGAACGCCTTCCCGGCAAGTGCTATTGCGCCAATGTGGTGGCCACATATGCCTCCGTGTATTTCTGCCAACAGCTTCTGTCCATCTTCCCGGGAAATGCACTTCAATCTGACACCATTGAGTCTCCTTCTGTACAGTTCATTGGCGACGAACTGGTACATACTTGACTGCCTGGTTATCCTCTCTATCTCTTCTGGCTCTTCGGGAAGTTCTCCAGTTTGAAGAAAACGGACAATTTGCTGCGCCCATGCTGGAGCTTGAGGCTCAACAACAAGGACTAAAGGCATCAGTGCTGCTGCGGGAACGTCAGCTTCTTCGGCAAGAACTTGCGGCTCTGCCGGAGCTGGACGCTCCCCGGCAAGCTTGCCGGAGCAAAACTTGTCGGGAACGTCTGCTTCAACTGTACAAACCCTAGGGTCTGCAGGAGCAAACTGTTCCTCAGCAACTTGGTCGTTGATCTTGGGGACCTTGGCGGCGGCTTCGGGAAGATCCGCCGGCAAGTAGTCGCCGGAGACCAACTTTCTCTTCTTGCTTTGCCCAACTGGTGGTGTAACGGATGGTTGAGTTAGCTTGAGCACAAAGGTCCCTGGTTCCACAGGTAGCTTCAATGCAGCACACTTTGACAGGCCGTCTGCGATATCATTTTGAGCTCTTGGAACGTGCTCCATTTGCAGGCCTTCAAAGTGTTCTTCAAGCTTTCTCACTTCATCGACATAGGCTTCCATCAACGGGCTCTGGTAGCTCTTGTTCACTTGTCGGACCACCAACTGTGAATCCCCCCGCACTATCAGCTTCTTGATCCCAAGTTCGGCCGCAATTCTGAGGCCGGCAAGCAAGCCTTCATACTCTGCAGTATTGTTTGTCGCTTGCTCCTTGGGAAAGTGCATTTGGACAACGTACCTGAGGTGCTCTCCGGTGGGTGCGACAAGTAGCACACCGGCACCGGCGCCTTGCAGCGAGAAGGCACCATCGAAGTACATTATCCATTCTTTGCTTGCTTCTTTGACGGGGATGCTTGTCTCTGGAACTTCTTCGTCTGGTGTTGGTGTCCATTCTGCTATGAACTCTGCCAATGCTCTGCTCTGTATAGTTGAAGTACTTTCAAACTTGAGACCAAAGCTCGACAGCTCTAGTGCCCACTCGACAATCCTGCTTGTTGCCTCTGGATTTTGCAATATCCTCTTCAACGGAAAGCGAGTGACCACTGTTATTTCATGTGCTTGGAAGTAGTGGCGCAGCTTTCTCGAGGCCATGAGGAGGCCGAAAAGCAGCTTCTGCACCCTAGAGTATCTTGACCTAGCCCCCTGCAAGAGGGAACTGACAAAATAAACTGGCGCTGCACCATCTTCTTTCGCACTTCTCCTTGCATCTGCGCAGACTCATCCTTGTCGGGGCCAGAGCTTGTCGGGGAAGCCCCCTGCTTGTCGCTGGATGTGCTTGCCGGGGCTGCGGGCTCCTCATCTGCCTCCCTCTCCGCCACCAACGCAGCACTAACCACTTGATTGGTTGCTGCTAAGTACAGCAGCAACTTCTCTTGCGGCCTAGGTGCGACGAGTATTGGAGTGGAGGACAGGTATCCTTTCAAGTCCTGCAGCGCTGCCTCCGCTTCCGGAGTCCACTTCATTGGACCTGCCTTCTTCAAGATTTTGAAAAACGGCAGGGCGCGTTCTGCAGACTTAGAAATGAACCTGCTGAGGGCAGCCACACAACCAGCAAGCCTCCGTACATCCTTGACGCGCTTCGGAGCTTCGATGTGCTCGATGGCCTTGATCTTGTCGGGATTGGCTTCAATCCCCCTCTGGGACACAAAGAACCCGAGAAGCTTGCCGGAGGGGACTCCGAAGACGCACTTCTCGGGGTTAAGCTTGAGTTGTATCTTGCGCAGATTCACAAAAGTTTCTTCTAGGTCTTGGATCAGGGTATCCTTGCTCTTGCTCTCGACCACTATATCGTCCATGTAAGCTTCTACATTCCTGTGTATCTGTGGCTCAAAAGCAGTGTGGTCGACCCTTGCAAATGTTGAACCCGCATTCTTCAATCCAAAGGGCATGCGTATGAAGCAGTAAGTGCCACATAGAGTAATGAATGCGGTCTTCTCTTCATCCTCTCCAGCCATGAATATCTGGTGGTATCCGGAGTATGCATCAAGGAATGAAAGCAACTCACATCCCGCCGTGGAGTCAACGATCTGGTCAATGCGCGGCAAGGGAAATGGATCCTTGGGATAAGCTTTATTCACATCAGTGAAGTCTATACAAAGTCTCCACTTCCCATTAGCTTTGCGCACGACAACTGGATTGGCCAGCCATGTGGGATGAAGTACACCTCTAACAAGGCCTGCTGCTTCCAACTTCTTGATCTCTTCTGCTATAAACTCTTGGCGCTCCACTGCTTGCTTCCTGACCTTCTGCTTGACGGGCCGCGCATGAGGACAAACAGCAAGCTTGTGCTCAATTACTTTCCTGGGAACGCTGGGGATGTCTGATGGTTGCCATGCAAACACATCGACATTCGCCCGCAGGAAAGCAACGAGCGCGCTTTCCTATTTGGGGTCGAGCGTAGCACTGATGGTGAAAGTACCACCAGTGTCGTCCTCCTTGGCGGACACCTTCTTGGTTGCAGGTGGAGCTGCCATTCCTTTCTTGCACCTGTCGGTGGAGCTCGATGGTGCGTCCTCGATGGCAGCGCAGCACTCCGAAGAGGTGCGTTTGCCGGAGTGGGCCCCAGAGCACTTGCCGGACTTGGTCTTGTTTTTCCCCCCGGGAGCTTCAGCGGCAAGTGTCTTGCTGTCTGCCGCGGCTGCTGCATCCCGATAGATCTTGTCGGCGCAGATAAGCGCATCCTTCTTGTCGCCGGGGACATAGATGACGCTTATTGGCCCTGGCATCTTGCGCATGTTGTAAGCATAGTGAGAGGCTGCCATGAACTTGGCGAGCGCCAGACGGCCAAGTATCCCATTGTATGGCAACGGGATATCGGCAACGTCGAAGGTGATCCTCTCAGTCCTGAAGTTTAGCTCCCCGCCAAAGGTTATTGGCAGCGTGATCTTCCCCTTCGGCTTGCTCCTCCCCGGGTTGATTCCTTGAAAAGTGCCAGTCTCTTCGAGCTCGCTGTCGGGGATCTGTAGCTTCCGGATCACAGCAGAGGAGATCAAGTTTAGGCCGGCCCCGCCGTCAACCAGCATCTTGGTGACCTTGAGGTTGCGGATGGTTGGCGAAACCAACATCGGCAAGCACCCGACCGCCGTTGTGCGGTCAGGGTGGTCCTCAAGGTCGAAGATGATGGGCGTGCTGGACCACTTCAGGAGTTTGCGCGACTCGACGGGCGGCTCCGCTGCATTTACTTCCCGCACCCATTGCTTGAGTTGGCGGTGGGAAGTATGCAGCGAGGCGCCCCCATCGACGCACAAAACTTCTGTGGCCTTCTGGAACTCCTGCTCGCTGTTGTCTCCGTCATCCATGTCCTCGTCGTCGTCTTCGTCTTCGTCCTTGTCGCGGCCGCGGGGAGGTCTGTCTCCTTGCCGCTGCTTGGCCTTGCCGCGGCGTCCTCCCCGGCCATTGAATGGCCGCTTCTTGCCGGACTCTCCTCCGCCTCCTTGGGCCTTCTCCTTGTCGCGTCGCTCGTACTCAGCCTTCTGCTGCTCGACGAGGTATTCGACCCTCTTGCAGTTCTGGAGATCGTGGCCCTTGGTGCGGTGGATCTTGCAGTACTGCTTGTCGGAGCCGTCCTGCTTATCGGCGGCGGCTACAGTGGCAGCCTCCTTGCCGGAGCCACCAGCCTGAGTTTTCTTGTCGTCAGCCTCCTTGCCGGACTTCTCCACAGCCATTACTTCCTTGTTCTTCTTCTTCTTATTGTTCCGCCGCCGGTTTTTCCTTGCCGGGGCAGCATCCTCGCTGTCCGTTCCTCCTACTCCAGTATCCTCTCCGGGGAGTCTCCTCCCTTCTTCAGCGCGCGCACACTTGTCAGCCAGAGCGTAAAGCTCGCTGACATCTCGAATCTTGGTCATCGCCATTTCCTCCCTCATCCGGCGGTTACGCACGTTCTGGTGGAACGCGCTGATAACCGCGGCACGGTGGACATCCGGGATGTTGTGCTGGACGCGGCTGAACCTCTGGATGTACTTTCGCAGGGACTCTCCCTCCTTCTGGGCAAGAATGTGGAGATCGCTCTCCTGGCCGTGGGGCTTGTGGCCGCCCGTGAAGGCGCCGACAAACTGGTGGCACGGGTCTGCCCAAGAAGAGATGGAGTTCTCCGGCAAGTGCATGAGCCAAGATCTGACATTGGGTTTGAGCACAAGCGGCAAGTAGTTTGCTAGTATCTTCTCGTCTCGTCCCCCGGCAGCCTGCACCGCAATGGTGTAGATGCTGAGGAACTCCGAGGGATGGGTCTTGCCGTCGTACTTCTCGGGTACGTCGGGCTTGAAGTTTTTCATGCTTTGGATAGTGACCCTCCAGTCTTCGGCCTTGTCCGCCGCTGGAGGGAAGTCGAGGAGCAGCTGAGCTCTGGCTAGAGCTTCTGCTGGAGTGGAGGGGAGCGGCGGCGAGCGGTGCGAGGAGCGAGATATGCTCGGACTTCTAACAGCGTTAGAAGGAGCAGGATCTCGCCCCGGCGACCGCGCCTTGCTCGTGCCAGCACGTTGGCCTTGAGCATCCCGCGACCCGCCAGCTTGGCCTCGTCCCAGCAAGCGTATGGTACCCTGGGTACCACGTCGCTACTGGTCCGGCACCTCCTGAGAGGGGCGTGGTGCGTGCACGGACGCCGAGGTCTTGGAGTGCGCTCGGTCGTCCGTCTTGTCCTTGGACTTGGCGGCGTCGTGAGTTTCCTCGCCGGCGTCCGTCCTTCCGCCAGCGTCTACCCCACCAACCGTTGGTTCTGGTGGTGGTGGGATCGACGCGGACGGGCCTCCTACCTCCGAAGCTTTCTTCTTCGGCGGCATGCTGATGTAGTCGATGAAGCTGACGAAGTTGGTGAAGTTGCCGAAGGTTGCGCCCGCGTGAACGCCGGATCAGGTTCGCACAACCTCGACGCCTCCCCTACCTGGCGTGCCAAAGATGTCGGGCAAACTGATCGCCCACGAACACCTATGGGACCAGAGCCCCTTTTCGGTACGACAAGGGAGCGGAGGGAGCACAAAGAGCAGATCGAGGTGCGCACGCGAGCAGTTTACCCAGGTTCGGGCCGCACGGATGCGTAAAACCCTACTCCTGCCTTGGTTTTGTTATTGACTTCTTGGCTCGGGAGCAAGAAGATCTACAGTACTCGCTACACCGAGCGTGGGAGTGATCAAGTTTCGTAACCCCCTCTACGTTGTGCATGGGCCTCCCTTTTATAGTTCAAAGGGGTCACCGACAGGTGGCAACGTAGTTGAGGGCAAAAACGTAAAAGTGGTGGTAGTTGTAACAGTGTATGCACAGTGGTCTATACCTAACCCGGATGGTGGGGGACAAGGTCATTGAATGCCCATCACCGTCGCCCCAAATAGTGCAAAAAGCGTCCGTCCGGGCGTCTCCGTTCGCCACGACGGTAGCCTCGTCATCGTGGCTTGCCACCGTGTACCCCAGGCTGCACAGCCATCCGCCACGTGCCCCTGGAAGGGCCCCAGGACGACGCGTGGCCAGATGAGCTGGAGCGCAGGCACACAGTGAAAGCTTACCGCGGCAAGCACCTTGCCGCGGTCGCTACCTTGCCGCGCCCGGAAGCTTGTCACTCTCCGGGCCTTGCTGGGGCGCGCGATGCACCACGGCAAGTCTTCTGCAATGCCATGTTTTGGCCTTCCTGGCAAGCTCCTCTTGCCAGGGTCTTGTGCTAAAGGGATGGTTTTGAGCCCGGAGCGGCCTTCCCGGCAAGCTCCTCTTGCCGGGGTCTTGCTTCTCTGACTTGAATACTTTGTTCTTGAATGGCTTCAAAGGGGACCAGAGTGGGCCTTGGCGAGCGCGTGGCAAACCCTGCCACGGGACGCTGCTACTGCCCGTGCACAAGTCGGGATACTGAGGTACCCCTACTTTAGTACACCGACACCTTTGGATTAAATCATATGGTATTTGTATTTGGGCATTTAAATACTTTAAAATATTTTAAATGCTCAAATAATCATGAACTATAATGTTCCCTACTGTTCATATTATATACAGTGGGCATGACAAGTTTCATGAGTTATAACAATGTTCTAGCATTTTTATTAATTAAACAAAGATGCAAAACAAATGAAACAGAAAAGAAAATAGGAAAAAGAAAAAGGGAGAAAGCACTTACCTCGGGCCCAGCCCTATAGCAGGCCGGCCCAGCCCACCAGCCTCTTCTGTCGCCTTCCTCCTCGCGCCAAAAGGACGCGCGCGTGGCCGCCGCGTGCCGGCACGCGTCCGGCCACCTCCACCCTGCCTGCCTGCATCCCGACGGCCTGGACGACTCCCCGCGACGCCACGCAGCTGCCCCGACCGTTCTCTCTTCTCCCCCTCGTCCCCGTCGCCTCCCCTGGTTCTCTCCTCCTCCATCACCGAGCCGCCCGTCGCCGCCGCTCGCCGTTGCCGTAGCTAGAGCTACCCCCTCGCCCCGTGAGTGTGTCCAGAAGGAGCGCCGCGTCGTCCTCTTCCTCCTCGCTGAGCCACGGATCGCCGGGAGCCCTGCAACGCCTCCATGCCATCGTCCCCTTCCTCGGATCGTCGGAGCACCTCACCGCCGATTACGAAGCTGCAGCGCGTCCCCGACCCCTCCGTCAAGATCGTTAGCACCGCAGTGAGCTTCTACGTCGAACCCCTCCTTCCTCCGTACCTTTTGCGCCGTGTAGCCGCCACTCCATTGATCACCGAAACTCACCGCCGCCGTGGTCGCCGCCGGTGATGATCCGGTGACCATTTGGTCACGGACACACGTCCATCACACTCGCCGCAGCACGTAGATGCGCTAGGTACTACGCACGCATCGCCTAGGCCACTGCAGCCGCGTCTCCACACACGCCCGACGCCGGTCGCCGTCGTCGAGCTTGTTGCCGTCGTCTCCGGCCACCCCAGGTCCGGCGACCACCACCATTCGACGCGCAACGACAAGAGCTTCCCAACGCACCCAACCGCAGCTCGAGTCGTGCCCCATAGACGATTTCCGAAGCACGCCGCCGTATTTGGCCTCGCCGGCGTCACTTCGCCGACGGGTTTGACCTGTTTGACCGGGGGGTTGACCACCCCTGTGTCACTGACGTGTGGGCCACGCTTTTACTAATTAGTTAGTTTAATTAAGTTTCTGTTAATTTAATTAGTTAACTAATTTAGTCACTGACCCGTGGGCCCAGGCCCCACTGACAGCTAATTAGTTTTAGTTTAACTCTAATTAACTTTGTTAGTTAGCTGTGACACTGACATGCTGGGCCCACATGTCATGTTTGACTGGACCAGCTCATGTTGACTGACTGACGTCAGCATGATGTCATGCTGACGCAGTAAAGGTTTTTCTGGGATTTTTAGATTTAAAAATAATTCAGGAAATTCCAGAAAATACCCAAAACTTCTAAAAATCATATAAAATCAACCATAGCTCAGATGGAAATAATTCATATATGAAAAATGATCAGAAAAATCCAATCTTTCCAATGGCACTGGTTTCATGCATGTTTGAGCAAGTTAACCTTGCTGTATACATTAAAACATGATAATGCACTTATTTAAATAATAGCTAAATTGCCAATTTGAATCTTTGATTCAAATAGGCTCAAACCCTTCTGGTTTTAGTTGCATTAGCCAAATCACACGCATCTTGCCATGTCATGAGCATGCATCATATTGTTGCATTTGTTTGTTTAATGATTGTATCGCCGGTATTCTCTGTGTTAGGTTCTGCTCCCGAGGATACTGTTGCGTATCCAGTTGAAGAGCAGTACCCGACAACCACTTTGTCGGGCAAGAAATCATTGATCATTCCGATACAAACCCAATCTTCTCGCTCCTGCTCTCTTTTACTGCATTAAGGCAACAGCGTGTGAACTGCTACTTGCTGCGGTAGTTGAACCCTATCCCTTGCATGACCTGTCATTGCCACAGTAAATAGTTGAAACCCACTAGCATGTGTAGGAGTTGATTGAGCCATGTGATGTGTGATCCACCATGCTATTTGTTTATGTTGCCTGCTATGCCTAGAGTTGTGTTTGGTCTGGTTCATCTGGGTGATGGATCAGAGTGAAATGATCATACCGATAAAGAGAAGGAAGTGTGGAATACGCTTGGTAAAGGTATCGATGAAAGGCCATGTAGGAGTACATGGTGGGTTGTTTCATTGGAATCGTCCATAGGACCCGAGATCTGTATGTGTGGTTCAAGTTACAGCTACTACCACACATTGGGATCCTTAATTGACCCTCTCGGCTTATTAATTACCCTCGATCTCTGTCCAGGAGTTGCAACTAGTTTCTGGTGTTTATAGTTTACTGGAGGTCGTGCACAGCGCTGACCCTCGGGGTGGGTTGTGATGCGACAGGTACGTGGCACGGTGTACCGGTTGCCCGTTTGGTGACTAGGGAACCCTGTACACATCGTTTGGGGCCGTGAGCGACACCCCGGCCGGATCTCCCCACGGATGGAACCCAAATAGGCGATAAACCTGGAAGAGAGACTTGAGTAGTTAGTCAGGTCGTGGCCGACACCCTCGCTGGGCTTCCGCTTGAAGGTTGCCGAGTACACGCCGAGTAAACGGCGATAAGTGGTGAAAGCGTGTGTGAAGAAGTACACCCCTGCAGGGTTATCAAACTATTCTAATAGTCGTTGTTCGCGGTACGGACTACTTGGTTACTCTTACAGTTCATAGACAAGTTGATGGATACTACTAAAAGCCTCAAGATAAGTGTGAGTGCCGTGGATGGCCCTTCCGTAGGATAACGGAAGAGGATCCTCGGTAGTGTATTGTTGTGGTGAGTAGAGGACTCGTGTTCGTAATAACATCTTGCAATCCGTTGAGAGTTGTAGTATAGGTTAGCCAAGAGTCAAAGCTGGCTTTCTGCTATGACCTCCACTACCCCCTTTGATAATGTTGCATGTATGATAGGTTCTGTGGTAAGACTTGCTGAGTACCTTTGTACTCATGTTTGCTTAATAACTGTTGCAGAGGAGAACCCTGCCCCTGTTGATGGGTTCTACATAGACGTTGACGTCGACGAGTAGCTTGACACCCAAACGGTGATCTGGAGCTTGTGAAGGGCCTTGTAGATAGTCAGGCTACACCAAGCCTGTTTTATTTTCTAAGTTGTCTGTACTCAGACATGTCGCTTCCGCTTGTGCTTGTATGACTGTATGACTTGAGTGTTGGGTCATGTGACCCCTACCTGTATGGATATGTTATGTATGGCTCTTGGAGCCTCTTAAATAAAGTACTTTGAGTCATAGAGTTTTGGTGTGATGCAATCAATGTTGAGGATATCGCTTATCGTTATCGTCTCGGTCAGCCGGGGATTAGAGATTAATCGGAAATCGGTCGATTAATCGATTTTATCGGTCTACTGATAATCGGTCATTTTTTGCAAATCCAAGGTACCCGGCACTAAAATATGCTATATCCAACACCAAAACAAAATTGGACAGAAGTGTTACCTTGATTCCTAGCACTTGAACCGTCTTATAATGACAAACAAAATAGGACAATAGTACATATTTCAAAACAAGGTCCACAAAACACAAATAAACATACTTTTTGCAAACATAATGTTAGGAATAGGCCTGATTTATCGGTAGATTCTCGATAAATCGCTTGTCAGAGTGATAAATCGGCCCAAACGATAAACAGTGAAGATAAGGCATAATCTTATCGGTCACCCCAAGAGTAGCGATAAATCGGATGATAAATCGCTGAATCGGAAGATTTCTTGAACAATGGATGCAATGTTGTATTTGCACATATTGAGCATAATGTGTGTATGATTGAAATGCTTGGTATGTGTGGGATCCGACACCTAGTTGTTTCCCCTTGGTAGCCTATCTTACAGGGAAATGCCTCCTAGTGTTTCCAATGAGCCTTGGTAGCTTGCTACTGCTCGGAACACGTAGGCTGGCCGGCATGTGTCCTTCTTCGTTCCTGTGTCTGTCCCTTAGGGGAAATGTCACGCGTTGTTCCTTTAAGTCCATGTAGCTTGCTACGACTTGGGTTCATACGTTGATGACCGACACGTTCGTTGCTGGGTCATGGATGCCTGTCTCTGTAATTTAGTGCCGCTTTTGGTTTATAACTAGCCATGTCGGCCCGGGTTCTCTGTCATATGGATGCTAGCGACACTGTCATATACGTGTGCCAAAATGCGCAAACGGTCCCGGGCCAGGTAAGGTGGCACCCGTGGGGTTACCGTGCGTGAGGCCGCAAAGTGATATGACGTGTTACATCTAGATCGGTGTGACTTAGGATCGGGGTCCTGACATGTTCTAAGCCCCGAAGATATGCGAGAAGCAAAGAAGTCTATTAAAGAGAAAGGTATTAAAGCTGAAGACGTGAAGAATCTACCCCCTATTGAGAAGCTGTGTGAGCCTACCACTCACCCTCCTATGGTAGAGGTACACTCTCTTTTAGATTTCAACGCAAGTGACATCCCTCATGGTAAACCTCCTGATCAATGTTTAGATGAGTTTGATAATTTTATTATGAAACAAAATCATTTTAATGAGAGGATACAAAGTCAATTGCATGATAATTCCCTTGCTATCAAAAGTCTGCTTGATGTTTTAGGTAGAACAGTTAATGATGTTCAATGTCTTGTGAAACATTTTCATATGGTTCAAACTCAGCTTGAGCAAATTTCTAATGTGCAAAAAGATTTGATTGCTAACAATGCCAAACAAGATGATTTGCAGGCTTTCGGGATTAAGACCCGAGGAGGAACTAGCACTCAAGATCCTCTCTATCTAGAGGGGCATCCGAGGAGAATCGAGCAAGATTCTCAAATGCAGGAAGAAGAAATTGTTTGCTCTCCAAAGAAGAAGAAGAAACATAAGGAGACTGACAATTCTAATGATCCTATTACAGATGAAGAGCCAGCTGTTGATCCCAACAGTGTATCTATCTCCGATGCTGAGACTGAAGACGGTGTTGAACCTGAAGGTAAGGATAATGAGAAGAATGATCCGCCTGAAGTTCGAGAAGAAGAAGCACCTGACAAACGTAAGAGGTACACTAAAGAAGACTTCATCGCAAGAAAACATGGGAAGGAAAGAGAACCATGGGTACAGAAACCCATGCCCTTTCCAGGTAAGTCCATCAAATCTAAAGAAGAAGAGCATTACAATAAGTTCTGTGAGTGGATTAAACCTCTTTTTCTTCAAATCCCTTTGACTGATGCTATGAAGTTACCTCCTTATTCAAAATATATGAAAGATATTGTCACTAATAAAAGAAAAGTTCCTAATGAAGCAATATCTACTATTCTTGCTAACTACTCTTTCAGTGGCAAGATTCCTGAGAAGCTCGGTGATCCAGGTATACCCACCATTCCTTGCTCCATAAAGAATAATTATGTCAAAACTGCTTTATGTGATCTTGGAGCAGGAGTGAGTGTTATGCCTCTCTCTCTTTACAAGAGGCTTTGTTTAGAGAAACTAATTCCTACAGATATCTCCCTTCAGATGGCTGACAAGTCAACCACCGTTCCGATAGGTATTTGTGAGGATGTTCCCGTAGAAGTTGCTAATTGTTTGATTCTTACTAATTTTGTTGTGCTTGACATGCCCGAGGATGGGAGCATGTCCATTATTCTTGGTAGACCTTTTCTTAAGACCGCAAGTGCTATTATTGATTGCAATAAAGGGAAGGTTACCTTCAATGTGAATGATAAAGAACACACGGTGTATTTTCCAAAGAAGACCGACAGGAGGCATGGCCTCAACTCTATAGAAAATATCGAGACCGTGAAGATTCGAGAATGGGACTATCCACTACATGTGCACCACAAATACAAAATTATTATGGTGGGGACAATGTCCATCAAAGTAAAGGTTCAGTGCTTACTTCGTAAGAGGTGAGACTTTTTGCTCTATATATCGTCTGTTTATTGGTAAGACTTGATCAACCTTACTAGTAAACATGTTTTATATAGATAAAAAGTTGAGCGTGTTATGTTTTCATTTAGTTTAGTTTTTGTTCTACTTGTTGTACCAAGTATTTATGTTTTGAAGCTTCACAATACTACTCACTGCTTCAAGTTTTCAGAGAGAGTTTCGCAGCTTTTTGAACTTCGAAAAAATTTCAACAGTGAAGTTTTCATAAAAATTCCAGAAAAATAAAAATTTCCACGTCGGGAGTGACCCACAGGGCGCCTGGGGCCCACAAGGCCCCCCTCCAGGTAAGTCTTCTTCCTCCCTCTCTCTTTCTCTCCAAAAACACGAGTTCTCCACTTGTTCTTGTGTTCTTGCTGGTCTTGGAGGCGATTCTTCGATCTCTCTCTACAGCCCATCATTTGAGCTGAGATTTTGAACAAATACTCCCTGGTATGTGACTCATCCACCCCTCCAATTAGATTTCTGATTGGTGGCTTCATTTGTGAGTATTTAGTAGTTCTTGGTGCTGTATAGATGAGCTTGCATGCATGTGTAGAAAGTTATTTTTCAAGTTTTGATGCAAGTTTATGCCTTGGGCAAGTGAGTTGAGTAGTTTGCCTTAACTCACCTTGTTTTAATCCTCGTTTTTGTAAATTGCCAAAAAATTCAGAAATGAGTTTGTTAGGAAGGGCAAAAGGGTGGCTTGAGAAGAGGAGGCCCATGCACTCCGATCGAGTTACTAGAGCCGCAGCTTCACCCTCGACTGCTAGGGTGAGCTATAATGAAGATCATGTGCCCCTGGAGTTGTTGGAAGACACAAGTCCAGCACGTGCTATGACGTTTCCATGTGATGAATTCCTTGAAGCTGCGGGAATCAAGGATGATTTTTATAATCTTTGTGCTAATGCAGGTCTGACACGGCTCGTCACGTGCCGTGTTACTCAGTATCAAAAACTCACCTCCAGTTTCATTAAGAGTTTTAGATATAATCCTGATTCAGGTGCTATTGAGTTTAAAATTTACAATGATCTTATCACCATGACTTTGGGAAAGTTTTGTGAAATAATAGGTGTGCCGAACGTTGGGAGGACGGCTAGGATGGCCACTCAGCCCTCCGAGCTGAAAACCGTCTTCAACTCTCTCTGTAGCATGGGTACGAGGGATATTCATCGGTCAAAGATCTCCAGCATCTTGTTCCCTCACCTCAGGTATTTTGCATATTATGTTGCTAGAGGGGTGTTAGCTCGTGACAACACGAGCAACACTTCTGCGCCGGATATTGCTATCCTGGCAGCAGCCCTCTCAGGGAGGTCTGACTATAATCTGGGTGCCTTAATTGCTCGACGCCTTGCTATGAACGGTAACAAGGGAGACTTATATGGTGGCGTTTATGCCACACTTATCTTAGAACATCTTGGAGGCACCCCACACCCTGATGATAATCCTTTTACTTATTTAAGCTTTGATCTTGCTGCTATGAAAAGGCATAAGTTTGTTACCATGGCTTCTGAGCTTGATAATCTTGTTTATATCTTGCGTTTCGGAACTACTGCGGAAAGCGAGATCCGTCTACCTGCACCTCTTTTGTTTGATTTTTCTCGCAGGAACAGATGGTCCTTTGATGTTGTCCAGTTCGATGAGTTCATGGCCCAGCATCAGTTTCATAACCCCATGGAGGGGGTTGTGCCCGACGAGGAGGAGCACGGTGAGTTACCACCTTTTCAGGAAGAAACCACCACCGAGTTTGGTGAAGGGTCTTCCTCTGCTTGGCGTACGGACCCTTCCTCGTGGGAGACTCCGAGGAGTTCGGTATACGCGCCAGCATCCTTCTACGACCCTTGGACTCACCACTGTTCCCCCGGAGCAGGAGGCTCCTAGGGGCAGTAGCTGCTACCAACTTAGACCAAAAGCCTAAGCTTGGGGGAGTACGTGCCCCTCTCACTTTTCCATTGTATTATCCGTTTTATTCGCTTTGATCTTTTCGAAGTTTTTGCCCGTTCTTCTTTATTTCTCTCTTTGTAAAAACAACAAAAATATTTTCTCTTCCTTTTGTTTTCATTCAACCTTTGAAATAATCCAAAAAGATTTCCTTTTTCTCTCTAGTTTGCTTTGTTTTCAGAGTTCAGCTCGAGTCCGTGATGGCATTTAATTATATTTCCTACGTTCGATCATGCAAGTGACGAGGCAGTAATGACGAAGATCGACTGAAGGGAAGCAACAAGGAAGACCGGTATGAACTCTTCTTGTTTCTACTTTTGTACATATGCCTGTACTTATGATCTAGAGACCAGCTTGTAGCGACATAGTGCTATGTTTACAATGCTCTTCCAGTTGTTCATGCTTTCCTTGTGGCTAGTCTCGAATAGCTAGAGTATATAATGTGTTATTGAAATGATTTACATGCATTGCGTTGTTCATAGTCTGGTATACTAAGGTGGTATTTCCCTTTAGAGAATTTTCGGATTGACTTGGCACATGTTTACACATGTTTAAGACTAAAAAGTCTGCTCTGCCTTGATGATCTTTGAGTTTCAGAATAGTTATATCACTTTCATGCCCGATTCAATGTTGTTTTGTCGCTCTGCATGATTATGGTCGTTATTGCTC
Organism: Secale cereale; assembly: GCA_902687465.1. Taxonomy (NCBI): domain Eukaryota; kingdom Viridiplantae; phylum Streptophyta; class Magnoliopsida; order Poales; family Poaceae; genus Secale; species Secale cereale. The sequence continues at coordinate 764,542,616 of LR738711.1, forward strand.
TCTAGTTGGTCGCTTCCCAGTCTTTTGCTAACCTCCACCTGTACTAAGCGGACTGACTGCTTGTGCATCCAAAATCCTTAAAACCTGTTATGCCATATGAGTCCACCATACCTTCCTATACATGGTATTTACCTGCCATTCCTAACAAAGACGTTCGTGTACCATCTCGAAATTAATCAAAAGCATTTCTCTTTTTGTGCCTCTGTTTTAGCTCATGAGGAAGTAGTAGTTAATTCATGATCTTTTTAAGTTGGAAAAGTTTCACCCCGGGATTGCATGTCTAATGTGCAAACCCCTAATACGAGAAGGAACTGGCATAGAGTGTGCCCGGCTCATAAAAGATAATACAACAAACAAACCCTCCTTCACGCTTTGTTCATGAGAAATCAGAAAACTTTGGCAGTGATAAACAAAGGAGATTAAGAGGATGTGATCGTCCTCATGCGGGAGCCGTTCCTCGAGACTTGTCCAGCTCAAGAAGTGATTGAGTTATCTGCTAGCATTCGTTGACGAAAAATGCACCTCTCAAAAACATTTTTACCTCTGTTTTTAAAACCAAGAGCTCTGGTACATGTTTAGTTTTTGTTTCCGACCATGGGTTTTCAACCTTGCCAACAAAAGCCACGGTTCGAGAGTCTCCACCTTCTTTCTTCAAAGCACCAACTAGGAGAGCATAATTGTCATTCTGAGTGTAATGTGCATTGTCCCAAAGTATTACATTGTCTTCTGCATGCTTGTGATATGATTTATTCTGAAATTCTTAGTTCTAGACTCCTTTAAAACTCTGGAGGAGTTTCTGCATTTATGTTTTGCTTCACTCATGGAGGCTAGCGAGATACCACCCTAATATGCTCAAGCTATGTGCAATGTAATCTTGTCTTGATTTTCAGTAATATATTATTTACTTTTAGGTATTTGTGATTGGTCACTTGAAAGAAGGATTGCTCCGTACATTGTCCTCATAGTACTGTTTCAATACTCGCTAGACTCTTTTCGTAGTACATGCTTATATACATCTAATGAAACAAAAGAGTTTGTCAAAGTTTTCTTTGTCGCGTCCAGTTCGTTGAACTGAATTGCTTGAGGACAAGCAATATGCTAAGCTTGGGGGAGTTGATACGTCTCAAACGTATCTACTTTTCCAAACACTTTTGATATTGTTTTGACCTCATTCTTGCATGATTTGAACTAAACTAACCCGGACTGACGCTGTTTTCAGCAGAGCTGCCTGTATGGTTTTATTGTGTGCAGGAAAACGGATTTTTAGGTATCTCAGAAAATTCCACGAAAAATCACAGAAAATCCACGCACCCGAAGGAACCCGGAGCCAAAAGAGGGGCCAGAGGGGGGCCAGGGGGGCCCAGGCGCCCTGGTGGCGCGGCCCACCCCCTGGCCGCGCCGGGGGGTCGCCTGGGTGGGCCCCACCTCCCCTGGTGCCCTACTTTGACTCGTATTTTAGCTCTTGACGGAGAAATCCCAGATCAGAAGTTCTTTTCCCATTTTTCGTCGCGGAGCCGCCGCCACCCTCTGTTCTTCTTCGGGAGGGCTAATCTGGAGGCTGAATTGGCCTCCGGAGAGGGGAGATCGTCGCCATCGTCATCATCATCACCACTCCATCATCCCTCCATGACTTCTCCTTCCATGTGTGAGTAATCCCCTGCTGTAGGTGAAGGGGATGGTAGGGATTGGATGAGTTAGATCATGTAATAGTTTGTCAGATCGTTGGGTGCATGTTGCCTATCATCTACTATGGTGTTTATCATCTTTGCTTCAACTTGTTATTCTTAATGCTTGTCACTTAGGGCCCGAGTGCCATGATTTCAGATCTGAACCATATGTGTTTTCATGAATATATTTGTGTTCTTGATCCTATCTATGAGTTGTTTACACCTATTACGGTTCGGAACCGGCGATCCCAAAAGTGACAGCTTGGGACACCAAAGGGGACGGTCCGTGGTTTGAGGATTACATGTATCCATTGAGTTTATTGCTTCGTTCCGGTGCTCTTTGACAGGAGCACCTTAATCTCCATAAGTTCCTTTTGGCCCCGTTCGTAGCGGGATGGTAGGACAAAAGATGTTGTGCAAGTTCTTATTGCAAGCACGTACAACTACCTACGGGATACATGCCTAATGTTTGATATTTGCCTAGATGATCATTACTTTTCCGTGTGCCTTGCCCCAAGTTAGAATCATGATATATCTCATCCATGCAGCGCCCAACCATCCGTCTCCCTAGCCTACAGTGTTTTAAATCCTGTTGGTTACTAGTTGCTACTTTTGCCATTTACCTTTACTATTTACTTTTGTTGTTTAATTTTACTATCACTATCATCACTATCATATTACTGTTACCACTTATCTTTTGTTGCAAGTAAGTATATTTCAGGTGCGGTTGAATTGACAACTCAACTGTCAAAGCTTATAAATACTCTTTGGCTCCCCGTGTGTTGAATCAATAAATTGGGTTATTCTTACCCGCGAAGACTATCTCGATCCCTTACGGTTGAGGGTTATCAAATGTGTGCGACAAAATTGAAGATTGTCGGCGCGCGCGCGCGCGAGAGAGAGAGAGAGAGAGAGAGAGAGAGA
>LR738711.1:764545325-764586093 GCA_902687465.1 Secale cereale
GAGAGCAGGAGTCCGGGAGAGGGGGGGTCGTGTTTTATGCATCAACGACTGATATAAACCATGTTTCGATATAAACTTGCATTCAAATATTTAAATTGGAGAACATGTTGTCTGCAATTCACACATGAATGGATATATGCGTATATCAAACAAGTTCATTAATTTGACTTTCAACATGTTCATGGAGTACTATAATACTGTACAACATGCTATTCGATTGAGGTGTTCAATTTTGGATTTAGTTCACTATTTTGACCTGGTGAACGAGCTATTTCATTGAATCGGGATTTTTTTTTTGGTTTGATTTCCGTTTTTGAGTGGGTCAACTATTTGTTATATAGTAAATCGCTAGCAACGAGCATGTAAAAACACATTACTCCCGAGCATCATCTCTCCATCTAAAAATTAAGTGGCAAGCTAATATTTCTAAATTTGATTCGAATCGACTTGGTAAGGTAGACGTGGATGCTCGTTCTCCCAAATTTTGAACGAACTGTTAAACATCTTCTGCTCGGTGGAATTCGCCCGAGCAAATAAATGGGAGACGTGAAATTACCGTCTAATGTGGGAGACACATTAATTGGCCCGTAGGTTCGTAACTTCATCCAAGCGCGCCTTCTCCTCGGCCGAAATGACATGTGCCGAATAATTCATAAACCATGGTTGGCAAAACACGCTCTCCTTGCCCGAAATAGCTCACGCCCACTATTTGAAAACACGCTCTCCTCGCCAGAAATCGCTCGCGCCCACTATATTTCAAAACACGCCCTCCTCATCTGAAATCGCTCCCGCCCACTATTTGGGGAGAAGCAAAGTTACTCTACTATCCCCGACCCTCAGTACACAGACCCAAGCCGAGAAGCCTAAAGGCAGGGGTAGAACTGTAGCTCCCCCTCACATTTCAGACAAATGCGTACATGGTTCCACTCCTCTCCCAATCCCCCCCCCCCATTCATACCTCGTGGGCGCCAAATCACCTTCTCCCGAGCCGCGAAACCTCAGCCCCTCCTCCATGGAGCCCCCCACCGCACCAATTTCACAGCCTCCCTCCTCCCTAATGCCGGAGACACTGTCCATTTGCCATCATCCACTGGGCCGTGTGCTTACTCCGTGCTGCTGGAGCTGCCTCAATGACGGCCGCGTGAACCGCGCCAACCTCACCAACTCGACAACTGGACCTACCTACTTCACCATGCCGCCAGATAGGTCACACCCTCATCTCAAATCACTTTATTTAGGCGTCAGTTGTCTGAAATTTTATTCTGGACCAATCGATTCCCAATGGGAAGCAGCACCCCTCAAGGCGGCTGTAGCGACCAGACCTCAAACGGTCTGATCTCCATGCATCAGTGTCATCCCTGGATCAGTAATGCTGACACGCATGGTACTTGAAGGATTTATAACAGAGTAGCAATCACACACTTATTACATCGATAGTCCAACGATGAATTTATTACAAAAAATCATGGCTGAAGGCCATCTAATACGATAACAGCGGAAGGCTTGGAAGATAAGTGAGTCCATCAACTCCAGCGGCATCACTGAGTATAGAACCACGACCTAAAAGGGCATCTTACTCGCCGTCTGAAAAGTCTGCAACATGAAACGTTGCAGCCCGAAAAACGGGTCAGCACATGGAATATGCTGGCAAGGTAACACAAGAGATGCAATGAAAATAAGGCTATACTATATGCATATTTGGCTGATGGAAAGCTATATGGTTAAGTTTTTGCGTAAAGCCAATTTTTCCCTACTTCAAAGGAATGTATTTTAATTTAACTATCATGGTAGTTGAAACATCGTTGAGAAGATAGACATCCTCTCAACCCCAATTAAAAGTATTCATTAAACCCAACAAAATTTATTAAAGTAACATGTTGAGATGCACATGATAATCCAAGTACCAGATACTCAAGATGTCCATAACCGGGGACATGGCTAATCATGATCAGTTTGTACACTCTGCAGAGGTTTGTGCACTTTCCCCACAAGACTCGATCGCCTCCGTTTGGTTTCTCGCACTGCATGGTGTTTGAGAAACGGATGACCGAGACACAGTCTTTCCGAAGAGGTCCCCTTAACCAGATAGATAGGCCGGTACACCTACAAAACCCAACTACATCTGCTAGCCCATCATGGAAAGGTTTCCCACAACTTACTCAACTATGCCAGAGCCCATATTGGCATGTGGCTGCACACGGAAGTTTCTAGTATGAAAAATCTCATGATCCCTTTGAGCCTGGGTGGCGGTCCAAAAGAAAAACAGGCAATCCTGGAATACCCAGATGCCTCAATCCGCCCATATGTGAATTAAAGTTGCCACCTTAAGTTGAACCATTAATTAACAACTCACATATGTCATGGATTTCACTCAAACCCAAACCACGTCTACGAGCATAGCATGTCCTAACAGCAAACGTAGAAGTAACTCCCAAAGGTTTGAATGCAATGCAGGTAATAGGTACTACCTCAACTACTTCCCAATCCCACAAGTTAATTGATCCTACTCATGCAATGTGTGAGGGTTTGACCAATGCAATGAAAACTGGGTAGTTGGAAAGCATGATCAAAGTGTTACTTGCCTTGCTGATGATCCGCAAAACCTAGAGACTCAAAGTAGCAAGCGGCGCACTCCGGGTACTCTATCGCAATCAAACAAACAAGCATACAATAAGTACTTAACTAATGCACGGGTAAAACTCAAATAAGAGATCGAACCAGAAAGTTCAACTTAAGAACTTCGGTTTGCAAAAAGAATCAACTCGAAAGAAGCAACGAAACTCAAACTGCAAAAGAAACGAGCTCCGAATGACTAGTTGGCCTAAAGTCAAATTTTACAGTAGCCAAAACTTTGTTCAAGTTGATCTAACGTAAAGAGGGCTTCGAGGCGAAGATCTAGGATTTTGAATCACCTGATTCCGACTCTCGAGCAAAAAAGAAAAACGAAAAACAAGTTCAGGGCAGAAATCGCGATCGGAAAAATCGCGGTTTAAATACCCCGAAAAAGAAAGACGACGAACAGGCTAACGAACGAATGTTCGCTGTCTGCGATTAACTAACGAAAACCGTTCGTTAAAACGAATGTACGGACGAACGTCCGCTATTTAACTGAACTGGCGAAAAAATAAAAAACCGAACCGATCTAATCTAAAAAAACGAATCTATCGGTTTATTTCTAAACCGATCGGTTTTTCAAAAAAAAAAACTACCTCGACGAATCCGGCGGGCGGGGCGGCGTGCGGCGGCGGCTCCGGCGGCGGCGGCGTGCGGCGGCTGCGGCGCGGGCGGCGAGGCGAGCGGGCGGCGGCGGCGTTGCGCGACGGCGGCGCGGCGGCTAGGGTTTGGGGCGACGGGGCGCTGCGGGCTGGCGGGCGAAACGGGCCGGCTCTGGCTTATTTAAAGCCCAGAGTCCTGGTCCTTTACTAGTCCTAGTCGGTTCCCCTTTTTTTTTTAATAGAGTCCCGGTGCAGTAAAAGTAAGGAAAGAAATACCAAACGGACTCCAAAATTCCCGATGTAAATTTTCACCGTCCTCTAATAATATTTATGACAAAGTGAACATTTTTCCCGGACCTAAATGCAATTTTGAAAAACGCGTATTTTTCCTATGCAAATAAATCCGAAAATAAATCCAAAAAAATTCCAAAAGTGATTTTAATATTTTTCCTCCAATATTTCTGTTATTTTGGAGAAGTCATATTATCTCCGCTCATTTATTTTATTTAGAAATATTTTTAGGAGAGAAAATAATTAGAATCACACTGTCCTCGTACCGGTATTCGAGCGAACTCAAATACGAAAACGGTAAAATCCCCAACTCCCTCCGTAGGTCCTTGAGTTGCTTAGAATTTCGAGGAACTACACAACGAAAACGCAAAAAGCATGAAATGCAATTATGATCTATGTATAACATTCCAAATTAAAAATTTGGGATGTTACAAACCTACCCCCCTTAGAATGAATCTCGCCCTCGAGATTCGACTTGGCTAGAGAACAGGTGTGGGTGGTCCTTGCGTAGATCATCTTCTCGCACCCAGGTGGCTTCTTCCTCGGTGTGGTGACTCCACTGAACTTTGCAAAACTTGATAACTTTGTTGCGAGTAACTCTACTCGAAAATTCGAGAATCTTAACAGGCTTCTCCTCGTAGGTCAAATCACTGTCCAACTGAATTGTTTCCAGGGGTACTGTGTCTCTAAGCGGTATATCGGCCATCTCCGCATGACACTTCTTAAGCTGCGAAACGTGAAACACATCGTGCACTCCTGACAATCCTTCGGGCAATTCCAACTTATAGGCAACCTCTCCCATGCGTTCCAAAACACGGTAAGGTCCCACAAATCTCGGGGCTAACTTCCCTTTAACTCCGAAACGTTTAACTCCTCGCAGAGGCGATACCCTCAAGTACGCTCTGTCTCCGATCTCATAGGTTATCTCCTTGCGCTTCGAGTCGGCATAACTCTTCTGCCTGGACTGAGCTACCTTCAGTCTATCTCGGATCAACTTCACCTTCTCCTCAGACTCTGTGATTAAATCTGGTCCAAACAACTGTCGGTCTCCAACTTCATCCCATGACAACGGTGTTCGGCATCTCCTTCCATACAATGCCTCGAACGGTGCCATCTTCAAACTGGTCTGGTAACTGTTGTTGTATGAGAACTCTGCGTAAGGCAAGTTGTCATCCCAACTAGATCCATAATCTAATGCACAGGCTCTCAACATATCCTCTAGAATCTGATTGACTCTCTCCGTCTGTCCATCTGTCTGCGGGTGAAATGCTGTGCTAAACTCTAGTCTGGTACCCAGGGTTTCATGTAACTGATTCCAGAACTTTGAGGTAAACTGGGTTCCTCTATCTGATATGATGCTCCTCGGAACTCCATGCAGACATACCATTCTGGTCATGTATATCTTAGCCAACTTCGCACTGGTATATGTGGTTTTTACCGGGATAAAGTGGGCTACCTTAGTCAATCGGTCTACTACTACCCAGATTGGATCATATCCTGCTTTGGTCCTGGGCAATCCGGTGATAAAAATCCATACCAAGCTTCTCCCACTTCCATTCGGGAATTGGCATAGGTTGTAACAATCCTGCTGGCTTCTGATGTTCTGCCTTTACTCTTTGACATACATCACAAACTGCTACGTACTCCGCAATATCCTTCTTCATACCGGTCCACCAGAAAATATCCTTCAAATCCAAATACATCTTAGTATTTCCTGGGTGAATCGAGTATGGTGAATCATGGGCCTCCTGTAAAATCAACTTCCTAATCTCCGGGTCATTGGGCACATAGATTCGATCCTCAAACAATAAGGTGTCGTGCTCATCCTCACGAAATCCTTTAGCTTTTCCTTCGCTCATCCTCTCCTTTATAGCGACAATCTCCTTGTCAGCTTTCTGAGCTTCTCTGATTTTATCCATCAAGGTAGACTGGATTTCTAGTGTTGCTACATAGCCTCTCGGAACTATCTCCAAACGTAGTTCTCATAGGTCCTCGGCTAACTCCTTTGAAAACTCCTCCATCATCAGGGTATTGACATGGCTCTTACGGCTTAGCGCATCAGCTACTACGTTAGCCTTTCCGGGGTGATAATGCAATCTCATGTCATAATCCTTAATGAGTTCCAGTCATCTCCTTTGCCTAAGATTCAACTCCTTCTGAGTGAATATATACTTCAAACTCTTATGATCCGTATATACTTCTGATACGTCCAAAACGTATCTATAATTTCTGCTTGCTCCATGCCACTTTTGGGTGATATTGCTATGATATTCATACACTTCCATACACTTTTGATCATATTTGGACTAACCTACTAATCCAGTGCACCCCAGTGCCAGTTTCTGTTTTCGGCTGTTTTTGTATTTCAGGTTTTCACGTTACGAGAACTGCCAGGAAAAATCCAGAAAAATTATATAAAAAATCAGCGTTCCGGAAACTACCGTGCGTCCGAAGGACAGCCGGGAGGGGCCACCAGGGCTCCAGGCGCCCTGGCGGCGCCCCCCCCCCCCCTGGGCCGCGTCGGGGGGCGCCTGGGCCCCCCGAAGCTCCCCCGATGCCCCCCTTTGGCATATATTTAAAGCGTCCTCCGAAACCCTCAGAACAGGAACTCTTTTCGCGATCCCATCTCTGTTCCGCCGCCGCCGCCGCTTCCAAGATCGGGAGCACCAGGAGAACCCTTCCCGGCACCCTGCCGGAGGGGAGGATCACGATCGGGAGCTTCTCCACCACCATGAACGCCTCCCGGATGAGTCATGAGTAGTCTCCCTTGGACCATGAGTCCATGACCAGTAGCTATGTGATGTTCTCCTCCCGTTCTTGTGCTTCACTAATTAGTCCTCGTGAGCTGCCCTACATGATCGAGGCACATATGTAATCCTTATGTTGTTGCTATGTTGAGTTTGCTGGGATCCGATGGATTATGAGATTATGTTCAGATTGATCTTGAGTAATATATTTGATCTACCTCTTTTATATTTATGTTCATAAGTAATTCTTGCATGTTCTCCGTTGTTATATATTGCTTTGGCCAAGTAATACGTAGTGACTCCAAGAGGGAACGTTATGCTCGGTTGTGGGTTCATGCCCCTCGATGACTAGCTTGAGTGACAGAAACATGAGTCTAGGGGATGTGCTGTTGCCACAAGGGGGAAAACAACGGTGCTTGTGCCCGCGGGTGCAAGGATTGTTTACTTTACGCAAAGTTCTTTTAATGCAGTTGTCTGTTGCATTGAGTTTACACTATGGGTGGGACTCGCAACTTAATACCAGCGAGATGTTCTAGATAGATATCTCAAGGTGGATGATTAGTAGTAGATATTGATGGATTTCGGTCTACTTACTTTGGCGTACCGCCCATGCTTTGAACCTCAACCTTTCTTGCAATGTAGTCAGCATTGGTTTGCGTTCGTGGTCCTGTCAATTGCCCAGCTGTAATTTGTTTACCTCACATAGCTTTTTTATCGTCTTTTGGGAGAGAGACATCACTAGTGAACATCATGAGACTCCGGTCCATATTACCATCATTTATCACATCCGCTATTTACTTTTCGCTATTATTTACTATTGCAAACATTATCTATCACTACTATCATTTGCTTTTAATCCTTTGTGAACTACAAGGCCGGAGGGATTGACAACCTCTCTGTACTCGTTGGGAGCAAAGTTATTTGTATCTGTGTGCAGGTCCACGTTGATTGCTAATATCTGGCGCCGTAGCAGTTGACACCTACTTGTTGAACCTAGGAGTCTCTAGGGATTCGATCCTTGGCATCTTTGCTAAGGGAAAAACTTCCACAACACTGCATCTTACACCTTCCACTTGGGGTAACCAACGAGGGGTTAGAGGCCCATCAAGGAGTTTTTCTGGCGCCGTTGCCGGGGACTCCACTCTTCAGGATAGGGGAGTTGCACGCTATCTTTTACCTTTGCTTTTAGTCTTGTTAGTTTACCTTTTAATTTTCTTTATGTCTTTTCACTATTTATGCTTATGGACAACCTTGCTATTGGATCATTGCTTGCGGGAAGACGCCCCACACCTGTGGTGGTTGCTCCTCCCCCTACTGAAATTGTGCCCTTTAAAATACCAGCTGGTATTATCGATTATGTTTTGGCTAATCGTTACGCAGGAGACAGACATCCCGGTGAACACTTGCTATATCTGTCACAATTATGTTCATTATTTAAGCTTGCAGGTGTATCAAGGGAGTTTGTCATGAGGAAATTGTTCGCCGTATCTCTTATAGATAAAGCTTCAAATTGGTATAAGCTTCTCGATAACTCGCACTTGCTTGATTGGCAAGAGCTTATGTCTCTCTTTTATACTAAGTTTTATCCTCTTCATGATGCTTATGTGGAGAGTAAGAGTACCTTTTTGCATGTGGATCATGGTAACAATGCTTTATGTGATGCTTATATTGTTGAGTTTATTCATGATCCCACTGAAAAATATTATGAGAAGGGAACATATGCTTATAGATATTTCAATAATATCAAGTTCCCTCTGTTTATGTTGAAGGTTTTGAAGCTACACTTGTTTTGTCTTCCTATGCTTATTGCTTTGTGCTTCAATGAATTATTCTATTGCAATATTCATATGCATAGGAAGCATGTTAGGCTTAAATGTGTTTGGTATTTGCTTCTTGATGCTCTCTTTTGTTCTTCAACTCTTATTCCTACGAGAGCATCATTAAAGTCTTATGCCTAACTTAAAGGCATAAAAGAAAGCGCTTTTGGGAGGCAGCCCACATGAATAAATTTTTATATTTTGCTTTTGTTGTGTCTTGATATTGTTTACTACAGTAGCATCATCATTGTATCTTTGCTTTTCATATTTGTGCCAAGTATAGCCTCTGATTGCTAGAAAGTTCAAAAGTTGTGAGGTGCTGTCCAGTAAACAGATTATGTCCTTGGATAGAAAATTCGTATAAAATCACCAGATCATCATTTCGGTCTGAATTTTTTCGACAGCGTTCTCTATATAATTGTCTTTCGTGCGTCTGTTCTGAGTTTTTTTATTTGAGTTTCAGAAGTATCCCGAACAGATCAATTACTACCTGCTGTTCTGTTTTTCACAGATTCTGTCATGTTTTGCCTTTCCTTCATTTTGCAAATCAAGAGCTTGCTTTTTCTTTGCAAAAACCTTTTGGAAATATTGAGAAACAGTAGAACTTCAAGAATATCTTTATTTCCATCAAGGTGCAATTATTTTATTAAGGGTACTAACCTCGCTAATTAGATTATAATGAGTTATGTATGAAGGGAGTTTTCAAGTGTGCGAGGGAAGATGATAAAAAGATTCAGGAGTGTCAAGCGCTCAAGCTTGGGGATGCCCCCGTGCACCCCCAAGAAATATTCAAGGAGACTCAAGCGTCTAAGCTTGGGGATGCCCCCGTGCATCCCCTTCTCCATCAACATTATCAGTTCGTCTTTCGTTCCGCTATGTTTTTATCACTTCATGTGTTATGTGCTATGCTTGGAGCGTCTTGCTTTTAGTTTTCTTTTTAGTTTTTCATAACGAGTCGGAACTCAGCATTCTTTATGTGGTAGAGAAACACGCTCCACTTCTACCTAGAACATAACATAGAATTTTCATGTCTATCTATGCTGTGTGTGTTCTTTGTCTTTTAATAGCTACTATCATGCTCTACTCTTAGTATTCATGCTTATCTTTTTCAAAGAGCTTTAGTTTAGTTGGTTGCTTGAACTCTCTTTAATTACCATGCTCATCTTATTAAGAGAGTTTGCTTCCGTTGCATTGGTTAATATGTTTATGATAAAGATGCTACGTGCATAATGGCGCTTAGTAGTTCAGGTTTTCTTATGGTTAATCTCAAATAGCTGGGGGTTCCCAATGTGTTATTGGAGTACCAACATGGTTTGTTTGCCTATGATGTGGTATGGTTTAGTAATATCTTCCCTCAAGAATTTATTTTGATTGACTTGGCGTATGCTCACGCATATTTAACACTGTAAAGAAAGTCTGTCAAGCCTTGATGATCTTTTATTTCTGAGTAGCAATATAACTTCCATGCCTGATTCAATGTTGCTTTGTCGCTCTGCATGATTATGACCGTCATTGCTCTCTTAGTTGGTCGCTCCCAGTCTTATGCTAACCTCCACCTGTACTAAGCGAACTAAGTTTGCAATACATAGCTCATGGGAAAGTAGCTTAAAAACTATTGTGGTAAAGAATATGTTGCTTATGTATCTTATTTCTTATAAGTTGCTTGCTGAGCGGTAACCATGTTTCTGGGGACGCCATCAACTGTCACACTTTTGTTGAATATCATGTGAGTTGCTATGCATGTTCGTCTTGTCTGAAGTAAGGGTGATTTGCCATGGGTTGAATGAGTATGCATATTGTTAGAGAAGAACATTGGGCCGCCAACCAAAGCCATGTATCATGGTGGAAGTTTTAGCTTGGACATTAATCCTCAATCTCTTATGAGAACATGCTTATGCATTAAAGAGGAGTCCATCATCTATTTTCTATGTTGTCCCGGTATGGATGTCCTCAAGTTGAGATCTATAAAAAACGAGAAATCAAATGCGATTTATCTCCTTGGACCTTTGTACAGGTGGCATAGAGGTACCCCTTTGTGACACTTGGTTGAAACATATGTAATGCAATGATAACCCATGGAAATCCGAGCTAATTAGGACAAGGTGCGAGCACTATTGGTATTCGATGCATGAGGCTTGCAACTTATAGGATGTCTTATGCATGACACATATGAAGTACTACTACCGTTGACAAAATTGCTTCTATGTTTTCAAAATAAAAAGCTCTAGCACTTAACCATTCTTTTACTTTTTGAGTCTCCACCTTCTTTCTTCAAGCACCAACTACTGAGAGCATGATTGTCATTTTGAGTGTAATGTGCATTGTCCCAAAGTAGCATTGTCTTTTGCATGATTGTGATATCGTTTATTCTGAAATCATTGTATCTAGTCATCACTTAAACCTTGAAGGTGCCCCTGCATTTATGTTTTGCTTCACTAAAGGGGGCAAGCTAGATATCACTTTATCATATTTGCACATCATGTTCATTGCAAATCTTTTTGATGTTTCAGTTTCATGTTGTAAAACTTTCAGTCATTTGTGATTTTCTCATGAGGCAACTTAATTACTATAGAATCATTGTCTCATTAAGCTTTTGTCATATGACTATGAAAAAGTCCTATATGGTTAATAGCATGTCACCACAAAAATTATTCTTGTTATCATTTACCTACTCGAGGACGAGCAGGAATTAAGCTTGGGGATGTTGATACGTCCAAAACGTATCTATAATTTCTGCTTGCTCCATGCCACTTTTGGGTGATATTGCTATGATATTCATACACTTCCATACACTTTTGATCATATTTGGACTAACCTACTAATCCAGTGCACCCCAGTGCCAGTTTCTGTTTTCGGCTGTTTTTGTATTTCAGGTTTTCACGTTACGAGAACTGCCAGGAAAAATCCAGAAAAATTATATAAAAAATCAGCGTTCCGGAAACTACCGTGCGTCCGAAGGACAGCCGGGGGGGGCACCAGGGCTCCAGGCGCCCTGGCGGCGCCCCCCCCCCCCCCGGGCCGCGCCGGGGGGGCGCCTGGGCCCCCCGAAGCTTCCTCGATGCCCCCCTTTGGCATATATTTAAAGCGTCCTCCGAAACCCTCAGAACAGGAACTCTTTTCGCGATCCCATCTCTGTTCCGCCGCCGCCGCCGCTTCCAAGATCGGGAGCACCAGGAGAACCCTTCCCGGCACCCTGCCGGAGGGGAGGATCACCACCGGGAGCTTCTCCACCACCATGGACGCCTCCCGGATGAGTCGTGAGTAGTCTCCCTTGGACCATGAGTCCATGACCAGTAGCTATGTGATGTTCTCTTCCCGTTCTTGTGCTTCACTAATTAGTCCTCGTGAGCTGCCCTACATGATCGAGGCACATATGTAATCCTTATGTTGTTGCTATGTTGAGTTTGCTGGGATCCGATGGATTATGAGATTATGTTCAGATTGATCTTGAGTAATATATTTGATCTACCTCTTTTATATTTATGTTCATAAGTAATTCTTGCATGTTCTCCGTTGTTATATATTGCTTTGGCCAAGTAATACGTAGTGACTCCAAGAGGGAACGTTATGCTCGATTGTGGGTTCATGCCCCTCGATGACTAGCTTGAGTGACAGAAACATGAGTCTAGGGGATGTGTTGTTGCCACAAGGGGGAAAACAACGGTGCTTGTGCCCGCGGGTGCAAGGATTGTTTACTTTACGCAAAGTTCTTTTAATGCAGTTGTCTGTTGCATTGAGTTTACACTATGGGTGGGACTCGCAACTTAATACCAGCGAGATGTTCTGGATAGATATCTCAAGGTGGATGATTAGTAGCAGATATTGATGGATTTCGGTCTACTTACTTTGGCGTACCGCCAATGCTTTGAACCTCAACCTTTCTTGCAATGTAGTCAGCATTGGTTTGCGTTCGTGGTCCTGTCAATTGCCCAGCTGTAATTTGTTTACCTCACATAGCTGTTTTATCGTCTTTTGGGAGAGAGACATCACTAGTGAACATCATGAGACTCCGGTCCATATTACCATCATTTATCACATCCGCTATTTACTTTTCGCTATTATTTACTATTGCAAACATTATCTATCACTACTATCATTTGCTTTTAATCCTTTGTGAACTACAAGGCCGGAGGGATTGACAACCTCTCTGTACTCGTTGGGAGCAAAGTTATTTGTATCTGTGTGCAGGTCCACGTTGATTGCTAATATCTGTCGCCATAGCAGTTGACACCTATTTGTTGAACCTAGGAGTCTCTAGGGATTCGATCCTTGGCATCTTTGCTAAGGGAAAAACTTCCACAACACTGCATCTTACACCTTCCACTTGGGGTAACCAACGAGGGGTTAGAGGCCCATCAACTTCACAATGGTTCCCAATAAGAAAATGTCTCCACGTCTTCAATGCATGCACTACGGCTGCTAACTCCAAATCGTGGGTGGCATAGTTCACCTCATGAGGTTTTAGTTGTCGTGAAGCATACGAAACAACTCTTCCTTCCTGCATAAGAACTGCTCCAAGTCCTCGACGTGAAGCGTCGCAGTACACCTCATAATCCTTATGTTGATCTGGCAGAATCAACACAGGGGATGAGACCAACCTTTTCTTCAATTCCTAGAAACTAGTTTCACATTCTTCGGTCCAACGGAACTTGGTGTCCTTCTTCAACAACTCCGTCATTGGCTTTGCAATCTTCGAGAAATTCTCGATAAATCTCCGGTAGTATCCTGCGAGTCCAAGAAAACTCCGGATCTCTCCAACGGTCGTCGGTGCTTTCCAATTGGTCACAGTCTCCACCTTGGCGGGATCTACTGCTATTCCTTCTCCGGATATAACATGTCCGAGGAATCCAACTTCCTTCAACCAAAACTCACATTTGCTAAACTTGCATACAACTGATGTTCTCTGAGCTTCTCCAATACCAAACGCAAATGCTCTTCATGCTCCTCTTCATCCTTCGAGAAGATCAAAATATCATCTATGAACACTACGACGAACTTATCCAAATACTCCATAAACACTTTGTTCATCAGGTTCATAAAGTAGGCCGGTGCGTTTGTCAGACCAAACGACATAACGGTATACTCGTACAACCCATACCTAGTGGTAAAGGCCGTCTTAGGGATATCTTGCTCTCGAATCTTCAATTGATGGTACCCTGATCGCAGATCGATCTTAGAAAATACCTTAGCTCCTTGCAATCTATCAAACAGATCGTTGATCATTGGCAATGGGTACTTGTTCTTGATCGTTACTTCATTCAATCCTCGGTAATCAACAACCATTCTTAACGATCCATCATTCTTCTCCACTAGAAGTACTGGCGAACCCCAAGGCGAAGAACTTGGGCGTATGAATCCTTTATCCAGTAACTCCTTAATCTGCTTCTTAATTTCCTCCAAATCCTTTGCGGGCATCCTATAGGGTCTCTTAGAAATTGGCCCGGTGCCTGGCAAAAGTTCAATCAAAAACTCTATATCTCTATCCGGTGGCATGCCAGGTAACTCCTCTGGAAACACATCCGGATAATCCTTCACTACTGGCATTTCCTCCTGAACAACTCCCATGAGAGAATGTACTTGAGTCCTTGTAGGCGAATGCCTAGATACATACTTAATCCTTTTTCCCTCCGGGGTGGTGAGCAAAATAGACTTACTGGCACAGTCAATGTTACCTCCATACTTCGATAGCCAATACATACCTAATATCACATCCAATCCTTGTGACTCCAGAACTATTAGGTCAGAGGGGAAAGTATGGCGTCCTATGATCAATGGCATCTAAAAACATCCTTGGTGTGCCATGTAATCTGCTCCAGGTGAACTTACTAACATGGGGGTCTTAAGAACTCGGGTGGACATCCTATGTCTATTTACGAATCCCCTTGAAATATATGAATGCGATGCACCAGTATCGAAAAGAACTATTGCGGTAACTATCTTAACCAAAAACTTACCAACAACAGCATCTGGTTGCTCTTCTACCTCCTCCACGGTCACGTGGTTCACTTGTCCTTTGTTGAACGGGTTGGGCTTCTTCCCGGCGCTTCCATTGCCGTTCCCATTCTTAACTTCTGGGCATTCATTGGCATAATGTCCAGTCTTCCCACACTTGTAACAGGTGACATGGCTAAAATCCCTCTTGGTGGGTGTGGACGGTGCAGGGCGGTTCTGGTTTCCATTAGCTCCATTCCCATTCCCATTGCCATTGCCATTCTTGGTGCCATTGTGGTTGTGTGAGCTACTTCCTCCATGGGTATGCTGAAACTGTCCTACTGCTTTAGGGGTAAAGCGAGGCTTATGCTGAGCTCCAGAGTTATACTTTCCTTGCCCATACTTCCTCTTGCGACTCTCAATCTGCTGATGCTTCCTTTCAATCATCAGGGCTCGGTCAACCAACTCCTGATAGTTATTGAAAGTTGCCACCATCAACTGTACACTCATCTCATCATTCAGCCCTTCCATAAATCTCTCCTGCTTCTTGGCATCTGTGGCCACATCATCTGGGGCGTAACGAGATAGGGTACTAAACTCATCCACGTACTGGGCCACAGTACGGTTCCCTTGGCGCAAATTCCGAAACTACTGCTTCTTCATACTCATTGATCCAGTCGAGACATGGGCAGTACGAAAAGCTTGCTGAAACTGATCCCAACTCACATTGGCTACGGGGTAAGTGAATGTGTAATTCTCCCACCATGCTGCGGCTGGTCTAGACAACTGGTGTGCGGCAAATCGCACCTTCTCAGCATCCGAGCAATTGGCGGTGGTCAAATCCCTTCCAATCTTGCGTAGCCAGTCATCAGCCACAATTGGTTCGATGCTGCTAGCAAACACGGGTGGTTACAACCTTAAGAAATGTGTCAGGTTGTCCACGGGTGGTGGTGGTGGAGGGTTGTTGTTGTTGTTCTGATTGTTCTCGGTGTTCTGGACAAGAAGTTGCATCAGGGTGTTCTGCTGCTGGATCAACTGGGTGAGCTCAGGGGGAAACTCGAATTCACGTCTTGGAGGCATCTGATGGGTGTAGAGGGAAGAGATTAGAATAGAATAGAGGTCTAAGGGAAAATCACTACCCATATGCACATGAGACAAACACACAATCATATCACACCAATCAATTTCAAACAAGGTCTTACAAATCTAATGATCGTTACAAAGGTGCTCTAAAACTAATATATGGAGGTAAACTACTAGTCACAGGGTGGTCATCTAAAAATATTGATCGGCAGAGGATTCCATAATATCTGCCCCAGCTTCATCTTCATAGTCTTCATCCTTGCTATCCTCAGCTTCCGAATCTGTATCATCTATGATGATATAATCTTCCGGTGGAATCTCCTTGGGTTCTTCTTCCTCGTCTTCTTCTCCCATGAGTATCCCTAACTTCCGGGTCAAATCATCATTCTTCTCCACAAGTATCTTCATCTCCTCCTCATATCCGTCGCGTGTAGACTTGAGTTCTTCTTCTAGCTCCAAATTCCTATTTAGGGCCTTCTTCAAATCTATCATCCCAGCACACATCTGGTGCTCCTGGCGACGAATCTGGTGGTTCAACTCCTGGATGAATGCGGCAATGGATATACCCTTCCGAGTGCTGATCATATCCCAATTCTCATCTCGGCGTCCACAAATCTGGTAGATGGTGTCCTTTAGCTCCTGCTTGTAGACTTCTCCAATCCTTCCCATAGCAATGTGGGCTGCCATACTCCTTCCTAGGCTCCATGTAGGTGCATTAAAGAAAAATGCTATGAGTGAGGTGACGGGTGCGAACGTCCTTCCTGGAACTTGAGATTTAATCAACCAACGCTCCTCCTCAGGTAGAGTGGCATTGTAGGTTCCAGTGAAACTTGGTAATCCAATGTGTAGATATCTAGTGACTTCCTTCAGGTGTCGTCCAAAAGGTGTATCATCATCCGGTTGCATGAACTTGTGCTTTGCTTCCACCATCCTAAAGAATAGAAAAGATGAGGAGTCAGAAAAGAGAAGAGTGAATAGTGTTCTAGGGCTTGTCCTAGTGGTCGTGTCCTACAGTCAGCGTGTGCTCTGATACCATCTTGTAGCGACCAGACCTCAAATGGTCTGATCTCCATGCATCAGTGTCATCCCTGGATCAGTAATGCTGACACGCATGGTACTTGAAGGATTTATAACAGAGTAGCAATCACACACTTATTACATCAATAGTCTAACGATGAATTTATTACAAAAAATCATGGCTGAAGGCCATCTAATACGATAACAGCGGAAGGCTTGGAAGATAAGTGAGTCCATCAACTCCAGCGGCATCACTGAGTATAGAACCACGACCTAAAAGGGCATCTTACTCGCCGTCTGAAAAGTCTGCAACATGAAACGTTGCAGCCCGAAAAACGGGTCAGCACATGGAATATGCTGGCAAGGTAACACAAGAGATGCAATGAAAATAAGGCTATACTATATGCATATTTGGCTGGTGGAAAGCTCTATGGTTAAGTTTTTGCGTAAAGCCAATTTTTCCCTACTTCAAAGGAATGTATTTTAATTTAACTATCATGGTAGTTGAAACATCGTTGAGAAGATAGACATCCTCTCAACCCCAATTAAAAGTATTCATTAAACCCAACAAAATTTATTAAAGTAACATGTTGAGATGCACATGATAATCCAAGTACCAGATACTCAAGATGTCCATAACCGGGGACACGGCTAATCATGATCACTTTGTACACTCTGCAGAGGTTTGTGCACTTTCCCCACAAGACTCGATCGCCTCCGTTTGGTTTCTCGCACTGCATGGTGTTTGAGAAACGGATGATCGAGACACAGTCTTTCCGAAGAGGTCCCCTTAACCAGATAGATAGGCCGGTACACCGACAAAATCCAACTACATCTGCTAGCCCATCATGGAAAGGTTTCCCACAACTTACTCAACTATGCCAGAGCCCATATTGGCATGTGGCTGCACATGGAAGTTTCTAGTATGAAAAATCTCATGATCCCTTTGAGCCTGGGTGGCGGTCCAAAAGAAAAACAAGCAATCCTGGAATACCCAGATGCCTCAATCCACCCAGATGTGAATTAAAGTTGCCACCTTAAGTTGAACCATTAATTAACAACTCACATCTTTCATGGATTTCACTCAAACCCAAACCACGTCTACGAGCATAGCATGTCCTAACAGCAAACGTAGAAGTAACTCCCAAAGGTTTGAATGCAATGCAAGTAATATGTACTACCTCAACTACTTCCCAATCCCACAAGTTAATTGATCCTACTCATGCAATGTGTGAGGGTTTGACTAATGCAATGAAAACTGGGTAGTTGGAAAGCATGATCAAAGTGTTACTTGCCTTGCTGATGATCAGCAAAACCTAGAGACTCAAAGTAGCAAGCGGCGCACTCCGGGTACTCTATCGCAATCAAACAAACAAGCATACAATAAGTACTTAACTAATGCACGGGTAAAACTCAAATAAGAGATCTAACCAGAAAGTTCAACTTAAAAACTCCGGTTTGCAAAAAGAATCAACTCGAAAGAAGCAACGAAACTCAAACTGCAAAAGAAACGAGCTCTGAATTACTAGTTGGCCTAAAGTCAAATTTTACAGTAGCCAAAACTTTGTTCAAGTTGATCTAACATAAATAGGGCTTCGAGACGAAGATCTGGGATTTTGAATCACCTGATTCCGACTCTCGAGCAAAAAGAAAAACGAAAAACAAGTTCAGGGCAGAAATCGCGATCGGAAAAATCGCGGTTTAAATACCCCAAAAAAGAAAGACGACGAACAGGCTAACGAACAAACGTTCGCTGTCTGCGATTAACTAACGAAAACCGTTCGCTAAAACGAACGTACGGACGAACGTCCGTTATTTAACTGAATCGGCGAAAAAATAAAAAACCGAACCGATCTAATCTAAAAAAACGAATCTACTGGTTTATTTCTAAACCGATCGGTTTTTCAAAAAAAAAAAACTACCTCGACGACTCCGGCGACTCCGGCGGCTCCGGCGGGCGGGGCGGCGTGCGGCGGCGGCTCCGGCGGCGTGCGGCGGCGGCGGCGGGCTGCGGCGCGGGCGGCGAGGCGAGCGGGCGGCGGCGGCGTTGCGCGGTGGCTAGGGTTTGGGGCGACGGGGCGCTGCGGGCTGGCGGGCGAAACGGGCCGGCTCTGGCTTATTTAAAGCCCAGAGTCCTGGTCCTTTACTAGTCCTAGTCGGTTCACCCTTTTTTTTAAATAGAGTCCCGGCGCAGTAAAACTAACGAAAGAAATACCAAACGGACTCCAAAATTCCTGAAATAAATTTTCTCCATCCTCTAATAATATTTAGGACAAAGTGAACATTTTTCCCGGACCTAAATGCAATTTTGAAAAACGCGTATTTTTCCTATGCAAATAAATCCGAAAATAAATCCAAAAAATTCCAAAAGTGATTTTAATATTTTTCCTCCAATATTTCTGTTATTTTGGAGAAGTCATATTATCTCCGCTCATTTATTTTATTTAGAAATATTTTTAGGAGAGAAAATAATTAGAATCACACTGTCCTCGTACCGGTATTTGAGCGAACTCAAATACGAAAACGGTAAAATCCCCAACTCTCTCCGTAGGTCCTTGAGTTGCTTAGAATTTCGAGGAACTCCACAACGAAAATGCAAAAAGCATGAAATGCAATTATGATCTATGTATAACATTCCAAATTGAAAATTTGGGATGTTACAGCGGCGGAGCTCCTAGGCTGCCGGTTGGCTGGTGTCTAACGTAAGGGTGCGGGGCCGCAGGTTCTCCGCGGAAGCAGCGCTTAGATGGCTATCTTAGAGTTGCGTGGGTTCAAGGTACTGCCGCCGTCTGATCTGGATGACGGGGAGTCTTTGTGGATTGGCCCGGGGGCAGCGCAACCACAGCAGTGCGGTGGGGCGGGGAGCGGGGTTTTGGCCGGGGCCACGGACGGTGGAGGCAAGTTGATGTGTCGTTGGTCGTTGGCTCTTCGGGGAAGATTCCTAACAGTGTCAACCGGGAGGCACAAAACGGCCATCAAGCCATCCGGCGTAGATCGGACAGTACCAAAATAAAATAAAATCGTGTGACCCCAATTTAGTCTCAGTCAATAGACGTGTGACCACTCTCATACCTTGCTGTTGATCTCTTGGTGTATTTCTCCAGATCAAAGAGATGTGTCGTTCTTAACATTATGCGTTATCTGCATTTTCAGCCACACCGTCTTCCGGCTCACTGCAGCTGCTCCAACAAGGGAAGCATACACCAGAAGGGAGCTATAGTCCCCACGCAACAGTTCCCTGCATCGAATGCGCGTGCCCGACATGGACAGACACAACAACTGCAGGGTCATCGACAAGTCTGCACATGATGCTCACTCATATGGATGGCGGCCAGATAGGTTGTACCCTCATCTTACTTGTGTGCAACATTTATGGCTTTGTTATTCATCTAAGCATGAAAAATAGATTATCACATTTCAGTATATATTCATGCTGATCTCTTACGGGTCTTGTTTAGGAGTTAATGTTGTTCCATAGTTCAGCTAAGATACTTGTTCTTTAGGTAACACTGTTCCATAGTTATCATCCATCAGCCAATGCTATCCCACGGGCTGGTGATTATAGTATTATACCACTTCTCGTATTACCTATGTTGTTCTTTAATACTTGTGTGTGCCATCTAGTTAATCTCGAGTACAAACGATACATATTCTGTAGCTTTCATCTGTGTTCTCCCTTTAGTATTTGAGACCTGTTGCTGCTAGTTAACCCCAGTCCTACTATTTATGTCGTCTCCTACAGGCACTCATTACAAAAATCTAACTACTAATTGTCTTCCATGCATGTCAGATATAATTGCACACACTAATATATCCACAAGAACCTCACGGAGCAATGTAAAGGCCAATAAACTTGATGTTAATGATACCCAATATGATGGAACATGTAAAGGTAGTTCTTCAGAAGACTTGCAGAAAGATGTTGAATCCTCTTCACCCCCACAAGGTCCTTGCTCTAACTTGGCCCGTGATATGGGTACAACATGCATATAATGTCCTAGAGTGTATCTACTCTGTTGCAATGCCATGTGCTTAGCATGCTGATCATGCATGTAAATATGTCATGCCTTCCTGTTTTTCACTACTTATTCCATTCATGATAACATGTTTTCAAATTCAAGTACTGTCATTCTACTCTATCGCAATGCCATCTGCTTAATTTGGACATCATGCTTCTGAATATCTTATGCATTGTTATTCATCATTATGTACTTCATCTCTCTACCATACCATGTTTTTTTTACATTGAAGTGATGTTCTGGTGCTCTGTTGCAATGCCATCTTAGTTTCCCAATCATACACGTGTATGTTGCCTTAGTTTTTTCTGTACGTATTCCGCTAGCATACAGTTTTACATGCAACTAGTGTTTTTTTACTATGTTGTCCTGTCATATCCCTAGCTCTTACACCATACTCCCTCCGTCCGGATTACATGTTGCCGAAATGGATAAAAAGGATGTATCTAGAACTGAAATACGCCTAGACCCATCCATTTTTTTGGATGGAGGAAATACATGTCAATATGTCATGCCTTTCTATTCTTCAGTACCTATTCCATCTCTCTGTTGTAGCATGTTTTATAATTGAAGCACCATTCTTCTATACAAGGCATGCAAGGGGAAGACGGTTATGTTAGAATCTGAAGGGTTACAAACCAGGTCTTTGCAAAAGATCCAAACGCCAGGAGATAATAAACCAACTCCAGTTTTTATAGATACTGCTCCAGCACAAAGAAACCCAACTCCTACTGATAATAAGCAGATTCCAGTGGCCAAAGAACTAGTCCGCTCCAGTCCAGCAAAAATATGTCAACTCCATTCTAAGAAGTGTGTGCGTATCCTTGCATCATGAAATTTTGTAGCATGCTGATCATATTTTCTACATGTTTCTTACCCATCTCTCTTTTAGAAAATAAGCTTAACAGATAGAAGAATTTCTGCACTGGTATCGTCTGTGAGGAAAGATTCTTCCAGGAATTCTCTGTACTCCAATGCAGATGTAAGTACATGTTGTATATCACTATATTTTTACATCAGTATGTATTTTGTTAATCGGCGTGAATCCAACCTTTATCTGATCTAAATTTAGTTGTAGCAAAATGTATGATTAAAGGCCACAATGTTGATTTTTGTAAGGAAAACTGCCTGGTAGTTTTGCATCCTGAGCTGCATGAGTATACTGTCTCATATCAGTGGGTTTGATTACTTTGGTTCTGTAGTGGGTTTTCAGTGTTTTTTTACTGTGTTGTCCCGTCGTATCCCTAGCTCTTACATCATACTCTCTCCGTCCGGATTACATGTCGCAGAAATGGATAAAACTGGATGTATCTAGAACTGAAATACGCCTAGACCCATCCATTTATTTTCTGATGGAGGGAATACATGTCAATATGTCATGCCTTTCTATTCTTCAGTACCTATTCCATCTCTGCTGTAGCATGTTTTATAATTGAAGCACCATTCTTCTATATAAAGCATGCAAGGGGAAGACGGCTATGCTAGAATCTGAAGGGTTACAAACCACGTCTTTGCAAAAGATCCAAATGCCAGTAGATAATAAACCAACTCCATTTTTCATAGATACTTCTCCAGCACAGAGAAACCCAACTCCCAATGATAATAAGCAGATTCCAGTGGCCAAAGAACTAGTCCGCTCCAGTCCAGCAAAAGATTGTCAACTCCATTCTAAGAAGCGTGTGCGTATTCTCGCATCATGAAATTTTATAGCATTCTGATCATATTTTCTACATGTTTCTTACCCATCTATCTTTTAGAAAATAAGGTTAAATGATAGAAGATTTCCTTCATTGGCATTGTATTCGAGGAAAATATCTTGCGGGAATTCTCTGTGCTCCAATGCTGATGTAAGTACCTATTGTATATCACTATGTTTTTACATCAGCATGTATTTTGCTAATTGGCGTGAATCCAACCTTTGTCTGATCTAAAATTAGTTGTAGCAAAATGCTAAAGGCGCCAATGTTGTTTTTTGTAAAGAAAATTGCCTGGTAGTTTTGCATACTGAGCTGCATGAGTGTACTATCTCATATCATGCACATTACTGAATTGTAGTGCTGCTCTGGTTGCCCATTCATTCATTGTGTCAATGTTGCTTTCGTATTACCTTACCTAGCTGATGATAGCTGTGCCATATTGTGTTAATTTGGTGTTGGCTAGTTGCCCAAACGTTCGTTGTGCCAATGTTGCTTTCCTATTATCTGACTTGGCCAATGATAGCAATGCTAGTGTCTTAATTTGGTGTAGGCTGCTGAAGATAAGAAGACAAACTCTAAAAACAGCAAGGCAACCCCATTGTTTCTTTCCAATAAATCTAGGCCAGGTAATGTGCCAGTAACTCATGATTAATGTGTTTGGTTCCCCTCCTAATTTATGTTATGATGTAGTGGTCGAGACACTCTCCCCTATCAATAATACAAGCCTGCCAAAATCGCCATCTGAATCTGTTCAGTATCCTCTGTCTCGAATGCAACGAAAAAAATGTATGTTTGTGAACCAATTAATGGCTGAAGGAATGATGGAAATGGTGGAGGAATCAGAGGTGCAGAGTCGTGCGACACAGCAACTGATCAATGTTTTCAGAGACAGTGTGGCAAAGCAGCAATAACTTGCCCACATGCTTATGGGCGTCATCCGTGCTGAGGTTGCAGATTGTGACGTTGTAGATCGTTAGGTTCTGTTCATTTATTTGCACCGGCATCAATCTTTGATTGCCCAGTGGATGTAATTTCCTGTAATATATGCTAGATGTGCAACATTTTTCCCTGTATGTCGTACCTTTGCTTGATCGATTTTGGTCCTGTGCATAATTGCTCGTCGTAATGGGCTCAAATTATCTAATTTTGCCTCAAGACATGTACGAACTTTAGTGGGCCCATTAAGTTAATGGGCCGTTACCAGGCCGAAAGTTAATGATCGGCCCTCTTAACTCCCGGGTCGTTAACAGGCTGACATCGAAGCGGGCAATGATACGTCTCCAACGTATCTATAATTTTTTATTGTTCCATGCTATTATTTATGAAGTATTGGATGTTTAATAGGCTTTATTATACACTTTTATATGATTTTTGGGACTAACCTATTAACCCAGAGCCCAGTGCCAGTTTCTGTTTTTCTCCTGTTTTAGGGTTTTACAGAAAAGGAATATCAAACGGAGTCCAATTGAAGAGCCAATTTTTTTTTGATTTTTTCTAGACCAAAAGAAGCCCCCGAAGCAAAAGAGTTGGGCCAGGAGAGCCACGGGCCACCCTCGAGGGTGGAGGGCGCGCCCTAGGAAGGGGGGCGCGCCCTAGGAAGGGGGGCGCGCCCTAGGAAGGGGGGCGCGCCCCCCTATCTCGAGGACGGCCCGTAGCTCCCCTTTACTTGGCCCCGACTCCAAAAAATCCTATAAATACTGAAACCTTCGGAAATTAACCTAGATCTGGAGTTCTTCCGCTGAAAGAATCTGTAGCCACCGAAAACTAATCTACACCCGTTCTGGCACCCTGCCGAAGGGGGGAATCCCTCTCCGATGGCTATCTTCATCATCCCGGCGCTCTCCGTGACGAGGAGGGAGTAGTCCACCCTCGGGGCTGAGGGTATGTACTAGTAGCTATGTGTTTGATCTCTCTCTCTCGTGTTCTGGAGATGGCACGATCTTGATGTATCGCGAGCTTTGCTATTCTAGTTGGATCTTATGATGCTTCTCCCCCTCTACTCTCTTGTAATGGATTGAGTTTTCCCTTTGAAGTTATCTTATCGGATTGAGTCTTTAAGGATTTGATAACACTTGATGTATGTCTTGCGCATGTTTATCTGTGGTGACAACGGGATATCATGTGATCCACTTGATGTATGTTTTGGTGATCAACTTGCGGGTTCCGTGACCTTGGGAATCTATGCATAGGGGTTGGCACACGTTTTCGTCTTGACTCTCCGATAGAAACTTTGGGGCACTCTTTGAAGTTCTATGTGTTGGTTGAATAGATGTTTCTGAGATTGTGTGATGAATATCGTATAATCATGCCCATGGATACTTGAGGTGACAATGGAGTATCTAGGTGACATTAGGGTTTTGATTGATTTGTGTCTTAAGGTGTTATTCTAGTACGAACTCTATGATAGATTGAACGTTACTACGGACTCTTGAATAGATCGATCAGAAAGAATAGCTTTGAGGTGGTTCCGTACCCTACCATAATCTCTTCGTTTGTTCTCCGCTATTAGTGACTTTGGAGTGACTCTTTGTTGCATGTTGAGGGCTAGTAATATGATCCAATTATGCTATCCTTGTTGAGAGAACTTGCACTAGTGAAAGTATGAACCATAGGCCTTGCCTACTATCATTGTAACATCGTTTATGCTCACTTTTACCACTTGCTACCTTGTTGTTTTTATATTTTCTTATTACAAAAACCAATATCTACCATCCATATTGCACTTGTATCACCATCTCTTCGACGAACTAATGCACCTATACAATTTACTGTTGTATTGGGTGTGTTGGGGACACAAGAGACTCTTTGTTATTTGGTTGCAGGGTTGCTTGAGAGAGACCATCTTCATCCTACGCCTCCCATGGATTGATAAACCTTAGGTCATCCACTTGAGGGAAATTTGCTACTATCCTACAAACCTCTGCACTTGGAGGCCCAACAACGTCTACAAGAAGAAGGGTGTGTAGTAGACATCAAGCTCTTTTCTGGCACCGTTGCCGGGGAGGTTAGTGCTTGAAGGTATATCTTTAGATCTTGCAATCGAATCTTTTAGTTTCTTGTTTTATCACTAGTTTAGTTTATAAAAGGAAACTACAAAAAATGGAATTAAGGTTACCTCATGTGCTTCATCTTTTTAATATCTTTCGTGAAAATGATGGAAAGGAAAATTGTGCTCAAGTTCTAGAATAAGAATTAGATAGAATGCTCGGCATAAAATATGTGCATGATGAGCATGATTGCAATGTTGTTAGTATGAATGCTTTGAATACCCATGATGCTAATGATATGCAAAGCCACAAGCTTGAGGATGCTATGTTTGATGAAGATGATATGTTTAGTCCCCCAAGTCTTGATGAGCAAATTTATTATGATGAAATCATGCCTCCTATTTATGATGAGTATATTGATGAAAGTGGATTTGGAGTTGTCATGAATTTATTTAGTGATGAATCCACTATCTTGGAAGAGGTTCCAATTGATTATGAGAACAAAGTTGCTATCTATGATGATTATTGTGATGACTTGTATGCTATTAAGAATAATGATAACCATGAAACTTGTCATCATGATTTTAGTTTTCAATTGGATTATGCTTCACATGATAGTTATTTTGTTGAGTTTGCTCCCACTACTATGAATGAGAAGAATTTTGCTTATGTGGAGAGTAGTAAAATTTCTATGCAAGTATATCATGAAAAGAATGCTTTATGTGCTGGTTATATTGTTGAATTCATTCATGATGCTACTGAAAATTATTATGAGGGAGGAACATATGCCTGTAGGAATTGCAATAATGTCAAGTTTCCTCTCTATGTGCTTAAAATCTTGAAGTTATGCTTGTTTTCCCTTCCTATGCTAGTTGATTATCGTTCCCATAAGTTGTTTGCTCACAAAATCCCTATGCATAGGAAGTGGGTTAGAATTAAATGTGCTATTCATATGCTTCATGATGCTCCCGTTTTGTTTCAATTCTTATCTTTTATGTGAGCATCATTATGCCTAGCTAGGGGCGTTAAACGATAGCGCTTGTTGGGAGGCAACCCAACATTATTTTATTTTCTTTGTTTTTGCTTCTGTTTAGGAATAAATATTGCACCTAGCTTCTGTTTAGATGTGGTTTTGTGTTTTAATTAGTGTTTGTGCCAAGTAGAACCTTTGGGAAGACTTGTGTGAAGTTTATGTGATCTTTCTGTAAAAGATAGAATCGTTAGCGCTCGCTAAAGTGGTCTTCAGATTTTACTGGAGCGTGATTTTTAGTTGATTCTTTTTGCAGATGATTGGTAGACAAATTCCGCAAATTTACCAATTTAGTTTTAATTTTGTGGAGTTTCATAAGTAGGCGAAACCTGCAGATTACTACAGACTGTTCTGTTTTTGACAGATTCTGTTTTTTGTGTTTTGTTTGCTTATTTCAATGCATCTATGAGTAGTATTGGAGGATACGAACCATAGAGAAGTTGTAATACAGTAGGTTTAACACCAATATAAACAAAGAATGAATTCATTGCTGCAATTTTGAGTAGTGGTTTGCTTTCTTATACTAACGGAGCTCACGAGAATTTTTGTCTAAGTTCTGTGTTGTGAAGCTTTCAAGTTTTGAGTATTGCTCTGATGGACTACGGAACAAAGAGTAGCAAAGGCCTAAGCTTGGCGATGCCCATGGAACCCCAAGTAAAATTCAAGGATAATAAAAAGCCTAAGCTTGGGGATGCCCCGGGAAGGCATCCCCTCTTTCGTCTTCATCCATCGGTAATTATACTCGGAGCTATATTTTTATTCACCACATGATATGTGTTTTGCTTGGAGCGTCAAATTATTTTAGTTTGTTTTGCTTGATGTTTGAATAATATCCCAAGAGCTGAAGTTCTTAAATGTTAGAGAGTCTTCACATAGTTACATAATTATTCAACTACTCATTGATCTTCACTCATATCTTTCGGAGTAGTTTGATATCGCTCTAGTGCTTCACTTATATCTGTTAGAGCACGGCGGTGGTTTTATTTTGAAGAAATAGATGAACTCTCATGCTTCACTTATATCCTTTTGAGAGTCTATTAAAACAGCATGGTAATGTGCTTAGGCTATAAAACTACTCTTCACATGATAGACATCCAATATCAATGTAGTAAAAACTTTCACACTAAGTGCATTGAATATGATGAGAAGTTGGATGCTTGATAATTGTTTTGAGATATGAGGATAGTGATATTAGAGTCATGCTAGTGGAGTTATTATGAAATTGAGAAATACTTGTGTTAAGGTTAGTGATTCCCGTAGCATGCACATATGGTGAACCGCTATGTAGCGAAGTTAGAGCATGAGGTATTTGTAGAGTGCCAACCTTTGTGTGGAGGTCGGGGGGAGCGATGGTTAACTCCTACCAACCTCCCCCCTAGGAGCAGGCATTGATTGCTTTGTTTTGATGACTCGTAGATTTTTGCAATAAGTATATGAGTTCTTTATGACTAATGTTGAGTCTATGGATTATACGCACTCTCACCCTTCCACCATTGCTAGCCTCTCTTGTATCGCGCAACTTTCGTCGGTACCATACACCCACTATATATCCTTCCTCAAAACAGCCACCATATATATTCCTCAAAACAGCCACCATACCTACCTATCATGGCATTTCCATAGCCATTCTGAGATATATTGCCATGCAACTTTCCACCGTTGCGTTCATATGACACGCATCATATTGTCATATTGCCATGCATGATCATGTAGTTGACATTGTATTTGTGGCAAAGCCACCATGCATAACTTTTCATACATGTCACTTTTGATTCATTGCACATCCTGGTACACCGCCGGAGGCATTCATATAGGGTCATACTTTGTTCTAGTATCGAATTCTAATATCGAGTTGTAAATCAATAAAAGTGTGATGATCATCATTATTAGAGCATTGTCCCGTGTGAGAAAAAAAATCAAAAAAATGATAAAGTCCAAATAAAAAAAGGATGGCCCAAAAAAAATTGAGAGGGGCTAAAAAAAGAGAAGCCCCTCCAAAAAAATGAGTGAAAAGAGAGAAGGGACAATTGCTACTATCCTTTTCCACACTTGTGCTTCAAAGTAGCACCATGTTCTTCATTGTAGAGAGTCTCACGTTTAGTCACTTTCATATACTAGTGGGAATTTTCATTATAGAACTTGTCTTGTATATATTCCAACGATGGGCTTCCTCAAATGCCCTAGGTCTTCGTGAGCAAGCAAGTTGGATGCACACCCACTAGTTTCTTTTGTTGAGCTTTCATTCATATTTAGCTCTAGTGCATCCGTTGCATGTCAATCCCTACTCACTCACATTGATATCTATTGATGGGCATCTCCATAGCCCGTTGATACGCCTAGTTGATGTTAGACTATCTCCCTCCTTTTTGTCTTCTCCACAACCACCTCTATTCCACCCATAGTGCTATATCCATGGCTCACGCTCATGTATTGCGTGAAAGTTGAAAGGTTTGAAAAGATAGAGTATGAAAAGAAATGCTTGGCTGAAATCGGGGTTGTGAATGATATGAATATTTTGTGTGATGAAGAGGGAGCATAGCCAGACTATATGATTTTGTAGGGATAACTTTCTTTAGCCATAGTATTTTGAGAAGACATGATTGCTTTGTTAGTATTGCTTGAAGTATTGTTATTTCTTATGTCAATATAGACTTTTATCTTGAATCTTTCAGATCTGAACATTCATGCCACAATTAAGAGAATTACATTGAAAAACTATATTGGTTAGCATTCCACATCAAAAATTCTTTCTTTATCATTTACCTACTCGAGGACGAGCAGGAATTAAGCTTGGGGATGCTTGATACGTCTCCAACGTATCTATAATTTTTTATTGTTCCATGCTATTATTTATGAAGTCTTGGATGTTTAATGGGCTTTATTATACACTTTTATATGATTTTTGGGACTAACCTATTAACCCAGAGCCTAGTGCCAGTTTCTTTTTTTCTCCTGTTTTAGGGTTTTACAGAAAAGGAATATCAAATGGACTCCAATTGATGAGCCAATTTTTATGGTTTTTTCTGGACCAAAAGAAGACCCCAAAGCAAAAGAGTTGGTCCAGGAGAGCCACGGGCTGCCCTCGAGGGTGGAGGGCGCGCCCTGGGAAGGGGGGCGCGCCCCCCTATCTCGAGGATGGCCCGTAGCTCCCCTTTACTTGGACCGGACTCCTGAAAATCCTACAAATACTGAAACCTTCGGAAATTAACCTAGATCGGGAGTTCCGCCGCCGAAAGCCTCTGTAGCCACCGAAAACCAATCTACACCCGTTCTGGCACCCTGCTGGAGGGGGGAATCCCTCTCCGGTGGCTATCTTCATCATCCCGGCGCTCTCCATGACGAGGAGGGAGTAGTCCACCCTCGGGGCTGAGGGTATGTACCAGTAGCTATGTGTTTGATCTCTCTCTCGTGTTCTTGAGATGGCACGATCTTGATGTATCGCGAGCTTTGCTATTCTAGTTGGATCTTATGATGCTTCTCCCCCTCTACTCTCTTGTAATGGATTTAGTTTTCCCTTTGAAGTTATCTTATCGGATTGAGTCTTTAAGGATTTGAGAACACTTGATGTATGTCTTGCGCGTGTTTATCTGTGGTGACAATGGGATATCATGTGATCCACTTGATGTATGTTTTGGTGATCAACTTGCGGGTTCCGTGACCTTGGGAATCTATGCATAGGGGTTGGCACACGTTTTCGTCTTGACTCTCCGATAGAAACTTTGGGGCACTCTTTGAAGTTCTATGTGTTGGTTGAATAGATGTTTCTGAGATTGTGTGATGCATATCGTATAATCATGCCCACGGATACTTGAGGTGACAATGGAGTATCTAGGTGACATTAGGGTTTTGATTGATTTGTGTCTTAAGGTGTTATTCTAGTACGAACTCTATGATAGATTGAATGTTACTACGGACTCTTGAATAGATCGATCAGAAAGAATAGCTTTGAGGTGGTTTCGTACCCTACCATAATCTCTTCGTTTGTTCTCCGCTATTAGTGACTTTGGAGTGACTCTTTGTTGCATGTTGAGGGCTAGTAATATGATCCAATTATGTTATCCTTGTTGAGAGAACTTGCACTAGTGAAAGTATGAACCCTAGGCCTTGCCTACTATCATTGCAACACCGTTTATTCTCACTTTTACCACTTGCTACCTTGCTGTTTTTATATTTTCAGTTTACAAAAACCAATATCTACCATCCATATTGCACTTGTATCACCATCTCTTCGCCGAACTAGTGCACCTATACAATTTACCATTGTATTGGGTGTGTTAGGGACACAAGAGACTCTTTTTTATTTGGTTGCAGGGTTGCTTGAGAGAGACCATCTTCATCCTATGCCTCCCACGGATTGATAAACCTTAGGTCATCCACTTGAGGGAAATTTGCTACTGTCCTACAAACCTCTGCACTTGGAGGCCCAACAACGTCTACAAGAAGAAGGGTGTGTAGTAGACATCAGGCAACAGGTGGGCCCAATTGATTTCACGGGCCGTTAACAGGCCGTTACTAAGTTCGGGCTACATATGGCCCAACTATACTGTGGGCCTTTAGTAGACCGAAAGAGACAGCGGGCTTGTACTGGACCATGAAGAGCATGGGCCGCTAAGAGGCCAAAAGTCATGTCATATTGTAAATGGCCCAACTGTGTTGTGGGCCTTTAGGAGGCCGAAAGAGAAACCGGGCTGGTATTGGACCATAAAGGGCATGGGCCGTTAAAAGGCCAAAACTCAGGTCCGACTACAAATGGCCCAACTCATTTATGGTCCGTTAACAGGCTGAAAGGCACACAGGGCCGGGAATTGGCCCAACACTTAAATGGGTTGCTAAAAGGCCAAAACTCAGGTCCTACTACAAATGGCCCAACAGATATATGGGTCGTCACCAGGCTGAAAGACACACCGGGCCGGAAGTTGGCCCAGCACTTAAATGGGTCGCTAAAAGGCCGAAACTCAGGTCCGACTACAAATGGCCCAACTGATTTATGGGTCGTCAACAGGCTGAAAGGCAGATCAGGCCGGAAATTAGCCCAATATTTAAATGGGTCGCTAAAAGGCCGAAAGATGTACATCGTGAAAATTGGCCCATCCACTGAATGGGCCGTTAACAGGCCGAAATCTCATCGGGCCGATATTGAGCCCAAATATATAGCGGGCTGTTAACGGGCTCGAACTGACGATGGGCTGCAATGGTGTCAAATCTTTAACGGGTCATTGACGGGCTAAATTGGCACATCTCGTATGGGCTGTGGGCTTAAATGGACCTGACACAAGTAGGCCTTATATGGGTCGGCCTGCTATTTTTTACTAGGCCGGCCTTTTTCACCGGAATGGGCCACTATTGGGCCGTGGCACGTGTCGACCTATCATAGGCGCCTCCTGTGCAATGAATGGATGACATCTGTCCCAACGGTGAGGCAACACGTGTTTCCTCCGGCCAATGATGATTTTACACGTGGAAAATTCCCATTGGTCGGAGCTTGATACGTCTCCAACGTATCTATAATTTTTTATTGTTCCATGCTATTATTTATGAAGTCTTGGATGTTTAATGGGCTTTATCATACACTTTTATATCATTTTTGGGACTAACCTACTAACCCAAAGGCCCAGTCCAGATTGTTGTTTTTGCCTGTTTCAGGGTTTTGCAGAAAAAGAATATCAAACGGAGTCCAAACGGAATGAAACCTTCGCGAGAGATATTTTTGGAGAAAATCACGCACGCGGAGCTTGAGAACCACGTCAGGGGATCAAGAGCTGGCCCACGAGGGTGGGGGCGCGCCCCCCTTCCCAAGGCACGCCCCCCTGCCTCGTGGCCCCCTTGAGCGTCCCCCGGTGCCCTCCTTCTTCCTATATAAGTCTACGTACCCCAGAAACTCCGTGAATAGAGAGAAAACCCTAATTCCACCACCGTACCTTCTGTTCCCGTGAAGATCCCATCTTGGAGCTTGTTTTGGAGCTCCACCGGAGGGGGATCCATCACGGAGGTCTTCATCATCATCATCATCGCCCTCACCATGAGTTGTGAGTAGTTTACCACAAACCTTCGGGTCCATAGCTAGTATCTAGATGGCTTCTTCTCTCTCTCTGGATCTCAATACAAAGTTCTTCTGGGTATTCGAGGAGATCTATTCGATGTACTCTCTTTTTGCGGTGTGTTTGTCAAGATCCGATGAATTGTGAGTTTATGATCAAGGTTATCTATGAAAGATATTTGGTTCTTCTCTGAACTTTTTATGTGTGCTCATAATATCCTTGCAAGTCTCTTTGAATTATTGGTTTGGTTTGGCCTACTAGATCTATAGTTCTTGCAATGGGAGAATTGCTTGGCTTTGGGTTCAATCTTGCGGTGTCCTTTTCCAGTGACAGTAGGGGCAGCAAGGCACATATTGTATTGTTGCCATCGAGGATAAAAAGATGGGGTTTATATTATATTGCTTGAGTTTATCCCTCTACATCATGTCATCTTGCTTAAGGCGTTCCTCTGTTCTTATGAACTCAATACACTAGATGCATGCTGGATAGCGGTCGATGTGTGGAGTAATAGTAGTAGATGCAGGCAGGAGTCGGTCTACTTGTCTCGGACGTGATGCCTATATACAATGATCATGCCTAGCTAGTCTCATAATTATTCGCTTTTCTATCAATTGCTCGACAGTAATTTGTTTACCCGCCGTAGAATATCGGTATCATGAGAGAAGCCACTAGAGAAAACTATGGCCCCCGGGTCTATTCTCAACATATCAATCTACACCTACTTTACTTTTACCGCTTTTATTTCCTGTTCTTATAAACTAAAAATACCAAAAATATAAACTATCATCTCTATCAGATCTCACTTTCGTAAGTAACCGTAAAGGGATTGACAACCCCTTATCGCATTGGCTGCGAAGTTCTTATTTGTTTGTGCAGGTGCGACGGATTGGCGTGTGGTCTCCTACTGGATTGATACCTTGGTTCTCAAAAGCTGTGGGAAATACTTATGCTATTGTGCTGCATCTCCCTTTCCTCTTCGAGGGAATACAACGCAAGCTCGAGAAGTAGCAAGAAGAATTTATGGCGCCGTTGCCGGGGAGGCTTACGCAAAAGTCATATACCAAGTACCTATCACAAACCCTTATCCTTTGCATTACATTTATTCGCCTCTCGTTTTCCTCTCCCCCACTTCACCCTTGCCGTTTTATTTGCCCTTCTTCCGCTGTGTGTTTATTGTTCGCTTGCTTCTTATTTGCTTGTGTGTGTTGGATTGCTTGCTTGTCACTATGGCTCTCCCTGTTAGTGTTGACCCTCACCTCAAGAGGCTGGAGGAGATTGAAAACAATGTTAGACATTTTATGACTATACAATTTGAGCATAATGACTTTTTCAGAAGTGAGCTTAAAGAACAGAAAAAGTTTATGGAGTATATGAATAAAGACCTTGATGATATGTCTAAGGAATTTTATAGCTTGAAATCTCAATTTGCTCATCTTGAGAACTTAATTGCCCAAATTTCGGATAAACAGTCGACCTTGATCAATAAGATGGCTGCGAAACCGTAAGAGCATGAAAATAAAGATGAAGATCTGAAAGTTATTGATGTGTCTCCTATTAGATCCTTGTTTTCTAGTATAAATCTTGATGAAAAAAGGATTGACGATGATTCTGCTTTAAGGTGTCCCAATGATTCAGAGTTTTTAGATCTTGATGCTAAAATTACTAAAAGTGGGAGTGAAGAGTTTAAAACTTTACATAGTGATGAACCCACTACTTTGTATTTCAAGGGATTCAATTATGATAATTGCTCTTTGATTGATTGTATTTCCTTGTTGCAATCCGTGCTAAATTATCTGCATGCTTATAGTCAAAATAAAGCTTTCACCAAACACATAGTTGATGCTTTGATGCATTCTTATGAAGAAAAACTTGAGTTGGAAGTTTCTATCCCTAGAAAGCTTTATGATGAATGGGAACCTACTATAAAAATAAAAATAACAGATCATGAATGCTTTGCTTTGTGTGATTTGGGTGCTAGTGTCTCCACTATCCCAAAAACTTTGTGTGATTTGCTAGGGTTCCATGAGCTTGATGATTGTTCTTTAAATTTGCATTTTGCGGATTCCACTATTAAGAAACCTATGGGAAGAATTAATGATGTTCTTATTGTTGCCAATAGGAATTATGTGCCCGTAGAATTCATTGTTCTTGATATAGATTGCAATCTTTCATGTCTATTATTCTTGGTAGACCTTTCCTTAGAACGATTGGTGCAATTATTGACATGAAGGAAGGAAATATTAGATTCCAATTTCCGTTAAGGAAAGGCATGGAAAACTTTCCTAGAAAGAAAATCAAATTACCATATGAATCTATCATGAGAGCCACTTATGGATTTCCTTCCAAAGATGACAATACCTAGTTTTATCTTGTATCGTGCCTAGCTAGGGGCGTAAAACGATAGCGCTTGTTGGGAGGCAACCCAATTTTTTGTTTTTTTGTTTTTGCTGCTGTTAGGGAATAAATATTGCATCTAGCCTCTGATTAGATGTGTTTTCATGTTTTGTTTAGTGTTTGTGCCAAGTAGAACATTTGGGAAGACTTGTGTGAAGTTTATATGATCTTGCTGTGAAAAACAGAATCATTAGCGCTAGCTACAGTAGTCTTAAGATTTTACTGGAGCGCGCTTTTTAGTTGATTCTTTTTGAAGATGATTGGTAGACAAATTCCGCAAATTTACCAATTTAGTTTGAATTTTTTGGAGTTCCAGAAGTAGGCGAAACCTGCATATTACTACAGACTGTTCTGTTTTTGACAGATTCTGTTTTTCGTGTGTTGTTTGCTTATTCCGATGCATCTATGAGTAGTATTGAAGGATATGAACCATAGAGAATTTGGGATACAGTAGGTTTAACACCAATATAAACAAAGAATGAATTCATTGCTGCACCTTTGAGTAGTGGTTTGCTTTATTATACTAACGGAGCTCACGAGAATTTTTGTCTAAGTTTTGTGTTGTGAAGTTTTCAAGTTTTGAGTATTGCTTTGATGGACTATGGAACAAGGAGTAGCAAAGGCCTAAGCTTGGGGATGCCCATGGCACCCCAAGGAATTCAAGATAATAAAAAGCCTAAGCTTGGGGATGCCCGGGAAGGCATCCCCTCTTTCATCTTCATCCATCGGTAACGATACTTGGAGCTATATTTTTATTTGCAACATGATATGTGTTTTGCTTGGAGCGTCTTGTATAATTTGAGTCTTTGCTTGTTAGTTTGCCACAATCATCCTTGCTGGACACACCTATTTGAGAGATTTAAATATGGCCTAGAAATTATTAGAACACTCTATGTGCTTCACTTATATCTTTTGAGTTGAATAGTTTTTGCTCTAGCGCTTCACTTGTATCTTTTAGAGCACGGTGGTGGTAATATTTTGTGGAAATTGTTGAACTCTCATGCTTCACTTATATATATTTGAGAGTCTATTAAAACAGCATGGTAATGTATTTAGGCTAAAGAAACTAGTCTTCACATGATAGACATCCAATGTCAATGTAGTAAATAAAATCACACCAAGTGCATTGAATAGAATGAGATGTCGGATGCTTGATAATTGTTTTGAGATATGAGGATAGTGATATTAGATTCATGCTAGTGGAGTTATTATGAAATTGAGAAATACTTGTGTTAAGGTTAGTGATTCCCGTAGCATGCACGTATGGCGAACCGCTATGTGATGAAGTTAGAGCATGAGGTATTTGTAGAGTGCCAACCTTTGTGTGGAGGTCGGGGGCGCGCGATGGTTAACTCCTACCAACCTACCCCCTAGGAGCATGCGTTGATTGCTTTGTTTTGATGATTTGTAGATTTTTGCAATAAGTATATGAGTTCTTATGACTAATGTTGAGTCCATGGATTTTATGCACTCTCACCCTTCCACCGTTGCTAGCCTCTCTTATACCGCGCAACTTTCGCCGGTGCCATAAACCCACTATATATCCTTCCTCAAAACAGCCACCATATTGTTCCTCAAAACAGCCACCATACCTACCTATCATGCCATTTCCATAGCCATTCCGATATATATTGCCATGCAACTTTCCACCGTTCCGTTCACATGACACGCATCATATTGTCATATTGCCATTGCATGATCATGTAGTTGACATCGTATTTGTGGCAAAGCCACCATGCATATTTTTTTATACATGTCACTCTTGTTTCATTGCACATACCGGTACACAGCCGGAGGCATTCATATAGAGTCATACTTTGTTGTTGTAGTATCGAGTTGTAATATCGAGGTGTAATGAAAGTGTGATGATCATCATTATTAGAGAATTGTGCCATGGGAGGAAAGGCTAAATCTATAAAGCCCCTCCGCAAAAAAAAGACAAAAAAAGGGACAATTGCTACTATCTTTTTTCCACACTTGTGCTTCAAAGTAGCACCATGTTCTTCATTGTAGAGAGTCTCATGCTTAGTCACTTTCATATACTAGTGGGAATTTTCGTTATAGAACTTGGCTTGTATATTTCAACGATGGGCTTCCTCAAAATGCCCTAGGTCTTCATGAGGAACCAAGTTGGATGCACACCCACTAGTTTCTTTTGTTGAGCTTTCATTCATA
Organism: Secale cereale; assembly: GCA_902687465.1. Classification (NCBI taxonomy): domain Eukaryota; kingdom Viridiplantae; phylum Streptophyta; class Magnoliopsida; order Poales; family Poaceae; genus Secale; species Secale cereale. The sequence goes on from LR738711.1 coordinate 764,581,764, forward strand.
TTTAGCTCTAGTGCATCCGTTGCATGGCAATCCCTACTCACTCGCATTGATATCTATTGATGGGCATCTCCATAGCCCGTTGATACGCCTAGTCGATGTGAGACTATCTCCCTCCTTTTTGTCTTCTCCACAACCACCTCTATTCCACCCATAGTTTTATGTCCATGGCTCACGCTCATGTATTGTGTGAAAGTTGAAAGTTTTGAAAAGATAGAGTATAAAAACAAGTGCTTGGCTGAAATCGGGGATGTGCATGATATGAATATTTTTATGTGATAACGAGGGAGCATAGACAACACTATATGATTTTGTAGGGATAACTTTCTTTAGCCATAGTATTTTGAGAAGACATGATTGCTTTGTTAGTATGCTTGAAGTATTATTGTTTCTTATGTCAATATAGACTTTTATCTTGAATCTTTCAGATCTGAACATTCATGCCACAATTAAGAGAATTACATTGAAAAACTATATTGGTTAGAATTCCACATCAAAAATTCTTTCTTTATCATTTACCTACTCGAGAACGAGCAGGAATTAAGCTTGGGGATGCTTGTACATCTCCAACGTATCTATAATTTTTTATTGTTCCATGCTATTATTTATGAAGTCTTGGATGTTTAATGGGCTTTATCATACACTTTTATATCATTTTTGGGACTAACCTACTAACCCAAAGGCCCAGTCCAGATTGTTGTTTTTGCCTGTTTCAGGGTTTTGCAAAAAAAGAATATCAAACGAAGTCCAAACGGAATGAACCCTTCGCGGGAGATATTTTTCGAGAAAATCACGCACGCGGAGCTTGAGAACCACGTCAGGGGATCAAGAGGTGGCCCACGAGGGTGGGGGCACGCCCCCCATCCCAGGGCGCTCCCCTGCCTCGTGGCCCCCTCGAGCATCCCCCGGTGCCCTCCTTCTTTCTATATAAGTCTACGTACCCCTGAAACTCCGTGAACAGAGAGAAACCCCTAATTTCACCGCCGTACCTTCTCTTCCCGTGAAGATCCCATCTTGGAGCCTGTTCCGGAGCTCCACTGGAGGGGGATCCATCACGGAGGTCATCATCATCATCATCATCATCATCATCATCATCATCATCATCATCATCATCATCATCATCATCATCATCGTCATCATCATCATCATCGCCCTCACCATGAGTTGTGAGTAGTTTACCACAGACCTTCGGGTCCATAGCTAGTATCTAGATGGCTTCTTCTCTCTCTCTGGATCTCAATACAAAGTTCTCCTCGGTCTTCGAGGAGATCTATTCGATGTAATCTCTTTTCGCGGTGTGTTTGTCAAGATCCGATGAATTGTGAGTTTATGATCAAGGTTATCTATGAAAGATATTTGGTTCTTCTCTGAATTTTTTATGTGTGCTAATAATATCCTTGCAAGTCTCTTCGAATTATTGGTTTGGTTTGGCCTAGTAGATCTATAGTTCTTGCAATGGGAGAAGTGCTTGGCTTTGGGTTCAATCTTGTGGTGTCCTTTCCCAGTGACAGTAGGGGCAGCAAGACACGTATTGTATTGTTGCCATCGAGGATAAAAATATGGGGTTTATATCATATTGCTTGAGTTTATCCCTCTACATCATGTCATCTTGCTTAAGGCATTAATCTGTTCTTATGAACTCAATACACTAGATGCAAGTTGGATAGCGGTCGATGTGTGGAGTAATAGTAGTAGATGCAGGCAGGAGTCGGTCTACTTGTCTCTGACGTGATGCCTATATGCAATGATCATGCCTAGATAGTCTCATAATTATTTGCTTTTCTATCAATTGCTCGACAGTAATTTGTTTACCCGCCCTAGAATATCGCTATCATCAGAGAAGCCACTAGAGAAAACTATGGCCCCGGGGTCTATTCTCAACATATCAATCTACACCTACTTTACTTTTTCCGCTTTTATTTTTTGTTCTTATAAACTAAAAATACCAAAAATATAAACTATCATCTCTATCAGATCTCACTTTCGTAAGTGACCGTAAAGTGATTGACAACCCCTTATCGCGTTGGCTACGAAGTTCTTATTTGTTTGTGCAGGTGCGAGCGACTGGCGCGTGGTCTCCTATTGGATTGATACCTTGGTTATCAAAAACTGAGGGAAATACTTACGCTACTGTGCTGCATCTCCCTTTCCTCTTCGAGGGAATACAACGCAAGCTCGAGAAGTAGCAGGGCTGTTAACGGGTTATCGGATCCAAAACCGGACCCGATAGCTTAACGGTGTCCCGTTACGATGGATGCCACGTGTCGGTCACCCTTGACGAAAGCACTTCTGTGATGCGCGATTTATCGTCATGGAAGTGGACACTTCCGTGATGATAATTTTGGTAAAGTCATGGAACACTTCTACGATAGCACATGTATGACTATCTTCATTCTATCGTAAATTTGTCATGGATGTACATGCATGACAGAAAACGTGACCTACTGTGACAAACACATATCATCACGGAAGTGTATTTTTTTGTAGTGATAGCACTATAGGTGGAATGGAGTGGTGGTTGTGGAGAAGACAAAAGAGGAAGATAGTCTCACATCAACTAGGCGTATCAATGGGCTATGGAGATGCCCATCAATAGATATCAATGTGATTGAGTAGGGATTGCCATGCAACGTATGCACTAGAGCTTTAAATATATGAAAGCTCAACAAAAGAAACTAAGTGGGTGTGCATCCAACTTGCTTGCTCATGAAGACCTAGGTCGCTTTGAGGAAGCCCATCGTTGGAATATACAAGCCAAGTTCTATAATGAAAATTCCCACTAGTATATGAAAGTGATAAAACAAGAGACTCTCTATCATCAAGATTATGGTGCTACTTTGAAGCACAAGTGTGGAAAAGGATAGTAACATTGTCCCTTCTCTCTTTTTTTGGAGGGGCTTTTATTTTTTTATTTTTAGCCCCCCTCTCTTTTTTTGGGCCTTCTCTCTCTTTTTTTTGTTTCCTCACACGGGACAATGCTCTAATAATGAAAATCATCACACTTTTATTTACTTACAACTCAAAGATTACAACTCGAAGCTAGAACAAAATATGACTCTAAGTGAATGCCTCCGGCGGTGTACCGGGATGTGCAATGAATCAAGAATGACATGTAGGAATTGTTGGAAATATGCCCTAGAGGCAATAATAAAATGGTTATTATTATATTTCCTTGTTCATGATAATTGTCTGTTATTCATGCTTGAATTGTATTATGCGGAAACAGTGATACATGTGTGAATACATAGACCACAACGTGTCCCTAGTAAGCCTCTAGTTACTGGCTCGTTGATCAACAGATGGTCACGGTTTCCTGGCCATGGAAATTGGATGTCATTGATAACAGGATCACATCATTAGGAGAATGATGTGATGGACAAGACCCAATCCTAAGCCTAGCACAAGATACTATAGTTCGTAATGCTATAGCTTTTCCAATGTCAAGTATCTTTTCCTTAGACCATGAGGTTGTGCAACTCCTGGACACCGTACGTATACTTTGGGTGTGCCAAACGTCACAACATAACTGGGTGGCTATAAAGGTACGCAACGGGTATCTCCGAAAGTGTCTGTTGGGTTGGCACGAACCGAGACTGGGATTTGTCACTCCGTATGACGGAGAGGTATCTCTGGGCCCACTCGGTAAGACATCATCATAATGAGCTCAATGTGACTAAGGAGTTAGTCACGGGATGATGTATTACGGAACGAGTAAAGAGACTTGCCATGACGATATTGAACAAGGTATCGGTATACCGACGATCGAATCTCGGGCAAGTGCTATACCGATAGACAAAGGGAATAGCATACGGGATTGAGTGAATCCTTGACATCATGGTTCATCCGATGAGATCATCGAGGAACACGTAGGAACCAACATGGGTACCCAGATCCCGCTGTTGGTTATTGACCGGAGAGCCGTCTCGGTCATGTCTACGTGTCTCCCGAACCCGTAGGGTCTACACACTTAAGGTTCGGTGACGCTAGGGTTGTAGAGATATATGCACACGGTAACCCGAATGTTGTTCGGAGTCCCGGATGAGATCCCGGACGTCACGAGGAGTTCCGGAATGGTCCGGAGGTAAATAATTATATATAGGAAGTCCAGTTTCGGCCATCGGGAGAGTTTCAGGGGTCACCGGTAGTGTACCGGGACCACCGGGTGGGGCCACCCATCCCGGAGGGCCCCATGGGCCGTAGGGGGAGGGGGGCCAGCCCATAGTGGGATGGCGCACCCCCTTGGGCCTCCCCCCTGCGCCTAGGGTTGGAAACCCTAGGGGTGGGGACGCCACCCTTGCCTTGGGGGGCAAGTCCCCCCCCCCCTGGCCGGCGC
>LR738711.1:764586295-764621279 GCA_902687465.1 Secale cereale
CCCCGTTACACCTCTCCCTCCTCCCGCAGGTCCTTGGCGAAGCCCTGCAGCTTTTCCCGTTGCATCCACCACCACGCCGTCGTGCTGCTGGATCTCCATCAACCTCTCCTCCCCCCTTACTAGATCAAGAAGGAGGAGACGTCGCTGCATCATACGCTTGTTCAACGCGGAGGTGCCGTCCGTTCGGCGCTGGGATCATCGGTGATAGGGATCACGACGAGTACGACTCCATCATCCACATTCTCTTGAACGCTTCTGCTCGCGATCTACAAAGGGTATGTAGATGCACTCCTTTATGCTAGTTGCTTGATGACTCCTTAGATTTATCTTGGTGAAGCGTAGGAATTTTTTTGAATTCTGCTACGTTCCCCAACAGTGGCATCTGAGCTAGGTCTTTGCGTAGCATCTTGCACGAGTAGAACACAAACAAATTGTGGGCGTTGATTTGTTCAATTTTCTTGCCGCTACTAGTCCAATCTTGATTCGGAGGCATCATGGGATGAAGCGGCCCGAACCGACCTTACACGTACGCTTACGTGAGACTTGTTCCGCCGACTGACATGCACTAGTTGCATAAGGTGGGTGGAGGGTGTCTGTCTCTCCCACTTTAGTCGGATCGGATTCGATGAAAAGGGTCCTTATGAAGGGTAAATAGAAGTTGACATATCACATTGTGGTTTTGGTGTAGGTAAGAAACGTTCTTGCTAGAAACCTATAGCAGCCACGTAAAAACTTGCAACAACAATTAGAGGACGTCTAACTTGTTCTTGCAGCATGTGCTATGTGATGTGATATGGCCAAGAAGATGTGATGAATGATTGATACGTCCAAAACGTATCTATAATTTCTGCTTGCTCCATGCCTCTTTTGTGTGATATTGCTATGATATTTATGCACTTCCATACATTTTTGATCATATTTGGACTAACCTATTAACTCAAGTGCACCACAGTGCCAGTTCCTGTTTTCTGCTGTTTTTCTATTTCAGGTTTCCCCCATATTAAAAGTGCCCTAAAAATTCCGGGAAAAATACAGGAAAAATCAGTGTACCGGAAGCTTCAAGAAAAACCAAAGCAGGGCCAGAGGGGAGCCAGGGGCAGCCCAGGCGGCCCCACCCCTGGCCGCCCTAGGGGGCGCCTGGGCCCCCCTCTCCGCTTCTGGTGACCCCCTTTGGCATATATACTCCTCGCGTCCCGAAACCCTCGAGGACGGAACCCTTTTTTACGATCTCGCCTCTGTTCCGCCGCCGCCGCGCTTCCAAGATCGGGAGCACCAGGAGAACTCTTCCCGGCACCCTGCCGGAGGGGAGAATCACCACCGGGAGCTTCTCCACCACCATGGACGCTTCCCGGATGAGTCGTGAGTAGTCCTCCTTGGACCATGGGTCCATGACCAGTAGCTATGTGATGTTCTCCTCCCCTCTTTGTTCTTCATGGTTTAGACCTCATGAGCTGCCCTACATGATCGAGGCACATATGTAATCTTTATGCTGTTGCTCTGCTGAGTTTGCTGGGATCCGATGGATTATGAGATTATGTTTAGATTGTGTGTGAGTAATATATTTGATTCACCTCTTTTATATTTATGTTCTTGAGTAATTCTTGCATGTTCTCCGTTGCTGTTTATTGCTTTGGCCGAGTAGTAGGTAGTAACTCCAAGATGGAACGTTATGCTTGATTGTGGGTTCATGCCCCCTGATGACTAGCTTGAGTGACAGAAACATGAGTCTAGGGGATGTGCTGTTGCCACAAGGGGGAAAACAACGGTGCTTGTACTTGCGGGTGCAAGGATTGTTTACTTTACGCAAAGTTCTTTTAATGCAGTTGTCTGTTGCTTTGAGTTTACACTATGGGTGGGACTCGCAACTTAATACCAGCGAGATGTTCTGGATAGATATCTCAAGGTGGATGATTAGTAGTAGATGCAGATGGATTTCGGTCTACTTGCCTTGGCATACCGCCCATGCTTTTGAGCCTCTACCTTTCTTTACAGCATAGTTAGCATTGGTTTGCGCACATAATCCTGTCAATTGCCTAGCTGTAATTTGTTTACCTCGCTTTGCTGTTTTATCGTCTTTTGGGAGAGAGACATCACTAGTGAACATCATGGGACCCCGGTCCATATTACCATCACTGATCACACCCGCTATTTACTTCATGTTCTTATTTCCTAGTTGCAGTCATACCTATCACTATTATCTCTTGTGTTTGATCCTTTGTAAACGACAAGGCCGGAGGGATTGACAACCTCTCTGTACTCGATGGGAGCAAAGTTATTTGTATCTGTGTGCAGGTCCTGTCAACCGCTAAGTATCTGGCGCCGTTAGCAGTTGACACCTACTTGTCGATCCTCGGAGTCTCACGGGATTCGATCCTTGATATCTTTGCCAAGGGAAACTAGCCGTTACGCTACATCTCAAACCTTCCACTTGGGGTAACCAACGAGGGGCGAGAAGCCATCAAGCAAAGTTTCTGGCGCCGTCACCGGGGACTCCACTCTTCAAGATAGGGGAGTTGCATGCTATCTTTTATCTTTGCTTTTTAGTCTTGTTAGTTTACCTTTCAGTTTTTGCTTTAGTGTCCTCTATCAAAAATCACAAAAAAATTATTTGCTTTTCTGTTAGCAGTCCTTTCTCTTTAGTCAAGCATGTTAGGATTTGGTGCTTTGAGGGAATTAGAAGTTCTAGATTTCCATCAAAGGGATGGAGAAAATATGAAGAAGGCATGGGACAGAATTTCTGATGCACATAGGAGAATTATGCCTTGGATACCTATAAAAATTGTGCTTAGAAATTTTTACCATGGTCTTTTTAAATGGTGTAAACACTCTCTTGATATTATAGCTGAAGGAGATTTCCTAGAGTGTGATGAAGCTAGAGCTCTTGAAATTATACATGGTCTATCTAGTTACTTTGTTTATGATCATAGTTTTGATACTGTCATAGTTAGACTTGCTACTATTGAGAAAAGAATGGATGCTCTAGACTTGATGAAGGTAGAGAAACCCAAACCCAATAAGAGAGATATTTTGGAAATAGACAATGATTGGGAGCCTTTTGTTAGGATTAGCATCTCTAATCAAGACTTCCTTGCTTATTGTGATATTGGATCTATGGTTTCTACTATGCCAAAAATTGTTCATGATTCTTTAAAATTTAACATGGATAGATTATCATCCTATCATGAACATGCTAATGGAGATATTTCTGAGATCCAGGGAAGAATAAAAGACGTACCAGTTACATTCCTTAAAGGGATTGCAATGGTTGATTTCTTCATCATGAAGCCAAACCAAGGAAATATAGTGCTTGGAAGGGACTTCCTCCGAGCCGTAAAAGGCTTCATCGATATAGGTAAGGGACAAATCCGCCTACGCGGGAAGGCAAAAGGTACGTACCCCTTTCCTAGAAGGAACAAGGGTGAACTTGTTGAGGAACCATTTGAAGCAATTTATAACTCCGATTATTATGATGATTTTTGATTCCTCTTTGCATCATGCCTAGCTTGAAGGCATAAAAGAAAGCACTTTTGGGAGGCAGCCCACAACGAATTAGGTTTTATTTTGCTTTTGCTGTGTCTTGATGTTTGTTACTACAGTAGCATCATCATTGTATCTTTTCTTTTCAGCTTTGTGCCAAGTTTAGCCTCTGATTGCAAGAAAGTTCAAAAGTTGTGACGTGCAGTCCAGAAAACAGATTCTGTCCTTGGACAGAAAAATTCGTATAAAATCACCAGATCATCTTTTTGATCTGAATGTTTTTGACAGCGTGCTCTATACAATTGGCTTTCGGGCGTCTGTTCTGAGTTTTTTGATTTGAGTTGCAGAAGTGCCCCGAAAAAATTATTTACTACCTGCTGGTCTGTTTTTCACAGATTCTGTCCTGTTTTGCCTTTTCTTCGTTTTGCAAACCTTGAGCTTGCTTTTTCTTTGCAAAAACCTTTTGGCAATCTTGAGAAACAGTAGCTCTTTAAGATTATCCTTATTTCCAGTAGGGAAAAAATATTTTATTATGGGTACTAACCTCGCTAATCAGATTATGATGAGTTATGTATGAAGGGAGTTTTCAAGTGTGCGAGGGAAGATGATAAAAGAAGATTCAGGAGGGTCAAACGCTCAAGCTCGGGGATGCCCCCGTGCACCCCCAAGAAATATTCAAGAAGACTCAAGCGTCTAAGCTTGGGGATGCCCCCATGCATCCCCTTCTCCATCAACAATTATCAGTTCGTCTTTCGTTCCACTATATTCTTATCACTTCATGTGTTATGTGCTATGCTTGGAGCGTCTTGCTCTTAGTTTCCTTTTTAGTTTTCTTTAGCTTTGCTTGTTGTTCATAGCAAGTTAGAACCCAGCTTTCTTTGTGTGGGAGAAAAACACGCTCCACTTCAACCTAGAACACAACATAGGATTTTCATGCTTATCTTTGCTGTGTATGTTCTTTGTCTTTCCATAGCTGCTGTCATGTTTAGCTCATAGTTTTCATGCTTTTCTTTTTAAAGAGCTTTTGTTTAGTTGGTTGTTGAACTCTCTTGAGTTTTCATGTTTATATTGTTAAGAGAGTTTGCCTGTTGCACTGAGTTGTGTGTCTTAACTTAAAGTAGGTAATTGAGGTTGCTATTTAATTTTAGTAGTAACTTGCAATAGTTTTGAGGTATTGCCATGAGTAATGTCTGAACTTTTGGTGACAAGAGCTTTAGCCTATTAGTGATAGATGTCGTATTTTGGGCAATCCGTGTTTATTTTCGAAAACCTACAAAATAGTTGAGAACTTTAGCTACTAAATGGATCACTAATCTTTGGAGGGATCGAATATTAGAGTACACTCACGTACCATGGGTCGAGGATGCGCAAGGGTAACCAAACCCCCATACACACCTCCTCGGGGTACTTGTCTCTTTGTGAACCTCCTAATTAGATTGAGAGTTACCGATAATAAGTGCATGAGTTCTTCGGACTAATGTGAGTATTCGAAAGTTGACACTTCCACCTATCCATATTTTTCTAGCCTCTTCGGTGCCGTGCATTGCCCTTTCTCACCTCAAGAGTTGGCGCATACTTCGCCGGTGCATCCAAATCCTTGGCACGATACGCTCTGTCATCATAAGCCTCATTATATCCTTCCTCAAAACAGCCACCATACCTACCTATCAAGTCATTTCCATAGCCTTTCCGAGATACATTGCCATGCAACATCCATCTTCTCATGACTTGATCTTCATGTCATACATGCTTTTTGCTTGATCGATGAGCCGCATGCTAGTTGGGCCTTGCCCTAATCATTGCTACATGACGCGCTAGTATCATTGCATATCCTGCTACACTGGCAGAGGCATACATTTGCATACATCATGATAGTTTCATTTTCTTTATGTTGAGTACTTTTGTAAAGTGTGAAAGATCTTCTATACTTCTTGTAATATATAGAGTGTTGCCCCTAAAGTGAGGAAAAGATCCCAAAGAGGACAAAATCAAAAGATCCCAAAGAGGACAAATGAGAGTTAAATAGAAAGAGCCATTGAGGCCACAAAAAAATAAAAAATAAAAAGAGAAAAAAAGAGAAAAAGAAATAAAAAGAGAGAAGGGGGCACACTACTATTTCCTTTTGAGAGATCCACACTCGTACTCCATCTTATACCTTGTACTCCATAGAGATTATCATTCATGCATATAGCTATGTGGGGACCTTCACACTATAGAACTTGTCTTGTATATTCCAATGATGAGCCTCCTCAAAAGAGCTCTAGGTCTTCTTGAGCAAGCAAGTTGGATGCACCCCCACTAGTTCCATTGGAGAGCTTACCTTAGCTCATATGTGCATCCGTTGCATGGCAATCCCTACTCCTCACATCATATCTATCATTTGGATTTCTCTCGCCGATGATTGTCCTCATTGATGTGAGCCTTTCACACCTTTTTTGTCTTCCCCCTCTATCATTTTTCTCACTTTGCCATCCTAAGTGTCGACTTTCTTGCTTACGCTCATCCATTGCATGAGTGCTCAAAATACCGAAAGGGAGTGGATCATTTTGACTTGTACCTGGCTGACGGTCTGGGGATGAGTCAAGATAAGATTCCAAAGAAGACCAAGTGTGAAACTTTAGTAGATTAAGTTCTCAACAATACAAAAACTATGTTTTACTCTCTCATATATCCCTATCCCCTTTCTTGCACGCAAACACCATTTGGAGACATTCGAGTCACGGACAGCGAGAGCTCTTGCACCTTTATGTTCTTATGTTACTTGTTACAATGCTAATATAGACTCTTTCTTGTTATGAGTTGAATTGAATTACATGCCTTGATTGCTTTACTTAAAAGTTCTTATATGGTTGATAGCATGTCACCACAGAAATTATGCTTGTTATCATTTACCTACTCGAGGACGAGCAGGAATTAAGCTTGGGGATGTTGATACGTCCAAAACGTATCTATAATTTCTGCTTCCTCCATGCCTCTTTTGTGTGATATTGCTATGATATTTATGCACTTCCATACACTTTTGATCATATTTGGACTAACCTATTAACTCAAGTGCACCACAGTGCCAGTTCCTGTTTTCTGCTGTTTTTCTATTTCAGGTTTCCCCCATATTAAAAGTGCCCTAAAAATTCCAGGAAAAATACAGGAAAAATCAGCGTACCGGGAGCTTCAAGAAAAACCAAAGCAGGGCCAGAGGGGAGCCAGGGGCAGCCCAGGCGGCCCCACCCCTGGCCGCCCTAGGGGGCGCCTGGGCCCCCCTCTCTGCTTCTGGTGACCCCCTTTGGCATATATACTCCTCGCTTCCCGAAACCCTCGAGGACGGAACCCTTCTTTATGATCTCGCCTCTGTTCCGCCGCCGCCGCGCTTCCAAGATCGGGAGCACCAGGAGAACTCTTCCCGGCACCCTTACGGAGGGGAGAATCACCACCGGGAGCTTCTCCACCACCATGGACGCTTCCCGGATGAGTCGTGAGTAGTCCTCCTTGGACCATGGGTCCATGACCAGTAGCTATGTGATGTTCTCCTCCCCTCTTTGTTCTTCATGGTTTAGACCTCGTGAGCTGCCCTACATGATCGAGGCACATATGTAATCTTTATGCTGTTGCTCTGCTGAGTTTGCTGGGATCCGATGGATTATGAGATTATGTTCAGATTGTGTGTGAGTAATATATTTGATTCACCTCTTTTATATTTATGTTCTTGAGTAATTCTTGCATGTTCTCCGTTGCTGTTTATTGCTTTGGCCGAGTAGTAGGTAGTAACTCCAAGATGGAACGTTATGCTTGATTGTGGGTTCATGCCCCCTGATGACTAGCTTGAGTGACAGAAACATGAGTCTAGGGGATGTGTTGTTGCCACAAGGGGGAAAACAACGGTGCTTGTACTTGCGGGTGCAAGGATTGTTTACTTTACGCAAAGTTCTTTTAATGCAGTTGTCTGTTGCTTTGAGTTTACACTATGGGTGGGACTCGCAACTTAATACCAGCGAGATGTTCTGGATAGATATCTCAAGGTGGATGATTAGTAGTAGATGCAGATGGATTTCGGTCTACTTGCCTTGGCGTACCGCCCATGATTTTGAGCCTCTACCTTTCTTTACAGCATAGTTAGCATTGGTTTGCGCACATAATCATGTCAATTGCCCAGCTGTAATTTGTTTATCTCGCTTTGTTGTTTTATCGTCTTTTGGGAGAGAGACATCACTAGTGAACATCATGGGACCCCGGTCCATATTACCATCACTGATCACACCCGCTATTTACTTCATGTTCTTATTTCCTAGTTGCAGTCATACCTATCACTATTATCTCTTGTGTTTGATCCTTTGTAAACGACAAGGCCGGAGGGATTGACAACCTCTCTGTACTCGTTGGGAGCAAAGTTATTTGTATCTGTGTGCAGGTCCTGTCAACCGCTAAGTATCTGGCGCCGTTAGCAGTTGACACCTACTTGTCGACCCTCGGAGTCTCACGGGATTCGATCCTTGGTATCTTTTCCAAGGGAAACTTGTCGTTACGCTACATCTCAAACCTTCCACTTGGGGTAACCAACGAGGGGCGAGAAGCCATCAATGATATATGTGATATATGAGATTGATCATGTTCTTGTAATAGGAATCACGACTTGCTTGTCGATGAGTATGACAACCGGCAGGAGCCATAGGAGTTGTCTTATTTATTGTATGACGTGCGTGTCACTGAATAACGCCATGTAATTACTTTACTTTATTGCTAAACGTTAGCCATAGTAGTAGAAGTGATATTTGGCGAGATGACTTCATGAAGACACGATGATGGAGATCATGGTGTCATGCCGGTGACAAGATGATCATGGTGCCCCGGAGATGAAGATCAAGGGAGCAAAATGATATTGGCCATATCATGTCACTTTATTTGATTGCATGTGATGTTTATCATGTTTATACATCTTATTTGCTTAGAACAACGGTAGTAAATAAGATGATCTCTCACTAAAAATTTCAAGAATTGTGTTCCCCCTAACTATGCACCGTTGCTATGGATCGTTGTTCCGAAGCACCATGTGATGATCGGGTGTGATAGGCTCTAACGTTCGCATACAACAGGTGTAAGCAAGATTTACACACGCAAAACACTTAGGGTTCACTTGACGAGCCTAGCATGTACAGACATGGCCTCGGAACACGGAAGACCGAAAGGTCGAACATGAGTCGTATAGAAGATACGATCAACATGAAGATTGAAAGGATCGATATGGTTGACTAGAGGGGGGGTGAATAGGCAACTAACAATTTTTAGCTTTTCTTAACCACTTAAAATTAAGCGACAAAATAAGTTGTCTAGATATTCTACTAGGATGACAACTAAGATAAAGAAGTACAACAACTACACATGCATGCTATAGGAGTTGAACAAGTAAAGCATGCAAAAGTAAAGGTAAGAAATAACCACAAGTGGAACCGGTGGAGACGAGGATGTGTTTCCGAAGTTCCTTCCCTTTGAGGGGAAGTACGTCTCCGTTGGAGCGGTGTGGAGGCACAATGCTCCCCAAGAAGCCACTAGGGCCACCGTATTCTCCTCACGCCCTCACACGATGCAAGGTGCCGTGATTCCACTAGTGGTGCCCTTGAAGGCGGCAACCGAACCTTTACAAACAAGGTTGGGGCTATCTCCACAACTTGGAGGCTCCCAACAAACCACGAAGCTTCACCACAATGGAATATGGCTTCGAGGTGACCTCAACCGTCTAGGGTGCTCAAACACCCAAGAGTAACAAGATCCGCAAGGGATTAGTGGGGAGAATCAAATATCTCTTGGTGTAAGTGTAGATCGATGCCTCCTCAAGCAATCCCGAGCAAATCAACAAGTTTGATTGGCTAGGGAGAGAGATCGGGCGGAAATGGAGCTTTTGGAGCAACAATGGAGTAGTGGGGGAAGAGGTAAGTCTTCTTGGAGAAGAAGACCCCCTATATATAGTGGGGGGACAAATCCAACCGTTATTGGAGTTTTCAGCCCACAGAGAGCGGTAGTACCGCGCATGAGTTGCGGTACTACCGCTGGCTGAGCGGTACTACCGCTTGGGAAGCGGTACTACCGCATAGGCAAAAGATTGCAACATGATTGACAACCACGGATGAAATAAATTACATCCGTGGCTACATCCGCAGGGAAAACGGTAGTAGCAAAACGCGACACGGTACTACCGCTTAAGATAAGCGGTACTACCGCATTGTATGCGGAAGTAGAAAATTACTTCCGCATCCACTTCTGTACTTAGACTCAGCGCCTGGGCCAGATACACGGTACTACCGCTCTGGGGACGCGGTACTACCGTGGGAGCGGTACTACCGTGTCGGCAGGCGGTACTACCGTGTAACTGCGCGGTACTACCGCTTGGTTGAGTGGTACTACCGCTTGCCAGGCAGTTGATCAGTTAAGAAGTCACAGTTTTGCATAAACGAAAAATAACCGGTTGGACCTCCAGAGAAGCAAGGAAAGGTGGTGTGGGAGAAGGATGTGTACGTGTTGATTCTACCCAATCCTTTCCGACACGGACCCCCTCTTAATAGTACGGCTTTCCTATTACTCAAAGCCACCGACAGGGAGCAAAAAGAAAACACCGTCCTTCATAGAATCCGAGGGGCAAGCAATCGTCTTGTGCCATAAGGGAGATATACCTGTATGAGCTTAGAGCACACGATCAGTCCGCAAATGTATTGTCATCAATCACCAAAACTACTTAGGGAGAAATATGCCCTTACAATCTCCCCCTTTTTGGTGTATTGATGACAACACGAGATTTGCACAGAGAAGAAATAATAGAGTATGCAATACAAGCCCTAGAGTATAGGTGAGCTCCCCCTGGATGTGTGCCTTCACACGATTGTGCTTTGGACTGCACAACACACATACTAGGTATAGTGCTCCCCTATAATCTACACACGAGATACTCTATATAACACTAACTGCACTGGATAAACATTAAAGACATAATGATAAGTTCAACGATAATGGGGCATATGTCTTACACCATATGATAGTCTCACGCACACGACACAAACACGCAAATAAATCAGAGTTCAACGAAAAACACACGAACAGGCACAAGACGGCAAATCACTCTCGCCCTTTGTCATCGAGACACCACAAAGGGGAAAAGAGGACACTAAGACGGGTGGCAGCCCGGGAGAAGCTCAGTCGTCATACTCATCATCAAACCCCTGCTGCTCCTCCTGATACTCATCATCAGATCCCTGCGGCTCCTCCTGATACTCCTCCTCAGATTCTGACCACTTGTATCCCTGGCGAGCCATCCAGGTAGCCTCAGGTGTGATGTTATCCTCAGATCCATTGGAAACTTCCTCTCCATAGAGAGCCAGAATCTTCTTGTCACGCTGGCGAGTCTTCTTATCAGTCACATGAGCCCGGTATTGCCCCTTGGCCTGCATGCAGAAGAGGGCCTTCATCTTCTGCTGAAGCCTTATAGCCCAAGACGGCTTCTCCACTGCAGAGGAAGAAGAAGGGGCAAATCTGCCAGAGCGCACATCAGCAGTCTCCTCCACAGGCTCCTCCTCAGTTCCCATCTGAGCAGCAGCAGCCTGAGCACGAGTGGTGGTGTTGGCCCATCGAGTCTTGACGCGAAGCCGGATGGGATCATGGCGGTAGCAGTCGGCCTCGAACTCTTCTTCTGGGTACAATTTATCCCAAGTCTTGGAGATCAGCAGAAATAAATATGGACCATAGATGGGTACCTTGCGAGAGTAGATGGCAAACCGGAGCTCATTCCACATGATGTGGGAAATGTCGAGCGGTGCAGCCTGGGCTGAGCGAGCCTCTTGACACATCAGTAGCATGTCAACCAGGTAGGCATGGACCTTGTCCTTATCGCCAACACGAGGGAACAGAGTGTTGCGAAAGATCCGATACATGATGTCCAAGAAGGGGTTCAGCACCCAAGTCGTTTTGCCACTAGCAAGAGTCTTTTCCTCATAAAATGGAAGCAGTTTGTCTTTGTTTGCTGATTCAGGATTGGCGTGAGGCCGAAAACCAATTGGGGTATGGAGACCCTCATCAGGAAGTTGAAGAAGATCCATGAACTCCTTCCAAGTAGAGGTCATCTTGTGAACATTGGTCATCCAAGTCATGGGGCGATCCTCCTTGGCTTGGAAATTGACAGAGGCATAGAACTGCGCAATAATCTCAGGGTCAAAGTCGTTCTGGAAGGTCATGATGTGCTCCAGACCCAACTGCTCGATCAAATCAAGGGCTTCTGCAAAGTATGCCCGGTTCTTGTCCTTCCTCATGTGCTCCACATCCACCCAGTGAGCATCCACATAAAGATTGGCCTTGGTCTTGAGCACCTCATGATAGATGCGAAACTGCTGCTTGGTCCAGAAGATATCATCTCCAGGAAAGTGCTCACGGGGTTCTCCATACGGGTTGATCTTCCTTCGAGACATGAACTCAGCAGCAGGCATCTCCTCCATAGACATTGAGGATTCCTTACGTTTGTTGGCTGAAGTCTTGTACCGGCGCTGGGGATTGGAGCCCTCTGGCACATCACTTGGGGTACGCAGGCGCTTGGAACCGGTGTCGCGGACAGGGTTGGTACGACGACCCTCAAAACCGGAGCCACCACCTAAAAACACAAACACAAGACCACAACAACACAAACACAAGAAGAATCAATGCCAAAGCCTCGAAGGACACAAGAAACCAGGAGAAATAGGAAAGAGATCATGCTACCAAGAAAATATGATACAAGCGGTAGTACTGCTGACCCTTGCGGAAGTAAAAAATTAGTACTGTAGGGTAAGCGGTAGTACCGCATGTCACATGCGGTAGTACCGCATATGCTGCGGTAGTAATATTTTACTTCCGCCAGAAGAGGCGGAACTAAAAAATTAGTACCGCAGGGCAAGCGGTAGTACCGCAGGTGGATGCGGTAGTACCGCGTACACTGCGGTAGTAATATTTTACTTCCACCAGAAGAGGCGGAACTAAAATATTAGTACCGCAACGTAAGCGGTAGTACCGCATACGGACGCGGTAGTACCGCATACGTTGCGGTAGTAATATTTTACTTCCGTCAAAGGGGCGGAACTAAAAACTTAGTGCTGCATGCGAAGCGGTAGTACCGCATTGGGTCGCGGTAGTACCGCTCGGCAGGCAGTACTAAATTTTTACTTCCGCCCGAAGGGGCGGAACTAAAAACTTAGTGCTGCATGCGGAGCGGTAGTACCGCATTGGGTCGCGGTAGTACCGCTCGGCAAGCAGTACTAAATTTTTACTTCCGCCCGAGCGGTAGTACCGCTGAGGACAGCGGTAGTACCGCTCAGGTCAGATCAGATCTGGATTACATCGTGCGGTAGTACCGCGGTTCTCCAGCGGTAGTACCGCACGAAACAGATCTGAGAAGAGCAGATCTAGAAACTACCAACGAGATCGACACACGGTACTACGGCTGATCATAGTAACTTCGTAGCAACAGCTCTAATCATATTTCTAGTGCACAAACACTCTCCCACATCCTAAGCATCCATGGATAAGATCACGAAGAACACAAGAACACTAAGCATCTCCCCTAACCCTAAAAACTCAGGCAAGGCAATAAGAAGAGGGGAAAAGGGGAGAAACCTGCATCCATGGCAAGAGGACGTGGTGGGGATCGATTCCACCGGTCGGAAAGCGAGAAGAGTGGCCGAGGGAGGAGATCCGGCGAGGTCCTCCGGCGGCGTTCTTGAGAGAGAGAGAGACAGGGACGACGTGGGGGTTAGGAGTGAATGGGTATGGGGGAGATGGAACTCCCCCTGCCTGCTTATAACCCCCACACGTTCGGATATGTGCGGTAGTACCGCTGTCATCGCGGTAGTACCGCTCGCGCGGTAGTACCGCTCGCCGGGCGGTAGTACCGCCCTACCAGCGGCAGTAAAAAATTACTGCCGTGCTGGAGGTGCGGTAGTACCGTATGTCCTCCGCGGTAGTACCGTAACCAATCACAGTAGTACCGCTCCCCCAAGAAAATGCACGAAAAAGGCAAGAGGCTTTAAGCACTAGAGAGAGTAAAAACACCATGTGCACAAGCAAAACAAGAAACACAAATTCCTCACAAGAGGGCGGTGGCCGAGGCCACCTATGTTTGAGTTTTATAGATATGGCACCGCGAAGAATTATCCTTGGGCCCATGATCAAAGCTCGACTTGAAGCATTTAAGCCAACTATGTATGGCAAATGAAGAAGTTTTGGTTAGTTTATGCATAATGGGGGGAGGAATAGTTCATTGAGAGAACAGTACTCCCCCTAAGTCCATGCCTACATCTAGACAAGATAGCTATGTCGAGTGTGAGGAGTGTGTGCATAGATTCAAACCACATTGCTCAAATCAATGATATTTAGCTCATGCCTTAACTCGCGAAATCTTGCTTCATCCAGAGGCTTCGTGAAGATATCTGCAAGGTTATCATGAGTGTTGACGTAGTGAAGCTCGATTTCTCCTTGCCTTATGTGATCCCGGATGAAGTGATATCGAATCTCAATATGCTTCGTCTTGAAGTGTAGCACCGGGTTGAGAGAAATCTTGATGGCACTTTCATTGTCACACCAAAGAGGCACTTTGTCACAAGTGACACCGTAATCCTTTAAAGTTTGCCTCATCCATAAGAGTTTAGCACAGCAACTGCCAGCTGCCACATATTCTGCTTCGGTGGACGAGAGAGATACACAACTTTGCTTTTTGGAAGACCAACTAACAAGAGAGCAACCAATAAATTGGCACCCTCCCGAGGTGGACTTCCTATCCACTTTGTCTCCTGCCCAGTCAGAATTAGAGAAACCAACAAGGTTGAAATTTGCTCCTCTTGGGTACCATAAGCCAAAGTTTAGGGTATGAGCCAAATATCGAAAGATTCGCTTGACAGCCACAAAGTGACTTTCCTTAGGTGAGGCTTGAAACCGTGCACAAATTCCCACACTTAACATAATATCCGGTCTAGATGCACAAAGGTAAAGCAAAGATCCGATCATAGAGCGATATACCTTTTGATCCACCGCTTTACCATTGGGATCGATGTCAAGTTGGCATTTGGTTGGCATTGGAGTGGTAGCCGGCTTGACATCACTAAGGCTGAACCTCTTGAGCATGTCTTGAGTATACTTGGATTGTTTGATGAAGATGCCTTCTCTTCGTTGTTTGATCTCAAATCCAAGGAAGTACTTCAACTCTCCCATCATGGACATCTCAAAATGTGTGGTCATGAGTGCAGCGAACTCATCATTGAAAGCTTTGTTAGGAGAACCAAAGATAATATCATCAACATATAGTTGGCATACAAACAACTCCCCTTTGACCTTCTTAGTAAAAAGAGTGGGGTCGATTTTCCCAATTTCAAACCCACGATCTTGTAACAACTCGGTAAGGTGCTCATACCACGCTCGTGGGGCTTGTTTAAGGCCATAGAGTGCCTTATCAAGTTGATACACATGATTGGGGAACTTAGGATCCTCGAACCCCGGGGGTTGTTTAACATACACCAACTCATTAATGGGACCATTAAGAAATGCACTTTTCACATCCATTTGTTGCAATTTAAAGTTATGATGGGAAGCATAGGCAACAAACGAATGGATTCAAGATGAGCAACGGGGGCAAAGGTTTCACCGTAGTCGATACCCTCGACTTGGGAGTAGCCTTGAGCCACCAGACGTGCCTTGTTGCGGATGACAATGCCATGGGTATCTTGCTTGTTCTTAAAGATCCATTTGGTTCCAATGACGTTATGGTTCTCCTTTGGTCTTGGCACCAGGCGCCACACTTTGTTGCGCTCGAAGTTATTGAGTTCTTCATGCATGGCATTGAGCCAGTCAGGGTCTTCGAGCGCCTCATAGACCTTCTTAGGTTCAACAAAGGAGACAAAAGCTTGATGAGCACAATAGTTTGCTAATTGTCTACGAGTGCTTACCCCCCTTTTGATGCTTCCTAAAATGTTCTCGATGTGATGCTCGTTGGAAGCAAGCCTGGAGGCAACTTTTGCAGCAAGACGCTCTAATTGCTCTTCAAGTGATAACTGAGGAGCATTGAGTTGATCATCTTGAGCGTCATCATGAGCAAGATCTTGATCTTGAGCTTCCTCTTGACCTTGATCTTGCTCGGGAGACTGAACTTGGCCTTGTGCATCAATTGGAGGTTCTTCACCAACTTGAGGTTGATCTTGCACTTGGCCTTGTTCATCAGGCTGAGGGCCTTCATTTTGTTCTTCGGAAGCGTGTGGGTCTTGGGTTGGTGATGGTTCCACTTGAGTGGAACATTGTCCTTCTCCTTCGGCCACAAGGGGTTCCTCAACGGGTAGGATATATCCAACACCCATTCTTCTTATGGCTTGAGGAGAAATTTCATCACCTGCATCACAAGTACCACTTTGCTCCACTTGGGAGCCGTTATTTTCATCAAACTCTACGTTACTCGTCTCCTCTATGAGTCCAGTGGACTTGTTGAGGACACGGTAAGCATGAGAGTTTGTAGCATAACCAACAAATATGCCCTCATGAGCTCTAGATTCAAATTTAGACAAATGAACACCTTTCTTGAGAATGAAACACTTACACCCGAACACCCGGAAGTACTTGAGATTGGGCTTGTTACCGGTAAGAATCTCATACGGAGTTTTGTTCAAGCCTTTGCGGAGATAGAGACGATTTGACGCATGGCAAGCGATGTTGATGGCTTCGGCCCAAAAGTTGTATGGAGAGTTGAATTCAGCCATCATGGTTCTTGCAGCATCTATTAAGGTTCGGTTCTTTCTCTCCGCAACACCGTTTTGTTGAGGGGTATACGGGGCGGCATACTGATGTTTGATCCCCTCATCACCAAGAAATTCATCCAAGGTGTAGTTCTTGAACTCGGTGCCATTGTCACTTCTGATCATCAAAATCTTTGCTTCATGTTGTCGTTGAGCTTCATTTGCAAAGTTGATGACGGTTTGTTGGGTCTCACTCTTCTTCTTGAAGAAGTACACCCAGGTATATCTTGAGTAATCATCCACAATCACCAAGCAATATTTCCTACCCCCAAGACTATCAAAAGTGGGAGGCCCAAAGAGATCCATGTGGAGGAGCTCTAGAGGTCTCTTTGAATAGATGATAGTCGTGGGAGGGTGAGCCTTCTCATGTAATTTTCCTTCAATGCACGCCCTGCAAGCACGATCTTTGGCAAAGCTAACATTTGTTAGTCCTCGGACATGGTCCCCCTTGAGAAGACTTTGCAAAGATCTCATATTGACGTGGGCCAAACGGCGATGCCAAAGCCATCCCACATCAACTTTAGCCATTAGGCATGTCGCGACCTTAGTGGGTTGCTTCGAGAAGTTAACCACATAAAGACCGTTCTCGACATGCCCAACATAGGCTACTTTAAGAGTCTTGCTCCACAAGAGGACCACAGAATCAATATCAAAGAATGTAGCAAAACCCATGAGTGCAAGTTGGCGAACAGAAAGTAAATTGTATGCAAGGGACTCAACAAGCATGACTTTCTCGATCGTGAGATCATGAGAAACAACAACCTTGCCAAGTCCCAATACCTTAGAAGATGAAGCATCACCCCATTCGACGTTGGTGGCCATAGATGAACCGAGATGCACGTCCACCACCAAGTCTTTGCTTCCGGTCATATGATTTGTGGCTCCGCTATCGAGCAACCATGATCCCCCACCGGAAGCAAACCCCTATAATATATCAATGCTTGGATTTAGGTACCCATTTGGTAATGGGTCCTTTGAGGTTAGTGACAAGGGTCTTAGGAACCCAAATGGACCATTCAATGTACTCATAAGAAGAACCAACAAATTTAGCAAACACATGGCCATCACTAGCACGGCATAAAACATATGAGGGATTAAAATCCCCAGCCATGTTTGATGGTATGGTAGAGTTTTTCTTGACACCACCACTTTTCCTCTTGGTTGACCTGCCCTCTCCTTCTTTCACAAAGGATTGTCGGAGAGGGGGTGGTTGCTTTGTCTTGTCATTCTTCTTCTTCTTGGGCTTAGGAGCAAACCCAATTCCTTCCTTTGCCACAACTTCCTTTTGATTGCTCAAAAGGGCGTTGAGGTTCTTCTCACCTTGTATGCAAGTCACAAGGCCTTTCTCAAGTTGCTTCTTTAATTCGGCATTCTCTTCAACAAGATGCACATGCTCACAACATGGGTTAGTAGCATTTGCATTATCAATTAAAACCATGCGAGGAAAGATAGCCTTTTCCTTGGTTAGCGAAAGTTGGAGTTGATCATGAGACTCCTTGAGAGTAGCATGCATTCCTTTCAAGGCCTTGTGAGCCTTGTCAAGTATGTCAAACTCCTCTTTGAGTTTAGCATGGTCAACCTCAAGTTTTGCCTTCTCAGAGTTAAGGACACGAGAGACAACTAAAGCATGATCAAGATCTTTCTTTAATTTAGCATGATCATCGTTGTGTGACTCCTCAAGAGTCAAACGAAGACCACGCTCTTCCTCTAGGGCGTTAGAGAGATCCGATATCTCATCGGCATAGTCTCGACTATGCCCTTCCATTTTAGTAGTGGTTTCCTCGTGAGCCTCGATAATGTCATTGGCCTCACCGAGTTGTTCCAAGAGAGCAACAAAATGCTTCTTGGGTTTGCCCTTGAGATTCTTTATGAACACATCAAATTCATTTTCTCCCTCCTTAACACCCTCACCCTCATCAATACAATTAGTCAATGAAGGGTTAGAAGAGATAGTAGTATTGATGTTTGGGGTTACCTTGTTGGTGGCCTTGGCCATGAGACACTTGGCGGTGATGTTCTCGTTTGGTGAGTTGAAGAGAGATGAGTGCGGAGTGGTAGCAATTGCAATTGTGGCCATAGTGGTCACCTCATCGTCTTCATCATTGTCATCATCCTCCACATATTCTTCTTGAGCCACCAACACTTTCAGAGGAGTCTTCTTGATGAAGTTGTTCTTGTTGGGATAGGACTTTGACTTGTCCTTCCGAATAAGCTTGCCTCCAAAGTCTTCTCTCTTCTCATATGGGCAATCCACAACGAAGTGACTTACATTTCCACAGTTGAAGCATGTCCTGACTCGTTGCTTCCCTTTGTTCCCACTGGAGTTGTTCCTGTTAAAGTTGGACCTTGAGTTCTTCTTGCCCCAGAATTGCCTTGAAGCAAGAGCCATGTGCTCGTGATAGGCATATTTGGTGTCCTCGGGGCAACACTCATCATCATCTTCCACTTCCTCCTCTTCCACACAAGCCTTGGCCTTCAGAGCAAGATTAGGCTTCTTGGATCGTTGAGCTCTTAGGACTGCATTGTCGGCGGTTACGTCAAGGATCCTCATGGCAACAAATTCATCCAACACTTCGTTTGAGGATAAAGTGTGGAAGTCCGGTCTCTGACGAATGACAGAGGACATGGCCTTATGATAGGGCATCATGGCCTTGAGGAACTTGCGCTTGATCCAATTGTCATCCGTATCCTTACTGCCATGATCTCGAAGAGACACTGCAAGAATAGTTAATCTTCGATAAAGTTCACGAGGATCTTCATCTTCGATCATAGCAAACTCATCAGCTTCATCTTGCACCACTTCATAGTTGGAGCGTTGAATACTTGTGCTTCCCTTGTACATTGTGCCAACATGCTCCCATGCTTCCTTGGCCACAGTGAAGGGACGAAGGTGAGCAATGTCTTCAGGAGGGATGGAATCTTGAAGAATGCAAAGTGCGGACTCGTTGAACTGATGATCGGCAGTTTCTCTTGGAGTCATGTTGTCGGGATCATACGGATAAAAACCTTGCTCAATGATTCTCCAAAGGTTAGTGGAACAATGATTAATATGACGTTTGAAACGAAACACCCAAGTAGCAAAATCAGTATTTTTAACAAACTTGGGAGGGGGCCCAACAGAATTTAAATGCGGTGTGGGAACGGGTCCTCCATAGTGAGTAGGAGGAGAAGATTGAGCAAATTTCCCACTCCCGTTCTTAGTGACCGGGGCTTGCTCACTACTAGCTTCTCCCTTATCGGGATTAGCCTCCGACTCGTTGGTAGCGGGACGACCCACTTCCAACGGTGAGGTGGATAATTTAAGCCCCTCAAGCATTTCTTTAAACATGCCTTTGACCTCGCTCGCTAGTGATTCTTTCAATGTGGTCAAGGCCACATTGAACTCCTCACGAGTGACCGAGGCTCCCCCATCTGACGTAGGCAAGGACGGATTTCCACCGGAATGGTCCTCCGTCTCGACTACGTTGTCAACCATACCCTTCGGACGGTAAAGTCCTTAAAAAGAGATGAGGCTCTGATACCAATTGAAAGGATCGATATGGTTGACTAGAGGGGGGTGAATAGGCAACTAACAATTTTTAGCTTTTCTTAACCACTTAAAATTAAGCGACAAAATATGTTGTCTAGATATTCTACTAGGATGACAACTAAGATAAAGAAGGACAACAACTACACATGCATGCTATAGGAGTTGAACAAGTAAAGCATGCAAAAGTAAAGGTAAGAAATAACCACAAGTGGAACCGGTGGAGACGAGGATGTGTTTCCGAAGTTCCTTCCCTTTGGGGGGAAGTACGTCTCCGTTGGAGCGGTGTGGAGGCACAATGCTCCCCAAGAAGCCACTAGGGCCACCGTATTCTCCTCACGCCCTCACACGATGCAAGGTGCCGTGATTCCACTAGTGGTGCCCTTGAAGGCGGCAACCGAACCTTTACAAACAAGGTTGGGGCTATCTCCACAACTTGGAGGCTCCCAACAAACCACGAAGCTTCACCACAATGGAATATGGCTTCGAGGTGACCTCAACCGTCTAGGGTGCTCAAACACCCAAGAGTAACAAGATCCGCAAGGGATTAGTGGGGAGAATCAAATATCTCTTGGTGTAAGTGTAGATCGATGCCTCCTCAAGCAATCCCGAGCAAATCAACAAGTTTGATTGGCTAGGGAGAGAGATCGGGCGGAAATGGAGCTTTTGGAGCAACAATGGAGTAGTGGGGGAAGAGGTAAGTCTTCTTGGAGAAGAAGACCCCCTATATATAGTGGGGGGACAAATCCAACCGTTATTGGAGTTTTCAGCCCGCAGAGAGCGGTAGTACCGCGCATGAGTTGCGGTACTACCGCTGGCTGAGCGGTACTACCGCTTGGGAAGCGGTACTACTGCATAGGCAAAAGATTGCGACATGATTGACAACCACGGATGAAATAAATTACATCCGTGGCTACATCCGCAGGGAAAACGGTAGTAGCAAAACGCGACACGGTACTACCGCTTAAGATAAGCGGTACTACCGCATTGTATGCGGAAGTAGAAAATTACTTCCGCATCCACTTCTGTACTTAGACTCAGCGCCTGGGCCAGATACACGGTACTACCGCTCTGGGGACGCGGTACTACCGTGGGAGCGGTACTACCGTGTCGGCAGGCGGTACTACCGTGTAACTGCGCGGTACTACCGCTTGGTTGAGCGGTTCTACCGCTTGCCAGGCAGTTGATCAGTTAAGAAGTCACAGTTTTGCATAAACGAAAAATAACCGGTTGGACCTCCAGAGAAGCAAGGAAAGGTGGTGTGGGAGAAGGATGTGTACGTGTTGATTCTACCCAATCCTTTCCGACGCGGACCCCCTCTTAATAGTACGGCTTTCCTATTACTCAAAGCCACCGACAGGGAGCAAAAAGAAAACACCGTCCTTCATAGAATCCGAGGGGCAAGCAATCGTCTTGTGCCATAAGGGAGATATACCTGTATGAGCTTAGAGCACACGATCAGTCCGCAAATGTATTGTCATCAATCACCAAAACTACTTAGGGAGAAATATGCCCTTACAAAGATGTTCACCGTTGATGACTAGTCCGTCTCATGTGATGATCGGACACGGGTTAGTCGATTCGGATCATGTATCACTTAGATGACTAGAGAGATGTCAATCTGAGTGGGAGTTCATTAAATTTGATTAGATGAACTTAATTGTAATGAACTTAGTCTAAATTCTTTACAATATGTCTTGTAGATCAAATGGCCCACGCTCATGTCACCCTCAACTTCAACGCGTTCCTAGAGAAATCCAAGCTGAAAGACGATGGTAACAACTATACGGATTGGGTCCGTAACCTGAGGATCATCCTCATAGCTGCCAAGAAAACTTATGTCCTAGAAGCACCGCTAGGTGACGCTCCCGCCTCGGCAAACCAAGATGTTTTGAACGCTTGGCAGTCGCGTTGTGATGATTACTTCCTGGTTCAGTGTGGCATGCTCTACAGCTTAGAATCGGGGCTCCAAAAGCGTTTTGAGCACCACGGAGCATATGAGATGTTCCAAGAGCTGAAAATGGTTTTCCCAGCTCATGCCTGAGTTGAGAGATATGACGTCTCCAACGCATTCTACAGTTGTAAGATGGAGGAGAATAGTTCTGTCAGCGAGCACATACTCAAGTTGTCTGGGTTGCACAATCGCTTGTCTTAGTTGGGAATGAATCTCCCAGACGAAGCGGTCGTTGACAGAATCCTTCAGTCGCTCCCACCTAGCTACAAGAGCTTCGTGTTAAACTTCAATATGCAAGGGATGGAGAAGTCCATTCCCGAGGTGTATTCAATGCTGAAATCAGTGGAGGTGGAGATCAATAAAGAGCATCAAGTGTTGATGGTGAATAAACCACTAAGTTCAAGAAAGGCAAGGGTAAGAAGAACTTCAAGAAGGACGGCAAAGGAGTTGCCGCGCCCGGTAAACCAGTTGCCGGGAAGAAGCCAAAGAATGGACCCAAGCCTGAGACTGAGTGCTTTTATTGCAAGGGGACGGGTCACTGGAAGCGGAACTGCCCCAAATACTTAGCAGATAAGAAGGCCGGCAACGTCAAAGGTATATATGTATACATGTTATTGATGTGTACCTTACCAGCGCTCGTAGTAGCTCCTGGGTATTTGATACCGGTGCAGTTGGTCACATTTGTAACTCAAAGCAGGAGCTGCGAAATAAGCGGAGACTGGTGAAGGACGAGGTGACGATGCGCGTCGGGAATGGTTCCAAGGTCGATGTGATCGCCGTCGGCACGCTACCTCTACATCTACCCTCGGGATTAGTTTTAAACCCTTAATAATTGTTATTTGGTACCAGCTTTGAGCATGAACATTGTATGTGGATCTCGTTTGATGCAAGATGGCTACTCATTTAAATCCGAGAATAATGGTTGTTCTATTTATATGAGAGATATGTTTTATGGTCATGCCCGGCTGGTCAATGGTTTATTTTTGATGAATCTTGAACGTGATGTTACACATATTCATAGTGTGAATGCCAAAAGATGTAAAGTTGATAATGATAGTCCCACATACTTGTGCCAATGCCGCCTTGGTCATATTGGTGTCAAACGTATGAAGAAGCTCCATGCAGATGGACTTCTAGAGTTTCTTCATTATGAATCATTTGACACGTGCGAACCATGCCTCTTAGGCAAGATGACCAAGACTCTGTTCTCCGGAACAATGGAGCGAGCGACCAACTTATTGGAAATCATACATACCAATGTGTGCGGTCCAATGAGTGTTGAAGCTCGCGGAGGCTATCGTTATGTTCTCACCCTCACAGATGACTTGAGTAGATATGGGTATGTCTACTTAATGAAACACAAGTCTGAGACCTTTGAAAAGTTCAAGGAATTTTAGAATGAGGTTGAGAATCAACGTGATAGAAAAATAAAGTTCTTACGATCGGATCGTGGGGGTGAATATTTAAGTCATGAATTTGGCACACACCTAAGGAACTGTGGAATTGTTTCACAATTGACACTGCCCGGAACACCTGATGGGCTTCTCGCCCCTCGTTGGTTACCCCAAGTGGAAGGTGTGAGATGTAGTGTTGCGGAAGTTTTTCCCTTGGCAAGATACCAAGGATCGAATCCCTAGAGACTCCTAGGTTCAACAAGAAGGTGTCAACTGCTAACGGCGCCAGATATTAGCAATCAACGTGGACCTGCACACAGATACAAATAACTTTGCTCCCAACGAGTACAGAGAGGTTGTCAATCCCTCCGGCCTTGTAGTTCACAAAGGATTAAACGCAAATGATAGTAGTGATAGATAATGTTTGCAATAGTAAATAATAGCGAAAAGTAAATAGCGGATGTGATCAATGATGGTAATATGGACCGGAGTCTCATGATGTTCACTAGTGATGTCTCTCTCCCAAAAGACGATAAAACAGCTATGTGAGGTAAACGAATTACAGCTGGGCAATTGACAGGACCACGAACTCAAACCAATGTTGACTACATTGCAAGAAAGGTTGAGGTTCAAAGCATGGGCGGAACGCCAAAGTAAGTAGACCGAAATCCATCAATATCTACTACTAATCATCCACCTTGAGATATCTATCCAGAACATCTCGCTGGTATTAAGTTGCGAGCCCCACCCATAGTGTAAACTCAATGCAACAGACAACTGCATTAAAAGAACTTTGCGTAAAGTAAACAATCCTTGCACCCGCGGGCAAAAGCACCGTTGTTTTCCCCCTTGTGGCAACAGCACATCCCCTAGACTCATGTTTCTATCACTCAAGCTAGTCATCGAGGGGCATGAACCCACAATCAAGCATAACGTTCCCTCTTGGAGTCACTACCTACTACTTGGCCAAAGCAATAAATAACAACGGAGAACATGCAAGAATTACTTACGAACATAAATATAAAAGAGGTAGATCAAATATATTACTCAATCACAATCTGAACATAATCTCATAATCCATCGGATCCCAGCAAACTCATCATAGCAACAACATAAGGATTACATATGTGCCTCGATCATGTAGGGCAGCTCACGAGGACTAATTAGTGAAGCACAAGAACGGGAGGAGAACATCACATAGCTACTGGTCATGGACTCATGGTCCAAGGGAGACTACTCACAACTCATCCGGGAGGCGTCCATGGTGGTGGAGAGGCTCCCGATGATGATCCTCCCCTCCGGCAGGGTGCCGGGAAGAGTTCTCCTGGTGCTCCCGATCTTGGAAGCGGCGGCGGCGGCGGAACAGAGATGAGATCGCGAAAAAGAGTTCCTCCCTCGAGGGTTTCGGGGAACGCTCTAAATATATGCCAAAGGGGGGCACCAGACGGGGCTCGGGGGGCCCAGGCGCCACCCCGGCGCGAACCAGGGGGGGCGCGCCGCCAGGGCGCCTGGAGCCCTGGTGCCCCCCCCCCCCAGCTGTCCTTCGGGCGCACGGTAGGTTCTGGAACGCTGATTTTTTATATAATTTTTCTGGATTTTTCCTGGCAGTTCTCGTAATGTGAAAACCTGAAATACAAAAACAGCCGAAAACAGAAACTGGCACTAGGGTGCACTGAGTTAATAGGTTAGTCCAAATATGATCAAAAGTGTATGGAAGTGTATGAATATCATAGCAATATCACCCAAAAGAGGCATGGAGCAAGCAGAAATTATAGATACGTTTTGGACGTATCAACATCCCCAAGCTTAATTCCTGCTCGTCCTCGAGTAGGTAAATGATAACAAGAATAATTTCTGTGGTGACATGCTATTAACCATATAGGACTTTTTCATAGTCATATGACAAAAGCTTACTGAGACAATGATTCTATAGTAATTAAGTTGCCTCATGAGAAAATCACAAAGGACTGAGAGTTTTACAATATGAAACTGAAACATCAAGAAGATTTGCAATGAACATGATGTGCAAATATGATAAAGTGATATCTAGCTTGCCCCCTTTAGTGAAGCAAAACATAAATGCAGGGGCACCTCCAAGGTTCAAGTGATGACTAGATACAATGATTTCAGAATAAACGATATCACAATCATGCAAAAGACAATGCTACTTTGGAACAATGCACATTACACTCAGAATGACAATCATGCTCTCAGTAGTTGGTGCTTTAAAAGAAGGTGGAGACTCAACATAAAAGTAAAAGAATGGCCCTTCTCAGAGGGAAGCAGGGATTACTCATGTGCTAGAGCTTTTTATTTTGAAAACATAGAAGCAATTTTGTCAACGGTAGTAATACTTCATATGTCTTATGCATAAGACATCCTATAAGTTGCAAGCCTCATGCATCGAATACCAATAGTGCTCGCACCTTGTCCTAATTAGCTCGGATTTCCATGGATTTTCATTGCATTACATATGTTTCAACCAAGTGTCACAAAGGGGTACCTCTATGCCACCTGTACAAAGGTCCAAGGAGATAGATCGCATTTGATTTCTCGTTTTTGATAGATCTCAACTTGAGGACATCCATACCGGGACAACATAGAAAATAGATAATGGACTCCTCTTTAATGCTTAAGCATATTCTCATAAGAGATTGAGGATTAATGTTCAAGCTAAAACTTCCACCATGATACATGGCTTTGGTTGGCGGCCCAATGTTCTTCTCTAACAATATGCATACTCATTCAACTCATGGCAAATCACCCTTACTTCAGACAAGACGAACATGCATAGCAACTCACATGATATTCAACAAAAGTGTAACAGTTGATGGCGTCCCCAGAAACATGGATACCGCTCAGGAAGCAACTTATAAGAAATAAGATACATAAGCGACATATTCTTTACCACAATAGTTTTTAAGCTACTTTCCCATGAGCTATGTATCGCAAAAATGAAGGTTTTAAAGGTAGCACATGTAAATTTACTTGGAGTGGCGGTGAAATACCACATATAGGTAGGTATGGTGGACTCATATGGCATAACTGGATTAAAAGAATGTGGATGCACAAGCAGTCAGTCCGCTTAGTACAGGTGGAGGTTAGCAAAAGACTGGGAGCGACCAACTAAGAGAGCAATGACGGTCATAATCATGTAGAGCTACAAAGCAACATTGAATCAGGCATGGTAGTTATATCGCTACTCAGAAACAAAAGATCATCAAGGCTTGACAGACTTTCTTTACAGTCTTAAATATGCGTGAGCATACGCCAAGTCAATCAAAATAAATTCTTGAAGGAAGATATTACTAAACCATACCACATCATAGGCAAACAAATCACGTTGGTACTCCAATAACACGTTGGGAACCCCCCAGCTATTTGAGACTAACCATAAGAAAACATGAACTACTAAGCGCCATCATGCAAGTAGCATATTTATCATAGACATATCAACCAATGCAACGGAAGCAAACTCTCTTAATAAGGTGAGCATGATAATTAAAGAGAGTTCAAGCAACCAACTAAACAAAAGCTCTTTGAAAAGATAAGCATGAATACTAAGAGCTGAGCATGATAGTAGCTATTAAAAGACAAAGAACACACACAGCAAAGATAGACATGAAAATTCTATGTTATGTTCTAGGTAGAAGTGGAGCGTGTTTCTCTCCCACATAAAGAAAGCTGAGTTCCGACTTGTTATGAAAAGCTAAAGAAAACTAAAAAGCAAGACGCTCCAAGCATAACACATAACACATGAAGTGATTAAAATATAGTGGAACGAAAGACGAACTGATAATGTTGATGGAGAAGGGGATGCACGGGGGCATCCCCAAGCTTAGACGCTTGAGTCTCCTTGAATATTTCTTGGGGGTGCACGGGGGCATCCCCAAGCTTGAGCGCTTGACACTCCTGAATCTTTTTATCATCTTCCCTCGCACACTTGAAAACTCCCTTCATACATAACTCATTATAATCTGATTAGCGAGGTTAGCACCCTTAATAAAATAATTATTCCTTGCTGGAAATAAAGATATTCTTGAAGGTCTACTGTTTCTCAAGATTGCCAAAAGGTTTTTGCAAAGAAAAAGCAAGCTCTTGATTTGCAAAATGAAGAAAAGGCAAAACAGGACAGAATCTGTGAAAAACAGAACGCAGGTAGTAAATGATTTGTTCGGGGTACTTCTGCAATTCTAATCAAAAAACTCAGAACAGACGCACGAAAGGCAATTATATAGAGAACGCTGTCGAAAAAATTCAGACCAAAAAGATGATCTGGTGATTTTATACGAATTTTTCTATCCAAGGACAGAATCTGTTTCCTGGACAGCACCTCACAACTTTTGAACTTTCTAGCAATCAGAGGCTATACTTGGCATAAATATGAAAAGCAAAGATACAATGATGATGCTACTGTAGTAAACAACATCAAGACACAACAAAAGCAAAATAAAAATTTATTCATGTGGGTTGCCTCCCAAAAGCGCTTTCTTTTATGCCTTTAAGCTAGGCATAATGCATATAGATCAAGTTTTATCAAGAGTAAAAGAATAACTAGCCCGTACAACGGACTCAAAAGGTAACTTGATATTCTTTCGAGGGAAGTGTTCCATCCCTTTCTTGAGAGGAAACTGAAATTTTATATTACCCTCTTTCATGTCAATGATAGCACCAACGGTGCGTAAAAAGGGACGTCCCAAAATAATTGGACATGAAGGATCACATTCAATATCCATAATAGTGAAATCAACGGGAACATAATTATCATTGACAACAATAAGAACATCGTCGATCCTCCCCAAAGGTTTCTTTATGGAAGAATCAACGAGACGAACACCAAAAGAACAAGAATCATAAGGTTTCAATTTAAGCATATCATATATTCTTTTGGGCATAACAGAGGTACTAGCTCCAACATCACATAATGCATAGCAAGAGAAGTCATTCAATTTAATTTTTATCATAGGATCCCAACCATCTTCTAGCTTTCTAGGTATGGAGGCTTCTACTCTAAGTTTCTCCTCCCTAGCTTTGATGAGAGCATTAGTGATATGCTCTGTGAAGGCAAGGTTAAGCGTGCTAGTGCGGGGGTCTCTAGACATCTTGTGAAGGAAATCAATAACTTCGGTAAGAGTGCAATTATCAAAATCAAGATCACTAGCATCAAGTAAAGTGATAGTGGTGTCCTTTAGGTTCACTTGTTTGGTAGTTTCTATAGTCATAGCATCACCATTAATAGGTCCAATGGGACCAGGAGTACATTGGGTGCTAAAAGTTTGGATATCCTCAACAACTTGGATAGTAGCAACAGTGTGGTGGGTAGGAAGGCTCTTAATTCTATCTTCTTCCTCCCTTTCTCTAGCCCATCTCTCTTTAAGTTTAGCCATCATCCTAATGTTTCCATTAATTTGCACTTGAATAGCATTTATAGGAGTGACTTCCCTCTCCTCAAGAGGAGAAGTTTTAATTTTTAGCAATTTTACCTCATTGGCTAAATGGTCTACCTTAAAAGAAAGATCATCTAGTTTATGTAGTTTTTCTTCTACACTCTTATTAAAGGCTTTTTGGGTAGTGATGAAATCTTTAAGCATAGTCTCTAGTTCAGTAGTGGAGTTCTTGGTGATAGGATAAGCATTGTTGTTCCCATAAGAATTAGAGGGGAACGGTCTAGTATTGTTACCAAAGTTACTCATATAAGCATTGTTATTAAAATTGTTTCTAGAGATAAAGTTCACATCTACTTGTTCTTGAGCAATCAAAGAATTTAAAGGAACATCACGAGGATCAACAGAAGATTGCTTCGAAAGTAGAGACATGATCAAGTCAACTTTTTCATTAAGGGAGGAAATCTCCTCGACAGAGTTTACCTTCCTACCTGTTGGAGTGCGTTCGGTGTGCCATTGGGAATAGTTGGTCATCATCTCATCGAGAAGCTTTGTGGCAGCACCAAGTGTAGTTGACATAAAAGTTCCTCCCGCGGCCGAATCTAACAAGTTCCGCGAGGTAAAGTTCAAGCCTGCATAAAAAGTTTGGATAACCATCCAAGTAGTCAAACCGTGAGTAGGGCAGTTCTTGAGAAGAGATTTCATACGTTCCCAAGCTTGGGCAACGTGTTCATTATCCAATTGTTTAAAATTCATTATGTTACTTCTTAGTTGGATAATTTTAGCAGGTGGATAGTATTTCCCAATAAAAGCATCTTTGCACTTGTCCCATGAATCTATGCTATTTCTAGGCAAAGACTAAAACCAAATTTTAGCTCCTCCTCTCAAGGAGAAAGGAAAAAGCTTAAGCTTAACAATATTACCATCTATTTCGTGGTACTTTTGCATATCACAAAGTTCAACAAAATTGTTCAAGTGTAAAGCAGCATCATCTCCAGCACCGGAGAATTGTTCTCTCATAACTAGGTTCAGTAAAGCAGGTTTAATTTCATACGAAGGTGCTGAAGTGGCAGGTGTAGTGATAGGTGTGTTGATAAAGTCATCGTTGTTGTGACTAGTGAAGTCACACAACTTGGTGTTCTCGGTGGAACCCATAGTAGCAAGCAAGCAAGATAACTATTTTTGTGATTTTCGATAAAAGGTACTAAAGCAAAAACTGAAAGGTAAACTAGCAAGACTAAAAAGCAAAGGTAAAAGATAGCGTGCAACGCCCCTATCCTGAAGAGTGGAGTCCCCGGCAACGGCGCCAGAAAAACTCCTTGATGGGCTTCTCGCCCCTCGTTGGTTACCCCAAGTGGAAGGTGTGAGATGTAGTGTTGCGGAAGTTTTTCCCTTGGCAAGATACCAAGGATCGAATCCCCAGAGACTCCTAGGTTCAACAAGAAGGTGTCAACTGCTAACGGCGCCAGATATTAGCAATCAACGTGGACCTGCACACAGATACAAATAACTTTGCTCCCAACGAGTACAAAGAGGTTGTCAATCCCTCCGGCCTTGTAGTTCACAAAGGATTAAACGCAAATGATAGTAGTGATAGATAATGTTTGCAATAGTAAATAATAGCGAAAAGTAAATAGCGGATGTGATCAATGATGGTAATATGGACCGGAGTCTCATGATGTTCACTAGTGATGTCTCTCTCCCAAAAGACGATAAAACAGCTATGTGAGGTAAACGAATTACAGCTGGGCAATTGACAGGACCACGAACTCAAACCAATGCTGACTACATTGCAAGAAAGGTTGAGGTTCAAAGCATGGGCGGTACGCCAAAGTTAGTAGACCGAAATCCATCAATATCTACTACTAATCATCCACCTTGAGATATATATCCAGAACATCTCGCTGGTATTAAGTTGCGAGCCCCACCCATAGTGTAAACTCAATGCAACAGACAACTGCATTGAAAGAACTTTATGTAAAGTAAACAATCCTTGCACCCGCGGGCACAAGCACCGTTGTTTTCCCCCTTGTGGCAACAGCACATCCCCTAGACTCATGTTTCTGTCACTCAAGCTAGTCATCGAGGGGCATGAACCCACAATCAAGCATAACGTTCCCTCTTGGAGTCACTACCTACTACTTGGCCAAAGCAATAAATAACAACGGAGAACATGCAAGAATTACTTACGAACATAAATATAAAAGAGGTAGATCAAATATATTACTCAATCACAATCTGAACATAATCTCATAATCCATCGGATCCCAGCAAACTCATCATAGCAACAGCATAAGGATTACATATGTGCCTCGATCATGTAGGGCAGCTCACGAGGACTAATTAGTGAAGCACAAGAACGGGAGGAGAACATCACATAGCTACTGGTCATGGACTCATGGTCCAAGGGAGACTACTCACAACTCATCCGGGAGGCGTCCATGGTGGTGGAGAGGCTCCCGATGATGATCCTCCCCTCCGGCAGGGTGCCGGGAAGAGTTCTCCTGGTGCTCCCGATCTTGGAAGCGGCGGCAGCGGCGGAACAGAGATGAGATCGCGAAAAAGAGTTCCTCCCTCGAGGGTTTCGGGGAACGCTCTAAATATATGCCAAAGGGGGGCACCAGACGGGGCTCGGGGGGCCCAGGCGCCCCCGGCGCGGCCCAGGGGGGGCGCGCCGCCAGGGCGCCTGGAGCCCTGGTGCCCCCCCCCCCCCGGCTGTCCTCCGGGCGCACGGTAGGTTCTGGAACGCTGATTTTTTATATAATTTTTCTGGATTTTTCCTGGCAGTTCTCGTAATGTGAAAACCTGAAATACAAAAACCGCCGAAAACAGAAACTGGCACTGGGGTGCACTGAGTTAATAGGTTAGTCCAAATATGATCAAAAGTGTATGGAAGTGTATGAATATCATAGCAATATCACCCAAAAGAGGCATGGAGCAAGCAGAAATTATAGATACGTTTTGGACGTATCAACACCTCAGCGTAATGGTGTGTCCGAACGTCGAAATTGTACTCTGTTGGACATGGTGTGATCTATGATGTCTCTCACCGACTTACCGCTCTCCTTTTGGGGTTATGCTTTAGAGACTGCCGCATTCACTTTAAATAGGGCTCCGTCAAAATCCGTTGAGACGACACCGTATGAACTTTGGTTTGGCAAGAAACCTAAGCTGTCGTTTCTGAAAGTTTGGGGTTGCGATGCTTATGTCAAGAAACTTCAACCTGAAAAGCTCGAACCCAAATCGGAAAAATGCGTCTTCATAGGATACCCAAAGGAAACGATTGGGTACACCTTCTACCTCAGATCCGAAAGCAAGGTCTTCGTTGCCAAGAATGGATCCTTTCTGGAGAAAGAGTTTCTCTCGAAAGAAGTGAGTGTGAGGAAAGTAGAAATTGATGAGGTGACAGTCACCCCTCCCGAACCGGAAAGTAGCGCAGTGCAGGAAATTGTTCCTGAGGTGCCTGCACCAACAGGGGAGGAAGTTAATGATGATGATCATGAAGATTCAGATCAAGTTACTACTGAACTTCGAAGGTCCACAAGGACACGTTCCGCACCAGAGTGGTACGGCAACCCTGTCATGGAAATCATGTTGTTAGACAACGGAGAACCTTCGAACTATGAAGAAGCGATGGCGGGCCCGGATTCCAACAAATGGCTTGAAGCCATGAAATCCGAGATAGGATCCATGTATGAAAACAAAGTGTGGACTTTGGTGGACTTGCCCGATGATCGGCACGCCATATAAAATAAATGGATATTTAAGAAGAAGACTGACGCGGATGGTAATGTGACCATCTATAAGGCTCGGCTTGTCGCTAAAGGTTATCAACAAGTTCAAGGGATTGACTACGACGAGACTTTCTCTCCCGTAGCGATGCTGAAGTCCGTCTGAATCATGTTAGCAATTGCCGCATTCTATGATTATGAGATATGGCAAATGGACGTCAAAACGGCATTCCTTAATGGCTTCCTCAAGGAAGAGCTCTATATGATGTAGCTGGAAGGTTTTGTCGATCCTGAGAATGCTAACAAGGTATGCAAGCTCCAGCGCTCGATCTATGGGCTGGTGCAAGCATCTCGGAGTTGGAATATTCGCTTTAATGATGTGAGCAAAGCTTTTGGTTTTATACATACTTGGGGAGAAGCCTGTATTTACAAGAAAGTGAGTGGGAGCTCTGTAGCATTTCTCATATTATATGTGGATGACATACTGCTGATGGGAAATGATATAGAATTCTTGGAGAGCATAAATGCCTACTTGAATAAGAGTTTTTCAATGAAGGACCTTGGAGAAGCTGCTTATATATTAGGCATCAAGATCTATAGAGATAGATCGAGACGCCTCATTGGTCTTTCACAAAGCACATACCTTGACAAGATATTGAAGAAGTTCAATATGGATCAGTCAAAGAAAGGGTTCTTGCTTGTATTGCAAGGTATGAGATTGAGCACGGCTCAATCCCCGACCACGGCAGAAGATAAAGAAAAGACGAGTGTCATCCCCTATGTCTCAGCCATAGGTTCTATTATGTATGCCATGCTGCGTACCAGACCTGATGTGAACCTTGCCATAAGTTTGGTAGGGAGGTACCAAAGTGATCCCCGTATGGAACAATGGACAGCGGTCAAGAACATCCTGAAGTACCTGAAAAGGACTAAGGATATGTTTCTCGTTTATGGAGGTGACGAAGAGCTCGTCGTAAAGGCCTACGTCGATGCTAGCTTTGACACAGATCTGGATGACTCCAAGTCACAAACCGGATACATGTATATTTTGAATGGAGGGGCAGTCAGCTGGTGCAGTTGCAAGCAGAGCGTCGTGGCGCATTCTACATGTGAAGCGGAGTACATAGCTGCTAGCAAAGCAGCGCACGAAGGAGTCTGGATGAAGGAGTTCATCACTGACCTAGGAGTCATTCCAAGCGCGTCAAGCTCGATGACTCTCTTCTGTGACAACACTGGAGCCATTGCCATTGCCAAGGAGCCCATGTTTCACAAGAAGACCAAGCACATCAAGCGCCGTTTCAACTCCATCCGGAATTATGTTCAAGATGGAGACATAGATATTTGTAAAGTGCATACGGATCTGAATGTCGCAGATCCGTTGACTAAACCTCTTCCACGAGCAAAACATGATCAACACCAAAACTCTATGGGTGTTCGATTCATCAGAATGTAACTAGATTATTGACTCTAGTGCAAGTGGGAGACTGTTGGAAATATGCCCTAGAGGCAATAATAAAATGGTTATTATTATATTTTCTTGTTCATGATAATTGTCGGTTATTCATGCTTGAATTGTATTATGCAGAAACAGTGATACATGTGTGAATACATAGACCACAACATGTCCCTAGTAAGCCTCTAGTTACTGGCTCGTTGATCAACAGATGGTCGCGGTTTCTTGGCCATGGAAATTGGATGTCATTGATAACGGGATCGTATAGTTCGTAAGCCTAGCACAAGATCGTATAGTTCGTAATGCTAAAGCTTTTCCAATGTCAAGTATCTTTTCCTTAGACCATGAGGTTGTGCAACTCCCGGACACCGTAGGTATACTTTGGGTGTGCCAAACGTCACAACGTAACTGGGTGGCTATAAAGGTACGCAACGGGTATCTCCGAAAGTGTCTGTTGGGTTGGCACGAACCGAGATTGGGATTTGTCACTCCGTATGACGAAGAGGTATCTCTGGGCCCTCTCGGTAAGACATCATCATAATGAGCTCAATGTGACTAAGGAGTTAGTCACGGGATGATGTATTACGGAACGAGTAAAGAGACTTGCCATGACGAGATTGAACAAGGTATCGGTATACCGACGATCGAATCTCGGGCAAGTGCTATACCGATAGACAAAGGGAATAGCATACGGGATTGAGTGAATCCTTGACATCGTGGTTCATCCGATGAGATCATCGAGGAACACGTAGGAACCAACATGGGTATCCAGATCCCGCTGTTGGTTATTGACCGGAGAGCCGTCTCGGTCATGTCTACGTGTCTCCCAAACCGTAGGGTCTACACACTTAAGGTTCGGTGACGCTAGGGTTGTAGAGATATATGCACACGGTAACCCGAATGTTGTTCGGAGTCTCGGATGAGATCCCGAACGTCACGAGGAGTTCCGGAATGGTCCGGAGGTAAATAATTATATATATGAAGTCCAGTTTCGGCCATCGGGAGAGTTCCAGGGGTCACCGGTAGTGTACCGGGACTACGGGTAGGGTCCCGAGGGTCCACCGGGTGGAGCCACCCATCCCGGAGGGCCCCATGGGCCGTAGGGGGAGGGGGACCAGCCCATAGTGGGCTGGCGCACCCCCTTGGGCCTTCCCCCTGCGCCTAGGGTTGGAAACCCTAGGGATGGGGGGCGCCACCCTTGCCTTGGGGGGCAATTCCCCCCCCCCTGGCCGCCGCCTCCCATCTCCTAGGGCCGACGCCCCCCTGGCCCCTATATATAGTGGGGGGAGAGA